>CM031240.1:289495303-289995996 GCA_018340775.1 Taxus wallichiana var. yunnanensis
TTTTGCAATTTTTTTACATTTTCTCGGAACTTGCTCTCTCCTTCTTTGGCCGGGAGTTAGAAAATTTCGAGGGGACCCAAAAACATGACTTTTTTTTCCTGGACTCAATATAATTGCTTGGGACAAAAGGATTTGATCCATGTTATCAAATTTACCTTGAGGGTAAATTTTGGATAACAATTTAGCGACTTCACAATGGGGTTATCTACCACCGATGAAGAACGGCCATTTGCTTGTAGAATCCATTGGGCATGGAGTCTGTTTGATAATCTCTCTCACTGATCTCAAATTTGAAAGCTTGTATCAATGAGCCATTTGACATTTGTTGAGCTGGTCTTCTCATGGCTGCAAATTCTTTTCCAGAGCTTGGTGAACCGCAAACATGCACATACTTAAGCTGATAGGACATGTGCACAAGCACTTAGGGAAATAAAAACTACTCTAACAGTAGTACAATGTGCATAAGCACTTAGAGGAATGGAAAATCTAAATTAATATTTACAAGGATGAGAAGCTATCTTTCTAGTAGCAGCGTTTGAGATAGATTCCATTGACCGGAATCTGCAATTCTTCACCATCCAACTTAGCCAGTCGGAAAGCATTGCTACCTTTGCATTCAATGATCATATACGGGCCACTCCAGATGGCATCAAACTTGGAGTGCTTTCCTGGTTTTGCACGATCAGCATCCCACTTCAGTACCAAATCTCCAGTTTGCAATATCCTGGCCTTAGCTTTCTTGTCAAAACTCTTTTTGACCAATGCTTTATCCTTTTCTATGGTCTGTATTGCGTGCTCTCTTGTCTCTTCTAATTCCATCAGCTCTGCATACCTGATTTCCATAGGTTCAAACTCAGCTAGTTCCAACTGTTTCATGAGTTCCAATGCTGGCAACTCGAGTGATATGGGTAGAACTGCTTCCTTCCCATACACAAGCTTGTATGGAGAGCTTCCTGTAGACCTCTTGGGTGTGATCCTATCAGCCCATAGGGCTGATTTGAGCTTTGTGTGCCAAGTTCTTTGATTTTCATCCAGAGTCCTCCTGATGATTCTTAGTAGGTTCTTGTTTGTAGACTCGGCTTGGCCATTACCTTGAGGGTAATAGTTCGATGAAGTGCTGAGATACACACAATTCTTGACAGCCCATTCGGTGATCTTTGTGCCAAGGAATGCCAATGCATTGTCTGATATGATAGTGGCAGGGGCACCAAACCTCGTGACTATCCCTTCATAGAAATCTAAGATATTAGATTCATTTGCCTCCTTGAGTGCCACCGCTTGATCCACTTGGTGAAATAGTCATTCTGTTGTTAGTATCCACTTGTGGCCCTGACTTGAATTGGGATTGATAACCCCAATAAAGTCCAATCCCCATTGCATGAATGGCCGATTTACTGAAATTGGATGAAGGGGCAGCGCTGCTAACCTTTCTTTTCCTGTGAAGAATGCACATTTCCTGCATTTCTTGACCCATGAGTAGCAATCATTGAACACAGTAGGCCAATAGTAACCAACTTTCATGATTTTGAGAGCTGTCACTCGTGGAGCAAAGTGGCCTCCTGCTTCCCCTTCATGGAACTCATGTAAGATCTTCTCAACTTGACCTGTTCCAATGCATCTTAATAGAACACCATTGATGTCCTTCTTGAACAAAACTCCGTCAACAAGCACATATGGAATGGCTTGTAATCTGAAGTATCTCCTTTTTGCTTTGCTCACTTCTGGAGGGCACAAACCTGTTTGGAGGTAATGCACAAGGTCTTGAGTCCAACATGGGATGGATGCATCATCAGCTGGCTGTTCTTGATCATTCTGTAGTAGCAAGACAACATCCTCTTCACTTTTTGACTCGTCTGGTTGTTTGGAAGCGAGCTGCTCACACAAGCCTTTGCCACGAACTAGCTTGGTCACTTTGATTTCAATGTCATATTCCATCACCCGAGTGATCCAACCTGCTCTCTTCTCATTTAAATCCTTGTTTAGGAGGAAGTCCTTGACGCCAGCATGAGACACCAGCAGTTGAATCTTATTGTTTGAGACCAAGTGTCTGAACTTCTTCAAGCTTCTGATAACAGCAAGGACATGCTTCTCGATGAAAGAATACTTTATTTCATAATCTTCCAAGGTTTGACTGAAGAATGCTATGGGCTGTTCTGAACCTTCTCTATTCAGCTGTGTCAAGATAGCTGAGATTGTATCTGATCCTCCAAATGCATACAACATGAAGTCCTTTGAGAAATCTGGGTTGATAAGAGTTGGAGCTTGTGATATTGCATGCTTGATGCTTTCAAAACTCTCCTTGCCTTCTGCTGTCCATTTGAATGCCAGACTCTTCTTCAACATCATTGTTAGAGGCTTCACAAGAGTGGCAAAATTAGGCACAAATCTGCGGACAAAGTTTATCCTTCCTAAGAAGCTTTGGAGAGATTTCTTGTGGTGTGGTAATGGAAGCGTTCGGATGGCTTCAACCCTTTTAGGATCAATTGTTAGCCCTTCCCTAGAGACGATGTGGCCCAATAGTTTGCCTTCGTGTGCCAAGAATACACACTTCTTTGGATTCAATGACACTCCAAACCTTCTACACTTCAAACACTTATCCGAGGTGAAAGAGATGGTCTGCTTGCACTCTTTGAGAAGACAATGATATCATCTAGATATACCAAAGCACTATCTTGTTGATCAAGCCTTTGAACGCCATATCCATAGCTCGCTGAAATGTTGCTCCGGCATTTGACACCAAATGGCATCTTCTTGTAATACGTGCCCCATTTTTGTAGTGAAGGCCGTTTTGAATTGATCTTCTTCTTTCACTAATATCGATTATAGCTTTGAATATCCATCTAGCAATGAAAACCTTTCTGAACCGGCTACAACCTGCAATATTTGTTCCATTGATGGAAGCAGATAATGATCTTTGAGTGATGCTCTATTTAGATCGCGGAAGTCCACACACAATCTTATTTCTCCGTTTCTCTTTCTTACCGGCACCAAATTTGCAACCCAACTTGAGTGTTTGATGGGAAAGATGATACTGGCCTCAATGAGCTTGCTTAACTCTTTTCTCATGAGAGGCTCGATATGAGGATTTCACTGGCCTTTGCTTTTGCCTGACAGGCTTGGATTCCGGATCCAACTCAATAGTATGTTGTGCCAACTTTGGATTGAAACCTCTTAAATCTTTGTAAGTCCAAGCGAAGACATCTGGGAACTCTTGACAAAGCTGAACAAAATTAGATTTCTCTTGTGAGGTACTTACCTTGCCAATCTGCAATGTCTTGCCTTCTTATTTCGGCCGATCCCGGTTTCAGCATTGCACTTTTGGCCCACGCGTCCCAGACTGTTCCGAGCTGCCTTGACTCATTTCGCCCGGCCTCTTCCGTCGGTTCGCAAGGCTTTTTGTCCCGCTTGTCCCAAAGGCGACCCTCTCAGCAGTTAGCCAATTTTTTCTCTTCTTTGGCCAGATCGGCTTTTCGCGCCCGCCGCGTACTTTTGTCCCAGATGTCCCAATTGCTTCTGGGGCCGCCTGTGCTCATTTCGGCCGATCCGCGCCTTTTTGTCCCATTTGTCCCAAATGCTTCTAGGACTAGGACTTAGCCATTTTTCGTGATTTTTTCTGGCCCGAGCCTGCTTTTGCAAAAAAAATTTACATTTTCTCGGAACTTGCTCTCTCCTTCTTTGGCCAGGGGAGTTAGAAAATTCTGAGGGGACCCAAAAAACATGACTTTTTTTTCCTGGACTCAATATAATTGCTTGGGACAAAAGGATTTGATCCATGTTATCAAATTTACCTTGAGGGGTAAATTTTGGATAACACTACTTGCTCCCGAGTCAATCATGCAATTATGTACCAACTTGTCTCCTATGATCAATGAGACATAGAATGGAGGGGGCTTCAAATTTTTACCTTGTTTTCCTCCATGGTTCCCTTCAGGTTGAGTTGCATTAGTAATAACTTTTTCTTGTTGATTGGGTGGCTAATTTGACACTGACCAATTTTTCATAAGAGAACTGATATAGATCTCTTTGTCCTGGGATAGCCAATGATACCCACATTGAGATGTTTACATTTGTTTTCTTCATCTACTCAATGATGTTGAATGGAGATGAGTTTTCTCTTTGCTACCCCCTGCTTTGCACATTCTTCTCTTGCACATGAGCTATTGCAACCGACGCTTGAGGTGGCCTAGAAGGTGGTTTGGGCTGACCTTGTACATTTCAAACTGCACTTTGATTCCCAACACCTTGTGGAATAACAGAGGGTTGTGGACCATTTGAGTTGGATGACTGTCCTTCTCTAATGCTTCTATTTTTGGAGCGCGTATTGGCTACTACACTTTGAGAGGGTATTTGATTTATAGCACAAAAATATTCAACATGTCAATTGACAAGAGTAGCTTCATTCGGAGATGTTCCTTGTTGAGGTGCTTCCTGCTGCTGATCTTCTTCATGGCTGGACTCTTGCGACCCACCAACGGTTTGCACCATCAGAGCCTGATTTAATGCACCATTAAAGCACATTGATTGGTTATGTGGCTGACTACATGGGAAACACCAATCATATTCTTGGGCCATGTTATTTTGCACTGGTACCAAAGCTCTAGATGTGGATGCAACATTGGGATTGTAAGGTTGGAATGGCCTATTAGCATAATTTTTACTTGATTCTAATTTGTAGTTTGAATGGGTGGCCTATTGGGCTGATATGGAGGTCTATTGGGTTGAGTTTGAGGCTGGTATGATCTAACATTTTGAGTTTGTTGCCTCTTTATTGTCACCAACTCATTACCCAAGTTTTGTAATTGCTTCATGACCTCTTGGAGTTCCTTGGAGTTGTTAGATGATGAGGTAGAGGCTTCAATTGAACTTTGATTTCTTGAAGTAGGGATGGGGGCTAATGTAGGTGCTTTATTAGAATTTGGACTTTCTAATTCTAGGTATAGAGGCATGGGTGGGCTAGGTGTGATTTTACGGCTGATTTGAATCAAACAACTCTCGGCCCCTATGGAAATGTTATAGGTGCAAGTGGGCAAGGTTGTGCCCTCCATCGATCGAATCATCAAAGAAATATTAGAATTTAAAGCCCTAAGAAAGTCTAAGAAGGCACCTTCATCGGTGGGATTTACTGCTGTTGGAATCCTGTCCCAAGTCCGTTGAAATCTGAGGTTGAAGTCTGTTAGCTACTCATTTGGGGCTCTCTTGATCGTCATTAGTTGCTCTAATAAAGACAAGTTATCACCTTTCGCCCAAACTGGTTGTGAAGAGCTATCTCGTGAACGTTTCCCTTTGAATTAAGAGGCAAGAAGCTTGAATTCAATGTCCATCTCATGGATTTTATGGATTGTACAAAAACTCGCAATATCTTGAACATGATCACCCAGGGAATTCTGGTTCTCTCCAGTGAAGTATGGGATGCTCTTCAATGCCGCAATCGAATGGGCTGGATTTTGTGCATTAAGGCGAGTGAATTGTTGCTGCTAGTGAAGTTGACATATGGATTTGGTTGTGCCATATTGATTGGTCGAAAAAATCTTGTTGATTGGATGAAAGGCCTACCAAGTGGAGGTGTTGACAAGGTCCTATTAGGTGGAGATGGAGACCTTTGAGCTCTTCTTCCCCTTCTTTCTCTAGCTGGAGATAGGTGTAGATAAACAAACAATCCTTCCTCCCTAGTTTTTGACCTGGTTTGTATTCTTCTCATAATTTTTCTAGGCTTGGACTATCTGAAATGAGTGGATTATGTCTCTTTTGGAGTCACCAGATGTGTAATTTCAAAGCTCCTTCAAAGCTAAAAATTTACAACGAGTGCACATCAATTTTATCGTAATTAAGTGAAGACCTCTAAGGTCCCACCGGCGTGCGAAGCTCAGTTATCACCGAATCACAACAACCTTATGTTTATACAAGTGCATATACTTGAATTCATGGTGTGATTTGATAACATGGGTACTATCTCCAAGTTGTGGGACTTGCTACTTGAGATAGACCTCCAAAGAAAGTGGTTCTTGCTCATAAACTACCCGCCATAGTCTACTCTAATGGGGAAACTAACTATTCTAATCTAACTTTCTAAGGGACCAAGAAGAGAGAATGAATAAAATGAAAGCCTACACTAAAGTGGTGATACACCAGAAAAGGAGGGTGTGAGAGTAGTCTTCCAATGCGTGAGATACAGAAGCAAAGTGCACACTAGAAGGGGTGATGACAGTTCTCCATAATCTAGCAAAATGCATTCACAACAACATTTCAAACATACACAATGATAATGGATCCCTGTAAGAACATAAACATAGACACAATATTCTTGTAATCAAGGTTGAACGGGAAAAAAGAGTGCAAGAAAAACATGGCAGGGGAAGCTGCATCCACAAACTTGGATTTTATTGCTTCCTGATATGCACAGTTCAATCGGTTACAAGATAAGAGCTTGGATCACCATGCAAGGAGTCCAAAAAAAGGGCATACAACACATTGGCTTCACAAAGCAATTTTGGCAAAGCTTTGCTACAAAAACTACTCCCCTTTACAATGAGCCCAACACTCCAATTTATAGGAAAATGAGAAGAGAGAGAGAAGGGAAAATGCAAATCCTGAAATCTATCCTTCAACCACTTGTAAGAGGCATTAAATGGAGTAAAATTATTGTATATTACTTGCAAAAGGCTCCCCATATTGTCCCAGGTGCTACAACAGAGAAAGAATGATGACCATCCCTCTTAATTGCACTCCCAACTACCAAATAAAACACTGTTATGAACCTGGCCACGTTTTATGAAAAATACACACATATTTCACATAAAATCTAGAATTTATTGAATTTTTGCATCGGACTCGGAGCCACGATTCCAACGGTACCAATTTTGTGTGATTTCATTGAGAAATACAAAATTTATGGCCTTCTGAGTGCGGGCAGCTATTTTGGGTCTAGTAGGTGTTTTCTGTCATTTGACGGGAATGAACATTAACTAACTGGAGCTGAATATGTTTCTTTTAAATAAGTATATCTACCCTCATGTCCTTCTCATTCTAGAAAATCCAATTTTGTGAAAATCGGAGAGTCTCGTTTGGAGTCAAAAGTTGACTTTTCCTTCGAGTTGCGGATATTGCGGCAAAATCAGGTCCGCGTGTCCTGGCTGTCCTAGACACATTCTTCGCATCGGCGATTTGAGCTTCCTTGTCCCTTTTTGTGATCTTTTCACCTTTGGGTGTCTCACGCATTCTTTTGTCTCCGGCATGTCCCTGCAGGACGAAAATCTCCGCATCGCTGCAATCGATCGACTTGCGGAAAATTGGCGATTCGCGGCCCCACGCGTGCATCGACGCCCCAACTATTCCGTGGACCACCTAGGAAAAAAATGTCTGACTTAGCTGATTTTCTTTGTAGTTTGGCCGCAAACTTGGTACGACAAACCTTGATACGACCCACACTGGTATGACCCGCAGCCCCCAGAACCGCAATGCATTTAAACAAGCCTACCACTCCATCTTTTGGATTTTTTCAATTTTCTCTAACTCGCTTGATTTTTTCCTTGGATGGGGAAGTTAGAGAGAAGCCGAAGGGGCCCCAAAAACATGATTTCGGGCCCCGAATCAATCTACTTGCTCGGGACTGAAGAATTTGATGCATGTTATCAAAATTACCTTGAGGGGTGAATTTTGGATAACAATAATTTAAGTCACTTTATTCCCCACATGCCAAAAAGTGCACTTAAGTCAGCCCAACGAAGAATTAGAACATAAAGTACCATATATTCACCCATTACTTAAGTCATCGACTAAATATAACATAAAATACCTTAGGGGAGCATCTCACAACCTTATTTCACTTAAGTCACCTCAAAGTATGTGTCCAATGTCGAAACATAACCTATAAGTGAAATGAAGGTGTAAACCATACCCAATAACCATCAATGTCACTAGCCCCTTGAGCATTACCAAGGCTAAGATGGATGAAAGGCCTCTAGGAACCTTCTCGTAAATGGAGACATTACAACAAACACCCCTTACTCAATCCAGGTGCCCTTGTCCAACCTGTTTTGTGACCTAAAAATTTTAATTTGAGCACTGACGAAACAAATCACTCATGTTCAACAATCTTCCCAGTCTGCATCAATCCTAGATCAAGCACAAATCAACTAAGTCCTTTCCTCTCTCTCTCTCTTGCACTTAGGGTTTCATGTTTAATTTTTTATTGCTTGTGTCATAGTGTATCTAGTAGTTGTATATGATAGTTTATATTTAGTACTCTGCAATTAGGGTTTAACAATAAAAACCTATTGTTGTTAAATCAAGTTGCCAGAAATATTTTTTGGTTATGTTTTTTCCCATTTTGAACATTATTAATCCAGAAAGGGTGTTAATGTCCCAATTTATTCTTGTTGGTTTCCTTGTCCATGACCTTAATCTGGATGCTTTTGGTCTTCAATGTCAATAGTCAAACATTCAAAATAACGAATACTATAAATATATTTCGAAAAAACCATAAAAATATATTTTAAATAATTAGACTGACACTTTATGGTGGGCCCTTTTACATAAGGAAAACCTCCAACATAATTTTTTTAATTATTATATAATTTTTGGAGATGCTATTTAGGAACTAACTTAGGCTATTATAACATGGAGTCTCTTAAGAAAAAGCAATAATAGACTATCTTGAAAGATTCCTAAATAAACTTGAAAATTATTTTCAAGAAGTGTTTTGTGGGAAGGTTCATATGCTTAAGAAAAATATCATTGGATTATTAGTTTAATTAAATTTGAAATTAATTAAATCTAATTGAAAATTAACTAATGTATGAATGCTAAAATAAAATAATGACACAAGCAAATAAGAATGAAAGATGTAAAACCCTAAGCAAGAAGAAGAGGTGGAAAGACTTTGCTAATTTTCAAATGAACATGAAGTGATATGGGTAGTTGTGAGTGCTAAACATATTGTAGAAAGGTCGTTCTTACTCACTATAAAATCTAGAACTCGGGAACAAAGCCACACGGGGTGCCCGTAGTAGGCAGAGGCGCCCGGCACCGGTGACCGAATTTGGGTGGTGGCGGCCATGAAAATGCTCAAAATCTACTTTATTTGTGTGTGCAAGGGTTTCACTATGGCTCCTTCTTGTTTCTTGTTGTTCACACTATGAATGCCGAGGGTATCTCGTAACCTAAAAAATAAAATGACTACCTACACATATCTACAAACCACATCAAATCTAATAAAAAATGTAGAATGTGGAGTCAGAATCACCCCGACAATCACCCAAAGAGTGAACTTATTACCGAAAACTGCACTACATCTTAAGATCACATGTAATTCTTGTGTGTGTGTGTGTGTGTGTGTGTGTGTGTGTGTGTGTGTGTGTGTGTGTGTGTGTGTGTGTGTGTGTGTGTGTGTGTGTGTTTAGAAATGGTGCCCTAAGATGCCCTTGTGCAAGTTGCACAAATGATAGCGAGTTGTAGCTAGAATGTAGCAATGTAATAATATGTGTGGATGGAATAGAATAGACTTCCCCCTCCTATGCAGTGTATGTAGAAGTAATTCATCCCTTTTCCATTGTATGGATGCTAGATGGATGCCTTTGGAGTGCTATAGTGCCCTTTAGAATGCAAGCTTAGGTGATGATAGTAATGTTTAGTGCTTGGTCCCTCATTTTGAAAGCATAACTATGAATTTATATGATTCCTTTTTTCAATTTTGTAATTGACAACTGAAAGGCTGACCTATAGCAATAAAAAGTAATTGAGAAGTCGAAGGGGCCCTAAAAGGGGTAGTAAAAAGATAAAGAGGGACATGAGTTCCCAGGAGGATAGGAGCACTTGACGCTACTATCTTAACTGGGTGCTAGTGTTTGAAGCCATATAAAAATAAAACAAACAAGTTCGACAAGAGTAATGAGATGCATAAAGCCATTAAAAGTACACAAGACAAAGAAAATGCCAAGGAGAGTTTTCAATTACTACTTTTTCCGCTTAAGAATCATGTAAATGTTAGCATGCTTTTAGGACCTAGAAATGTACCCAAGTGCATGATTTTGTGTCTACAATTATAAAGCCACGTTATTTTAAGGTGAAACCTTCTCTATCAAGTGGACAATTTGACGAATTCACTTGAAGATAAGAGATTAAAATATATTTAGAAAACCCCTCCAATTTGCTTTGTCATCCTAAATTTTGATGGTGCTTCTAAAGGAAATCAAGGTATATCCGGATTAGGTGGTCTTTTCCAAAACAAAAAAGGAATATTCTCAAATTATTCTCACATAATATTCATGGGCCAATACTAATACTTTTTATGTATAGTATATTTCCATAGGTCTAAAAATAGTCATTCTATTAGGTATTTTGAAGATGATTGTGGGAGGAAAATCTCAATTGATCATAAATGTCCTAAACCGTATTATTGATTATCAAGAGAAATTTGACTGATGATACTCCATTATTGTAGGAAAATTTTAAATCTATTTCATCTTCTAGCATTGTTACTCAATAACAAATAATCCTCTTGATTTTTGGGAAAACCCATCAACTAGGGATGAAAATTCCAAATTTAATGGTTCACGATGGACATTTTAATCTTAGGGGCATATATTTTAACAAATTATAGAATTTTTAGATTCTCAGAGATAATTATAGGATTCGATACAGTTCAAGAAAAATTACATAGTTTAGAGCAACGTTTATTTCATTTTGGTACAAAATGTGGGGGATTTAAGTACTTCATTGATTTTCATCACTACATAACTCACTTGCACAATCTCAATACATTGTATGAATGCATGAGACTCATCCTTTTCTACAGGGCCGAATTAATGGTTATGAGCACCCTAGGCAATACTAGAGATAACGCTTTCTATACATAAATAAAATATATAGTATAAAAAATAATTAACTGTGAATAAATATCGTATTACTTGATATGTTATGCATCTACTATCCGAGAAAAATTTCCTAATAAATTTATTTGTAGCTACTACTGCTTAAAATCCCAAGTTAATTCTCTACCATATAGTCTATTATAATCCTCCTTTTCTCATATATTTTACTACTATTTTTTCTCACGTTTTTTTATATATTCACCTTTCTTGATCTCTCCTAAAAAAAATTCCAAGACTTCAAAACAATACAAAGTATGAAAAATACACGAGTATGAATTAAATTTAAGAATATTGTAACAAAGGCATTTGCATAAATACAATTATATAATTTTAATTTCATTTTGAATGAAGTGAATTGAATTGGTATCTAAGGTTGAACACTAACTGTTATCCAAAATTCACCCCTCAAGGTAATTTTGATAACATGCATCAAATTCTTCAGTCCGAGCAAGTAGATTGATTCAAGGCCCGAAATCATGTTTTGGGGCCCCTCGGCTTCTCTCTAACTCTCCCATCTAAGAAAAAATCCCAATGAGTTACAAAAATGGAAAAAATGTAAAAATAAGGTTGCAGGATTGTTTTAAAGCATTTCGGGTCTAAAGGGTGCGGGTCATACCAAGGTTCGTCATACCAAGTTCGCGGCCGAAATACAAAGAAAATCGGCTAAGTCAGACATTTTTGTCCCAGGCGGTCCGCGGGATAGTTGGGACGTCAGGATGCGAGGGACGCGCGGGATGCGAAAAGGCGAAACGACCGCAGGCAATAAAAATCATCAAGTTTTTATTTCACGCGGTTTGGGACAGCCGGGACAAAAGTATGCGCGGGACGTGAATCGACCGATTTGCGGCAAGATGGTCTATTTCGAGCAATTCGAGAGATTTTCGTCCGGGATAGCCGGGACAAAAGTACGCGCGGGACGCGAAAAGGTGAAAAGGCCGCAAAAGAGAGACAAGGAAGCCCGAATCGACCGATGTGAGAGAATGTGTCCAGGATAGTCGGGACAAAAGTACGTGCGGGACATAAAAATCTGAAACGGCTGAAGGCAAAGAAGAAAAGTCAACGTTTGACCCGTCAACTTCAAACGGCCATAACTTTTGACTCCGAGCTCTGATTTTCACAAAATTGCACATTCTGGAGCGAGCACGACGTCCTCTATGCCACAAAAAATGGATTTATTATTTTTAACAAGGGTAGATATATTTAAATAAAATAAACATATTCGGCTCCAGTCAGTTAATGCTCATTCCCGTCAAATGACAGAAAATGCCTGCCAGACCCAAAATAGCTACCCACACTCAGAAGGCCATAATTTTTGCATTTCTCAACAAAATCACACAAAATTGGTACTGTTGGAATCGTGGATCCAAGCCCGATGCACATTAGTTAAGAAATTCTAGATTTGAGGGGAGATCGGTGGATATTTTTTACAAAACGTGGCCGGGTTCATAACAGTGTTTTATTTGGCAGTTGGGAGTGCAATTAAGAGGCATGGTCATCATTATTTCTCTGCTGCAGCACCTGGGATAGTATGGGGAGCCTTTTGCAAGTAATATAAAATCATTTTACTCCATTTAATGCCTCTTACAAGTGGTTGAAGGACAGATTTTAGGATTTCCATTTTCCCTTCTCTCTCTCTTCTCATTTTTTCTATAAATTGGAGTGTTGGGCTCATTGTAAAGGGGGAGTTTTCAGATAGCAAATCTCTGTCAAAATTGCTTTGTGAAGCCAATGTGCTATAGGAACTTGTAGTGGACTCCTTGCATGGTGATCCAGGCCCTTATCTCGTAATAGATTGAACTGTGCATATCATGAAACAATAAAATATAAGTTTGTGGATGTATCTTCCCCTGCTGTGTTTTCTTGCATTCTTCTTGCCCCTTCAATCTTGATTACAAGGATATTGTGTCTACCTTATGTTCATGCATGGATCCACTATCATTGTGTGTGTTTTAAATGTTGTAGTAAAATGCATTTTTGCTAGATCGTGGGGAACTGTCATCACTCCCTCTAGTGTGCATTTTGCTTCTTTATCTCACACATTGGAAGGATACTCTCACACACCCTCCTTTTCTGGTGTATCACCACTTTAGTGTAGGCTTTCATTTTATGCACTCTCTCTCCTTGGTCCCTTGGAAAGTTAGATTAGAACAGTTAGTTTACCCTGCATTAGAGTAGATTGTGGCAGGTAGTTTAGGAGCAAGGACCAGCTTTCTCTGGAGGTCTATCTCAAGTAGCAAGTCCCACAACTTGGAGATAGTACCCATGTTATCCAATCACACCATGAGTTCAAGTATATGCACTTGTGGAAACTTAAGGGTGCTGTGATTCAGTGATAACACTAACTTCTACTAGCATATATGGAACTAATAAATTAATCTACTCTCTAGGTAGTTGCCTAGTTTTCCTATGCCTTAATCCCCTCTACTTTTCTATGCTTAGCATTTCAAATATGATACTCACCGTGAAATCATGTTTTGGGGGTATAAGACCAATCATTCCATTTCAACTTTGTGATATTTTTCACTTGTGCATAGATATGTCTAGAACGGTGCATGGTATGTGAGATTAGAAGAAAATCAAGAGAACTAGGAATCCTTATGGAAACCTTCTTCCGATGTTATTTAGAGGATATCGGGAGACTATAAAAATTGTGTTAGCCTTCCTTATTTTTAGGTTATTAGGAAAACTTTTCCATGCCACCTTTCATTATTGGGTCGAGAAAATTCAAGTCCTCTATGACTCCAACATCTCGTTCAACAAAATTGGGGACCTGATCACCCCTAATCCAAGTACAACTAGACTTAAAAGCTTCTCCTTTGGAAATCAAATAAGTGTATTCCTTGCATGTTTTTTATCTCTCTAATTTAGTACTTACAAATGAATAATTTTAAGTTACAAACATACTTTCAAAGATGAGTTAAAGTTTAATTCTTTTTTATGTATGTTAAATACACTTTGTGTTACGAGTTTCATCATGCACCATGTTAACACTAAGGTGAAATCAACAACTCTAAGTGACAAAAAGTTTTTTTACAAACTTAGGTATATGTTTCCTTTAATAATATAATTCTCATTTCATACTTAAAGGGGAGAAAATGCAAACACCTAAATTTGGAAATTCAGAAATTTATAAATTGGCAATAAAAATTTGGATTTACACCTATAGTATGACTCGTGCACATATTCCAAGCCTAGGTGACATATCCCTATCTCCTTTACATGACTTATTTTACTATTCACATTTCTCATTCATTCATAGAATCAATTTTATCAGTCCACAAACATTTTGACTCCCTAGTTATTAGTCCCAACAAGTTACAAAATCCCACAAATTGCTTATACTATTTGGATGGGTCTAAATTATCCCATGATTTGGAGCAGCCAAACGGTCTTGTCTCTTGCCTCCTATCAAATATATTTTTGTTTAGTATCAGTTCATGGGTCATTTTATATCTCATAGGTTGGCCTTAATTCAAAATCAAATAAATGAATGCCTATAAAAGTAAGTGTAACTCACCTATTTACCTCACCTAGAAATCACCTATGAATTTCAAAAGAACTCATTGCAAAATGCATTCCAAACAAAATCAGAAACAATAATGCAAGTAATGGTATTACAAGATTTATTCTTTTAACAATAAGCCATGTGTTTCAATTTTTATTCCTTTAGTAACAACTAGCAAAGTAACATCAATGTACATGGTTAGAATTTTCAAACACATTGTGTTGATATTGTCTTATTGTAATGTATATATTGAGGATTTTACAAATATGTAATGAATTTTTATTGTTGTAATTAGTCCGTATATTGGCTGCAAAATGTCATTGAATATTCGGTGACAACATCAAACATGGAAAATATGTGATAGAATAACTAAACACGAGAAAAATTGCCCCTAGGATGATATAGGATATTGTTTATGAATTTTCTTCATCTTTTTAGGGGCTTGGCACATGAGAACCTTTCATCATAAGGCCCCTTCACATTCAGACAAACTGTTTATGAAATTGCATTCCCCATGCGCCCATTTGAATGCAAGAATGTTAATGAATTCAATAAACAAAATGCACCCATTATAAAAAGTTAGTTCATAAAGCAAAAGGAAAAACCACATATGAAATTGCATTCCCCATGTGCCCATTTGTATTGGATACAAAAAATTTGTTCGAAATCAAAATGATAGCAAGAATGTCAATGCATTCAAGAAAGAAAATGCACCCCTTATAAAAGTGTTGGAGGAACAACAACAAACATGCCAAATGAAAAAAATCCGATCTAAAGCTCATGTTTTCCAACAGATATAATGACACTTGCTATGATAGATTATAGACTGTATCAATCTAAACATAGAAATTTTCCATGATCCAAAGAATTTGTTGTAATACATATGGGAGAACTTCATACACATGATATAAGGATTGTAAAAATTTCTCTAAAATATAGTAAACCAATTCTACTCATGTATATAAAAATAAAGGGGGCCTATTTATCAATCCAAATGTCCCACATTCACTGGCTTGATTGCAAGATTATGTGAACTTTCTAAACCCGTTATTGAGATCCATTATATATATATCTCATATGTACATGCAATTCATGTCCGAGAAAAAGTGAATTTTCTACAAATAAGATAGCTCCATGAGGACTACAAAATTAAATAGGTAGAAATACTTAATTCTAATTATTTTTCCCGAGAAAGATGGGTTTTCTGATAAAGGAAATTAATATAGCATTAAAAGTGTACTATACAAAATGAAGTATTTTGATAACAACAAAAAAGTAATATCGGGAAATTATTGAACATATACACATAATATAAAGTGATATTTTCAGAGTTCTATGTGAAAAAATATGCAAATATCCATGTAAACATGACGAGTATGAGATATCTCGAATCAAAGTAAGTTCCAAGAAGTTTAGAAGTTACAGAGAAACCTGAACCTACTTGTAAAACCTCTTGCTTGCTTCTAATATCCTAAGAAGTGTAAGTGAATACTGAGCATGAAAAGGATGTCATAAAATATCTAAATGACATGTTTATAGAAATATTCCTTTTAGGAAGGAATTTTAATTTTTTCACGTTGAAAAATTGAACCTGTTGATTACACAGTCATGGTTAACAATCTCTTTCATAATCCAGAATTTACCTCGAATTCACACAAGCTGCAATAGAGCATGTCGTCCTCACATGTATGTTGCACATAAGTTGACTTGCTAGCAATAATTTATTAACTATACGGGACAAAGGAAGCCAAAGACAAACAATCAAGAAAGGCGATAATAAGATCCTAATACCACCACTCTCCTTATCTTGGTTAAGTGACTCCTTTATTGGTAGCACAGTCACATAAGATCCATTTGATTTTATTTTCTCTCCCACTGAGTCCATATTTGTGTCATTAACCAAACCAGGTCTAGGAGAAGAATCCTTGAAGGATAAAGCCCTTCCAAACTCTGATTTTCTGCAAAAAAAAAAAAAGATCTTAAGATAACAGGATCTGCTAGATTGGTTGTTGCACACGAGACTTATAGACTGAAAATAGAGGTTACATGTACAAGAAAGTGGAATTCATAAAGCTCATTAGTTACAGGTTATTAAATTATCTTGTTTAACTAGAAGGTATATACGAAGAATGTAAGAAATTACATAAAATGGAAAATTCCTTAAACAACAACAATAGGATATTGAAAAATAGATAAAATCGTTGTTCCTTTTTGACTTAGAGATAATTCTTGACAAAATACATTTCAAAAATTCTCGAAAAAATACATTTTAAAAATTCTAATGAAATTGATAGAATTCTATACATTTCATCTAGTATATGGCAACTAACTCTAAGTCAACAAAGAAACAATAGTTAGTAACATAGGCTATAATTATCATAACCAAAACATTGCTTGAATTATCAATGGAAAAAGGATTCTCTTCTCATAACTAGATGCTATCTATTTTCTCTTCTCGACAATCATAAATCTCCCAACATACATATTTCATGTCTAGAATCTTCCTATCGGTTTCATGTATAGGGGATGTTACATTGAATGTTATGATGATTGCATTTATTTCAAATATTGGTGACACATAACTTTGAAATAAGTAGGAATAAATCACAGAAATAGGCCAAAAACATGGATAAACCTTCATCCAAAAATAATATAAGAATTCCTATACGAATTCTTTAACAAGGATATCTAAATACATGAAAAACTTGAACATTGATTGCCTATTAAATAATTCTAACAATGTCCTATCTTGTATTGAGGCAATCAATGTGCTATCATACAACAACATAAAGTTTAAATTCCAATCAACCGAGAAAGAAAGGGTATTCTTTCTTTCTCCTAAGTTTAAAACTCAACTACAAAAATTATGCTAGAAGTATTCAAGCATAGTATCACAGATTAAAAAAACTCAAGAGTAACTATGAAAATTAGTCAAACTTGCAAGGAAACCATGTCCATGCTTCCAATAAATTCTGCCTCACAAACCAAGCCCGAAACACATTGAAACCAATTTAGAATCTACCGAATGCACCACTCAACCTCCGACTAAGCTACACTTCACTACTCACTACTTTTCCATCAATTCCACTTGACATCAATGAAAACACCAATGACCAGGGTTTAACAATCTACCCCTTTGTCATTGATGACAACACACTTAGAAACCTTTTATGGAAAACATAAGCTCACATCACCCTTCCTAATTTTTGACAACATTCTCTCCATCTTTGAGATCTATGAAAAAGGGTTCAATGTCACTTGACATGAAATAATGACAATTAAAGACAAGGAGTCATGAGTAAATGAACTTACCTATCCACGAGATCCCCCTTGGATGGCGTGTTCTCTTTCCTGAGATCCTATACCAACCTTGAGTTTTCACTTTCTTGTGTTTTCTCTTTTGACCTTTGGTTGACTAAGTTGAGCTCCCCCTAGACACAAGAACTTTTCCTTTGAAGCCAAAATACTTGTCTCAAATCCTTACCTTGCATAGCTTCTTTATTTCTCATCAAATTGAAACTCTTCTCTTAAATCCCCCTTGGCTTATGCAATCAATCTTTAACTCAGATTTTTTTTGGGAGATTTCAAACACATAGATTCTATCCAAACTGATATTTCAATATATATTGACTCCTTACCATGCTCTTACACAAATCGGAATTTACAATGAAGATTGAGATCTTGGCATATCATTTTTGACTTATAGTAACCTTGAGAGATTAATTAGAATCTTTTTAGTAGCATATGACTAATTCTATTATTGAAACATCATGCCTAATAGCTTACTTTCCTCATTCAATATTCATTCTTCATTCACCTTATCTTGCACAAACCTAGTCATTTTGGTGCTATTTCTTCATCTGTAAATCTGTACTATGCACCCGAGGATAACACTCATGTAACATTCCCAAATATATTTCATTCTTGTTTGAAACTTGAAGCATGAAACCATAATCATGATCTCTTTCCACAAAATCCTGAAAACAGTCACTTTCATACTGATTGACTTTCAATTTTCTAAGGTATCTTCAACTATCAAGTATGTAGCACTTTACTTGTGCAACTTTGTGACTTCTTTGATTAAACACAAGCCTTCAAAAATTATGACCCCCTTAAAAACCTGAGAAAACTTGTTTTTCACATTCAATGCA
Organism: Taxus wallichiana var. yunnanensis; assembly: GCA_018340775.1. Classification (NCBI taxonomy): domain Eukaryota; kingdom Viridiplantae; phylum Streptophyta; class Pinopsida; order Cupressales; family Taxaceae; genus Taxus; species Taxus wallichiana. The sequence goes on from CM031240.1 coordinate 289,513,828, forward strand.
ATATCTTTTGAGGCTGAGCACATGTTCTTATTAATTTGCAACATGGAAGATGAGAAAGAAAAATAACTTCACATGGCTTCACCTTCATCACTTATGATCTTATCAAAATATACTGTAGATATTTTCCTTGAGGCTTGAGAAAACATGAAATACTTTGAAATTTACTTCTTCTCCTTATCAACATGATGGAGACTCTAATCAGTAGTCACAGTTGACAAATTTGAATCAAGAATATTTTTTGAATCATTTTCCCAACTTATCATGAAGAACATCTGGATGACAGACAAATGAAACCAAAACCATGCTTCCTTCTACTAGTGTATACCTTCTAGAAGCCTAGAGAAGCCATATAATCTTGTCTTCTTACCTTAGAATAAGAGAAAGTCATCATGACACCATGATGACTCAATTTTCTACTTTCATATCTTTGTCTTCTTGTTAGTCTTTTTAGATACCTTTCTTGGTGAACTATATTCATCACTTGAGTTCTCACTTTCTTATTTAACACCTGATAAGCACACATGTTGTAGCTCATGTACTTGTTCCAACGCTGCTTGAGGAAGAAATTCTTTTACACTGGAGTTATCTTCCTTCTTCTTGATTTTTCCTTCACCTGTTAATTTATTGTTTGTACTCACTTCTTCTATGATTTTTTTAGTCTGTTGTGTCCCTTCTACATCTACTCTTGTTATCTTCATGTCATCTTGTGATGTATCAACTTCTAATTTTTCTTTCTTCTTTTTAGCATCTTTCTCAACCATGCCTGACTTGGTCTTACTTTCAAAGTTTACATTTTCTCTGTATATCCTTTTATCTCATCTCTAGAATGCATTCATCTTATAACCTGAATCTAGGAGGCCCATGAAAATGTATGGTAAAATTCCCTTATCCATGGAAGTTGAAGCAAACAACCTAATTATTGTCCCAAAATTGACTTACTAGATCTTCTAGACAATACTTGGCTATGTGATCTTTTCCTTTGCAATTAAAATGCAATGTGTTCTTCTCATAATCATACATGAAATCTCTCCATGTATAGTTTTCATCTACATTTATCCTACAATCTATAGCTCTATGCCCAAAGATATTGCATGAAAAACAAACTCCATAAAACTTAACTGATAACCTCCTTGCAACTTCTTGCCTGAAGATCCTCTTATGCTCTGTGTTGTCCTTCTTGGGCTGAGACCTTCCTTGACAAACAATATGACTTGATTCAGCTCTCAAGTCCTTTTTCTTTATTTTTCTAGCTCTTCTTTTAGGGTCTTTACTTCTGCATTTAATTTTTCACATTCTCCACTCTTTGCTTGAATAGTTGTCTGACATGTCTCATGCTCTACTTTACCAGAATATTCTTGTTTTCTTTACAATCTCTTGAGTTGATTAATAGCCTATGCTAAATCAATCTTTAGGGTCTTTAGTTACTCTTCAAATTTAAGGCAAGCAGTTTCTTTATCTTTCAATGCCTTTGATACTTTTTCAACAAATCAAGCCATCTCATTTAGTTCTTGACCATGGTTAACTTCCTTAAGCTTGATTTCTTCCTTTAAATCCTTTATAATAGCTTAAGAAATTTCATACCTCTTTTTCAACACTCACTCACTGATGCACCCATGCTTGTGTCTTCAAGATAACCTTTTAGTTGTTAGGCTTGATTCGGGAGAATTAGGATTTGATACCATTTATTGGACACTAGAAACCGAGAGTGGGGATGAATCGGTGTCTATTCAAATTTTTACCTTATAAATTTGTTATTCAACTTTCATGATTTACTCTATGTTAGAAATAACATGCAATAAAAGGTGAATTCACACACTGAGATAAATTTAATATGGGAAACCCAGCTGGGAATAAACCCACTAAAACTATGAACTATGTGTTTCACTGCTTTCTCTTTGGATTTGACAAAATAGATAAGGGTATGGGTCAAGGAGGAATACCTGTTGTGATGGTCACTTAGAGGTTATGTGTGTGTTCTGACTTATTGATCCAATGCTGATTGTGTGATCTTCCTTTTGGCTAGGAGGAACTACCTGAAATACACAACAAGACCATAAAAGAGAGTTAAAGAATAAATTCCAGTGAGTTGCCTAGCATGTGTTAGATCCAAGAAGTGTGGTACTTCCTTAGTGGCAGTCAAACCATTGTTTAATACAAATTAATGTAATGAATGATGTAAATAAATAATATCCTATTGTAGTTGATATGATTTAGGTATCTCATCCAAATACAATAAAAAAATCTAATAGAACAGTGCTAGGTTATGACCATATTTGGAAGTATGATAGTTGGTCGGGGTGTTGGAATAGGTCGGGGTTAGGTTCTCGGGTTACTTGGGTCACTTGGATGGAGGTTCTTAGGTTCTTTTTTTTTATCAAGATGGATAAATACAGAGACCGACGTTGGTGAGGTATGACCAAACAACAGCTTAAGAGGAAAGCGACGATAGTTAAGTCGGGATGGTAGAGATTCAATAACGGGTTTTGGGAGTTTGTCGAGATTGAATAGAGATGGTAAGGGGAATAGTTAGGTATGTGGAGGTGTTGGGGGTACTCAGAGCTATTCAAGAATCAAGTATTGGTGATTAAATGATTTTGGGTGATGGGATGGTTGAGTTCATAGTAAGGTAACAAGGGTGGGATGAAAAATGCAAATGGATGCTGATAAACATAGATGAAGAAACTTTGTAAGCTAAACAAGTATGAGATAATATAGGTTAGAGATGCCCTTAGTGCTGTTTGTCAATTTGATGGTGGACAATGGTGATAGTTGATATTTGGAATGGTGATCATGCTTATAGGAGTGCTTCCTAGGAATGCTACCGTGAATGCAAATACCTTTTGATCAGTCTTGGTGTTGGCTATGGTTGTCTAGATGTGCGAAAGGGCTTTGGTTCTTGCTTGTATGCAAATCTCCTTCATTCTAAAACTTGAGAATGTGGCCAACCTCTCAAACAAGGTTATAAAAATGAATATATCATAATCGATGACGGTTTAGGGTGACCGGCGTCGGTTTAGGGTTGACCAGTGTCGGTTAAGACAGAAAATCTTAGGTTTACTAAAAATGACAGATCTTAGCAATCTTTTGGGCCAGCTCTCTCTATTATTGTGGATCAAAATGGAATGTTACATTTTAATGAGTGGGAATGTGGTTAGAGGGAGATTAGGCATGTGATTTTAGGGTTACACTAAGTCTTAGTTCATTAAGGTAGGTATGACTAAGTCTTAGTTAGTTATGGGGAGTGAATGTTGAGTCCTAGTAGAAGGGAAATATGCTAAAAATAGGTTTGTGGTGAGGTTTCTAAGTGACGTGGTGGGGTGAGGCATTTAGGTGAGGTGGAGATTAGTTTTAATTAAGGTATTTAAATAATGAGTGAAGTGAGGATGAGTATTAATATAATTGTAAATAATTAAATTAATATTAATGTGAGGTAGAAGGGTCATGGTTAAGTTAATATGTTTAAGTTGGCTGTTTGAAAGGAGACTAAGGGGAGTGTGACCCAATTTTGGTGTCTACATATTTCCCCTTTTGTTACGTAGCTTGTATTGGTAAGCGATGTTGACAAAAATAATAATTGATTGCCCCATGTGTGGGTGAAGGTGATCCCCCTCAAACAAGGAATTGATGAGGTGTATTACGGAATCGGTGAGTGGTTTGATAAATGTGTGTTGATGGAAGATCGGTGGGGATGAGTATGAGTACTATGGGATAGGGTGATGGTTAACTCAGGTAAAAGGTAATAGGCCGGGGTCAAAATCAGGTCATGGGTACTGGAAATCAAACGCACGCACGTGTATAGATTGAAACACGGTACCATGTTGAAGAGCTTACAAAATCTACATCGTCTAAGGTCAATAGGTTTATCCAAACAAGGGTGAGGTGATTCAAGTATCCAAGGTATAGGATATGGTCCGGAAACACAACGTAGGTCAAGTGCATGAACATTTAGGTATGTTTTGGTACACCAAAGGTTTGGTTAGGATAAATGAGATGACAATAGGAAAGGTATGGTTGGTAGGCTAAAACAACATAGGTAACAACATCACAAGGTATAACAAGTACATAAGGTCAATGATCACACCAAGTAGGTCAGGTTCAAGTAAAGAGGTCATATCACGAGTAAGGCCAAGGTATAGGTAAAGTAACAACTCCTAAGACACAACAAAGGAATTGTAAGGGTAGGTTGAGCTTGTAGATATGGTTCAATAGGTGTTCGAGCTGAGGAAAGGGGTGTTATCAGTAATGGGTGCATGCAAAAGGAATCTTAGCAAGGCCAAATAGTGATAAGGGTTGACCAATGTCAATTATAGGGTGATCTACGTCGGTTGGCTAGGGCACAAATATGACCGTTGTCGGTCAGGTTGGGTTGGGTTTATAAAAAAAATACGTATTTTATGCAATAATTGTTGTGTTGTGACTTTGGATAAAATGACAGAGTCGTTTGAATTTTTGTAATTTTTCTAAGAGAGAAGGACAGGGCATTGTACCCATCTAAGGTGGAGAGTACGAGTTGGTGAGAGGAGCTAGGAGACGGGTCCACAACCTCGGGGGATCGATTTGATTGATTGTATTAGAGGAGTGGATTTGGTGATTTGGGCATGGAAGAGGTGGGAGAGGGTTCGGGTGGGCCACAGTACATTGGCCAGATGTACCACCACAGTGATGAAACCGAGATGAGGTAAGAGTCGATCCCAATTTGTCATTTATTATTAAAATAGGTTGGTAAAATTTGGGTGGGGTAAAATCGTGTCGGGTGGGAGGATAATTTTGAGTTTACGGTTAAAATGGCACAATGAGGGGGTGGGGAGGTCCTAGGTAGGGTAAATAGGGATGAGGAGGGGTTTAGGTTAGGTTTGGGTAAGGTAGGATAGAGTTCTTGCTTAGATTTGAGAATTTTGGAGAAATAGGGGGGGTTTTGTCAGATTTGGTTGCCATGACAGTGACCGACATCGGTCAAGGGTGGCGACGTCAGTACGCTATAGCTTGTGTCAGTCAAAATAATAGGTGACCGATTCCGGTCATGATGGATTGATGTCGATCACCAATGACTAATGTCGGTTGGCTTTTGAGGGAAAATAGGTCAAGAAAGGGGTATGATGGGAGTTAAAGAGAAACCGAGGTAGGGAGGTATAAATTTAAGTGTGTTGAGAATAGGTAGGGTAAAGGGTATGTATGATATGAGTTAAGGGGTGGGAAAGTGGGATGGAAAAAAGATGGAGGTCGTTAGGGTTGCAGGAAATAAATAATAAACATTTTGGGAATAGGTTTGTTGGGTAAGAGATGTATTGGGTATGTGCAATATTTAATAATGGCGTGGTTTGTTGGGTGTAGGCTAGGGACCAGTTGTAGATGAGAGATAGAGTACCACCTCTGTTATTATTAGTACGAGGGAGCATGACGATAGAGGAGTGGTGGCAAGTTATAGATGTTGGCCTTATTGGGGTCAGATGGTATAGGCACATAGTGTGGGAGCCAAGATTGATGGTCACACTCATCGATAGATGGGATTCAGTGACCAACATGTTTTATCTACCGACAGGTGAGATCACAGTCACCTTAGATGATGTGTACAGGATCCCACGGTTATCGATAGTGGGGAAACATGTGTATTCTATTTCTTCAGAGGCATTAGAGGAACTGATGTTGACGGTGTTCGGAGATTGGATGAAAAAGATGAGGTTTGATAGCACGAGCCTGAGCTATGGAGAGATGTACATGGCCCATCCTGAGGAGATGAGGCTAGTGGTCCTGATTATGGAGGTAGTGTGTTATTTTGCACTGCCAGATGTGGAGGGTGGGATATTCCCATGAGCATTGATGGGGGTTCTCCATGAAATGATGGAGGATAGGACATGGTTTTTTTGGGAACTAGCATACTTGGTGTAGCTATATAGGGAGTTATGGGCCTACGGGTGGTTGCGGAGCTTCAAATTGTGCTGCACCTTTCTCTTACACTATTGGGCATACGAGCACATTGTATGTGTGTGTCTAGTTGGTATGCCCCAACTAGATGCATTTGATGTGGGCTTTGTTTGAGTTGGCTACAGGCGTTGGGTTCTTGTTGTTAGAGAATGCATGGCTGTCAGGGCTACTAACGATGTGGTATATTATAGGTGTGCGTTGGAGGGATTATCCCTTCATACGAGTAGATGGTAATAGAGTTGGATGGGTTGCAGCTTCTCAGATGAATAGAGGGGTGTTGTGCTAGAGAGCATGAGATGATACCTATAGCTAGGGTCCAACGATAGTTTGGGCTACCCCAGGATGTGCCGCCACCATTCCCTCATTATAGGAGAGATGACGTGGAGAGGTCTATGCCTCTACCACATTCGGCAGTGCCCATAGGTCTGGAGGAGTGGGCAACGGACAGACGGGTTGATGATGTCTGGGTTATAGATAGATATAGGAAGTGGTGGGCAGTCCGGCTATGAGTTGTACCACCGAGGCTAGGGTTTCCTGATATGGCCACCCTTATAGTTCATAGGGATTCCTTACAGGAGTAGGTTGCCACCTTATAGGCCCATATTATAGGATTACGGGGGTAGTAGTTGGTAGGGTCATAGGAAGAGGTGGCCACACTACAAGCACATGTGGTAGGTTTGCGGGCGGTTGGCCTTTGTAGAGGCACATATTGTGACCTTACAAGCCTAGGTCGTAGCATAGGAACCAACATAGGCACTGACAAAGGCTCAGGGACAGGGTCCCATGGTACATGCATCAGTGGGACAGGGTTCCATGGGACAAAGAGGAGGGCAGGGTGCATAGGCATAAGGGCTAAGACCATTAGTAGCAAGGCAGGGCTTAGAAGGTGCCACGAGACCTATGGAAATGCTACAGACAATTTCGATGGAAAGATTTAGGGATGCCCTAAGTGAGGCCATGTACTACTAGGATCATTTGACTGCTACCAGGATAGATGTCCCTTCTTATACGGAGCACGGGGTAAAAAAAATTGAGTGAGAGGATAAGATCTCACACGCATAGTGTGGAGAGAACAGGGGGCTGGTGAGCCCAGAGCCGTGTTCGGTGGTGAGGTCACTAGTTCACGGAGGCCCGACACACCCGCATACCAGGAAGAGGTGAGACCTGGACCCTAAAGGGTAGAGAGATGATGGTAGGGTGTCGAACTGAGGAGAGGAGGAGGATACGAGATGATACCGTCATGGATATTAGGTGATTAGTCACCATATGTGTTCATGATATAATTTTTGTATATTTTTTTATTTATACCGGCTGCGTGACGAAGATAGTGAGGATATACATGAGAGTTTTTGAGATTTTGATTATTATGGAATGCGTGCTAAAGATGTTGAGATTGTATATGAGAGGCATGTGTATTGATTTTACTTCTATGCACATATGTATGAACACACAGATTCTGATGATTTTTATATAGAGATGGTGATATTCATGGTATGATGTTGTATTTATGTGTGTAATTTCTAGTGTTATTATTTATGTAATGGAATCTAGGAGGATTAGGCATGATTGAGTCAAGGTCATGGGCATGATTGAGTGAGGTCACTCAGGCATGGTGGATTCAGTGTGTAGGCATGATGGAGTCAGTCACATGCATGGTAGAATCGGAGTTAGTTAGGCATGGTGGAGTTAGGGATAGGCATGATGGATTCAGTCATAAGCATGGTTGAATCAAAGTTAGTTAAGCATGGTGGATTAGGTCATAGGCATGGTGGAGTCATGGTTTATGATTTTGGTTTAATGTCCAAGTTATTGGTAACATGGGAAATAAATGATGAGTTATATGTATGTTATGGTGTAGATTTCAAAAATCTTTGATATGATGGGAATGTGAAATGATTGATTGGATGTTTTTATGATGTGATAACATGGTAGATAAATATGTTTATATTAATTTCCAAGTGTTGTAGAAAATGGAAACTAAGATAGAATATGATTAGGAAAATGGGGGAAAATAGGTTAGGGTAAAGAGTGGTCAAGATAACCTCCAAGGGCTCCATGCCCTACGAGTGTTTCCTACATAGCCCCGATGAAAAAGGGCCTCAGGCCAACGTAGTTCTCCCATAAGATAGGGTATAATGTGATGAGGTAGAGGAATGGGTTGGTAGGTTTTAGGAATGATTGAGTGTAGGTCATAGGCATGGTTGAGAGGTGAAAATATAGGCGTCGATGGTCTGGTCCTGTATAGGATAATCAATAAACAATGAGGAAGGTGAATGGTAAGAGGTTGTAAAAGAGCTGTTTAATTGATGAGAACCCTAATGAGTCTACCATACCCAAGATGGGGTTATGAATGTAAGACCCTAAAGGCGTTGCATGATTGACTATTCTAAGGATGAATAAAGTCACATGATCACGAAATGTCACAATTACGGCAAGTCCCTTAAGCAGAGAGAAAATTAGGGTGAAAAGGCAATGAGGTGAAAGTGGGTGGTTTAGCGTAACTTAGTGTACGACAACATGTTTACCTAGCAAGAAACCCAGGATAAAAAATAGGCAAGTCCATGACAAAAAATTACCATTTTCTTCATTTGTTTATTTTTAATAGACTGATCGATGTGGGAAGTCTATATGGGATGTGTATATTATCTCCTTGAGGTCTTCGCGAATTTGATTAATGTGAGAAGCCTCTGAATATTTTTATTGTATTTTTGCAATGAATTTATATATCTGTCCTTCAAGGGAGCAGTCTATTTATAGCGGTGAGATAGAGAAAAGAGATGTCCCTTTTTTGAGGGAGTCATCTTTTGCTGGAAGTTTGACTCAAGGAGTCGAATCCAATTTTTTTGCACATTTAGGTCATGGACAAGACTATAGAGGAAGATTAGGTTCTTGTTTTGAAGAAAAAACCATAGTACACAGAGGTTAACTATGAAAGAGGTGATTTCAAGTGATGAACGACCATGGGATTTCATCTTTAAAAAGACAAAAAGTATCCATGAGAATCATGCGATGAGTAAAGCCGTGGTACTCATATTGAAGATAATGTTGAAAGGTGACAGGTAATCACATGATTCTTGTTTAGTTGTTGATCCTCAAAAATGGGTAATATGGAAGGTGAACAACACTCAAGGGACGAGCGTTCAATTGACAGAAAGTGATATAAGACTTGATGTCAACAATAAAATGGTTGAAGATAAATGATATAAGAATTGAGGGGCTCAGGTTCAGGTTTACCTTCAAGTGAAGACAAATGATAAGCACCTGATCCATAGGCATGGATAACGATATAGGGTCCAAGCCAATTAGGAGCAAATTTGCCCCATTTACTTTTCTCTTCTTTGGTTACATGTTGATTTTCCTTCAGGACGAGGTCGCCGACCTGAAAGGTTCGTTCTTGGACATGTTTTTCATAGGCCCGCTTGATAATTTTTGGTAAATTTGGAGTTGGTAAAGAGCATTGAGACGACGCGTTCATCTAACAACTCAAGTTGTGCTAAATTGTCTGGAAAAAAATCATTGTCGTTTAGCATGTCTTATAGTGAGATGCAGAGAGATGGAATTTGGAATTTGAGAGGAAAGATAGTCTCAAAGTACCATAGATGAAAGAAAAAGGTGTGGCAATAGTTAAAGTACGAATACTAGTACGATAAGCCCACAAGGTGAAAGGAATATGTGTATGCCAATCCTTGCAGTATTGTTAACTACTTTATTTAGAAAAAATTTCAAGGTTTTATTGGTTGATTTTGCTTGGTCATTAGTTTGTGGGTAATAAGGTGAAGAGAAAGCGAGTTGAATTTCAAAAGCATCACAAAGCTTTCATAGGGTTTTGTTTTTAAATTTCTTGTCATTATCGGTGATGAGGCGGTGATGAACACCAAAGTGACAAATGATGCAAATGGTTGATGAATTCACATATTTTCTCGGCTTTTGTAGAAATGAGGGGAATGGATTCTACCCATTGAGTGTAATATTGAGAGTGATTATAATCCATTGATGGCGTTGTGAGGAATGGGGATCAATCTCTCCGAAAATATCCAAGCCCCATTAAGAGAATGGCCAAAGGTCTTGTGCAACCTGTAAGGCTTGAATAGGTGTGTGATGAAGATTAGTATGTTGCTGAAATTTCACACAACTTTTGACATAGTCACAATAGTCGCGGTTTAGGGTTGACCAATAATAGCCAAGGCGAAGAATGTGTTTAGTGACAACTAAACCACTTAAGTGACCTCCACAAATTCCATCATGAACTTCCTTGATGGTGTAGGGAATTTTAGAACTTGTAAGGCATTGTAAGAGAATACCATCGAAGTCGCGGTTATAAAGGAGACCACCCATAATGACATAGCGAGAAACACTTTTAAGAAAGGCACGTTGTCCATTATAAGTGAGATCGGGAGGTAAATGAAAAGGGAAAGATAATCTATTAACTACTTATACCAAAGGTCACGTGGGTCAGGTGCAATGGTTCCGATAGAGTGGACCTCACGAGGTAAATAAGAGGGTGATTTTAACCTTTGTATTATGAAAAATATTTTAGATTTGGCAGGAAAAGTGGGTATCTGATAAGTCAAGAAGGCCATGGTATCCACAAATTTATTGGTAGAATAGGGGGTGGTTTGAAGTTCATAACAGTCAAAGGTAGTCAAAAGTATGTCAACATGATGCTTGTAATTTTGAATTATTTCATTACGACATTGGTATATATCATTGGCTTGGTTTACCATTTAGGAATCACCAAATATATTGATTGACTTATTATCTAAGGCATAAGCAGTCTGGAGACCCAATACGAGTGCTCTGTATTCGACGATATTGTTTGTACAATCAAAATCTAGTTTGAAAGATAAAGGCATGGGTTCACTGCCAAGAGGAATGAGGATAACATTAGCACCACCCCCTCATTGACATTTGGAACCATCAAAGAAGAGGGTCATTTGGTAAGTGGTATCATCCAAAGAGAGGGTAGCAATGGATTCATTCGGAAAATCAAAGTTAGAGGGTTGATTTCTGAAAAGAGGTGCATCTGCTAGTTGGTTAGTGATGGTTTGGCCTTTGATAGACTTTTGATGGATGAATTCGAGGTCAAGGTCGGAAAGAAGCATGAGCCAACATGCAACACGTTGATGTTGGTAGGGTTTGGCATACATGTAATGTAAGGGGTCAGTATTGGTGACAACAAAGGTTTTGTGGTTGAGCAAGTAATGAAGAAGCTTACTGGTGACAAAAAATAAGGCTAAGCATAGTTTTTTGACATGGGTGACTCTAGTTTCATAGTCTAAAAGGGTACGACTTATGTAATAAATGACTTTCTCTCTGTGTTTCTTGTCATGGTGAGCGAGCATGGCACCTAAGGAATGGTTAGTAGTGGAAATGTATAGGTAAAAGGGTTGGTCATCCTTAGGAGGAATAAGCACTGGTGGTTGAAGAAGGTATTTTTTAAGGCATCGAAGGATTTGTGGAATTCATCATCCCATTTGAAGGAGACGTCCTTTTTAAGGAGATGATGAAATGGTTTTAGCGGCAGCATGGGTCGAAAAGCTGCGAGATAAAACAACGAATAGATTGTAACTTACCTTGCAAGCTTCAGTTAATGAGAGATTAGTAGGTGGAGGAATTTCAAGAATAGCCTTTACTTTAGCAGGATCGACTTCTATGCCATGCAAAGAAACAATGAAACCAAGGAGCTTTCCTAAAAGTACCACAAAGACACACTTCTTACGTTGAAGGTGAACACAATACTTGATGAGGCGTTCAAAGATGACCTTTCGGTGTTTGGCACGATGTTTGGATTTGGCAACAAGGTCATCAACATAATCTTCCAATATGCGATGTATGATGTCATGGAAGATATAATTCATGGCTCGCTAGCATTAGTGTTTTTAAGGCCAAAAGGCATGAATCGATAGCATAAGGTCCCCCAAGGAGTGATGAAGGTAGTTTTGTGTTGATCTTCTGGAGCAAGAAATATTTGATTTTAAAGTGAGAAACCATCCATGAGTGATAGAATTTCATGGCCGGCAGTGAGATCAACTAGTTGGTCAATTCCTGGTAGGGGAAATCGTCTTTGGGACAAGCTAGGTTAAGGTCATGGAAGTTTGTGCAAATGCGAAGTCCCCTAGTTACTTTTGTGACAAGAACGATGTTAGAAATCAATTGGGGATAGTCAATGGGTAGGATGGAGGAAACCAAGAGAAGGGTTTGAAGTTCTTCTTTGATAAGAAGAGCAATGCGAGGATGTGTTTTCCGTAACTTTTTTTTATGTGTTTGACGTTAGGAATGGTTACGATATTGTGGACCATGAGTTTTGGGTCAATACCGAGCATATCGACATAGGAACAAGCAAAACATTGCTATGGTCCCGTAGGAAAGAGGTAAAAGCTTAATGTTCAACAACATATAAAGATTGACCTATCTTTAGAATGTGTGGGTTGTCCTGAGTATTAATGTTGATTTCGATAGTCGATTCATTCAACATGGTTTACATCTCAGATGGTAATGACTGGTGAATATAAGAATCTTCCGCACCCAGGTAGGTGAGGATAGACTCATCGTCCTGACATTGAACGATGTTAATAGAAGGTGTATCATTATCGATCATGTCAGGATACAGGAAGGGAAGAGATGAAGGAACCTTGCCATCGCGTTGATAGATCAGAGGTCCCAAGGAAATCATGTTTATAATTTTTTTAGGAGGAATAGATTCGGGATCTATAGACTCAGTGGGTGAAGATGGTGACAATAGTGAATGGAGTGGAGAAGGTTTGTCTTCCTCAATGAGGTTGACGTGGGCCCTCTTGGAAGGTGATGTGGTAAATCCAATGCCACTATGATCATTGTGTTTATGGGTGGTACATGAAATGACAGTATGGTGACCTTGTTCGTAAAAACCAAAACCAAATCCTTTCCATGCGCAATGGTGAAGGAAAGTGTGGGCGAAGCGGTGGTTAGTAAGGGATTGGAGTTAGATGAAAATGGTCATGTTTGGGATGGAGGTTAGGGTGAATAAGTGGAAATATCAAGTCCCCCATATGTTAGATTAGTGTTAAGGAGAGGAGGACCATAAGGAAAAACCTCGCCTATGCGGTAGTCATAACTAGGGTGCTGGCACAACTTCCCATACTCTTGCGGAGTGAGGAATGTGTTGATATTGCATAGGCGGTACTCCCCAGAGTAAGGCATTGAAAAACACCTTCTAAGAGACCAATAGTCAATATGTGGGTGGCGGGGATAAATGACTCACTAGATTATTGGGCAGGAAGGGTAGCGGTTTGTTGGGAATCAGAGGTCGCAACTGTAGAGGCTGAGGTGGCAATACGAACAAAAGAGTTAGATGTGGGAGAGGTGGCAGAAAAATTGGTGGATGGGATCGTGGGTGAAGGAGAAGTGGGGGTAGTGGCATATGTCTTGACCAGTACAAGTACATCATTGGTCCGGTATAACATATTATAATTTTTGAATGGTAACGGGTCAGAGGGGATGGTATAGTTATGTCCTTCATGTTCAAATTTTACATAACGGTCAGATGTAAACCGATGCCGGTTATTGTGAAATCTGTAGAATGAAGAACAAATTTCTTTTTGTGAATTAAGGTTGAATGAGATACCAACCCAGAAGTCTAAGTATGGTAAAAATGAGTCCTGACACACTCAGAAACAATTGGAATGCACCAACTATGACTATGGAGTGTGAAAGGAAAGAAAATGGAGAACACGACCTCACACCTCAAAACACAAGTCAGTCAAAAATCTAAGAAAAACATGTAATCCTACAAGTGAATTTAGTGTGTTTAGCTTATGCTATTTAAATACTGACTCATGAATTTAGAACATAGTTTTTGGTTGGGAAGGATTCGTAGGAAGAAGGAAGTACTAAAGGTGAGGTTTCAAGTTATGTTTTGGCGGGGCGGGCCTTTCTCTAAGGTGATGAATTGATAGAGATAACCATTTGGGTGCCCACTGTCAATCCTCTGATCGTGTGATCATTGAAAACTTCTTTCGGGTGGGATGTTGTTTAAGAAAATGTATATATTCCAATTTGTGCAGTTTGGCAAAGAGAGAGAAGAAAGAATGTGCTTTCTACAATTTAGTTGTGTCAACCATCAGCTGGTCATGAATTCCAGCATATAGGTTTCCCTCAATTTTAATGTGAGATATAATGCAATAAATCAGAATGTCATGCAAGTGTTTTAAACCCAAATCGAAATGTGATATTTGATGTAGCAAGTAATGAATAGGAAGAGGGATGCTCTTTCACTAATGCAATACTAATGAAAGAAAGAAGTATTCTTTTTAAAGCACCAAAATACAATTGCTATTAGAAAATGGAAAGGGGAAGATTCTAGAGAAAAATAATAATTTAGAAGCTTTTAGAAGGGAAATAAACACAAAAATTTCACCTAGGAATGAATAAAATGTAAAAGAACCCCTGATGGGTCCCACTAGGCATGCCAAAAGGTTTCACCGTTTTCTTTGTGGATTTTAAGAAAGCAGAGATAAGGGTATAGGCCAAGGAGGAATACCTATTGTGATGGTCGGTTGGAGGTTATGCCCATGTTCGACTTCTTGATCCAATGTTGATTGTGCGATATTCCTTTTGGCTAAGAGGAACTACGAAATACACAACAAGACCACAAAAGAGAGTTCACAATAAATCTTTGATGGACTACCTAGCGTGTGCTATATCCAGGAAGTGTGGTACTTCCTTGGTGGCAGTCAACCCATTGTATAACGTAAAAAATGATGTTAATAAATAATATCCTACTGTAGTTGATATGATTTAGGTATCTCATCCAAATACAATAAATAAATCTAATAGAAAAGGCTAGGTTATGATCACATCTAGAAGGAGGATAGTTGGTTGGGAGTCTGGAATAGGTCGGGATTAGGTTACGGGTCACTTGGGTCACTTGGATGGAGGTTCTTAGGTTCTTTTTTAGCAAGATGGATAAATACGAGAGACCGACATTGGTGAGGTATGACCGACGACGGTTAAGAGGAAGCTGTGTGATTAAGTCAAGCATGGTAGAGATTTAATAAAGCTGGGTTTTGGCGTTTGTATGAGATTGAACGAGAGATGGTAAGGGGAATAGCTAGGTCTATGGAGGTGTTGGGGGTACCAAGAGATATTATGGAATCAAATATTGGTGATTAAATGATTTTGGGTGATGGGGTGGTTAAGTTCACAGTAGGGTAACAAGGGTGGGATGAAAAATGCAAATGGGTCTTTGATAAACAAAGATGAAGAAACTTTGTAATCCAAACAAGTATGAGATGATATAAGTTGTGAATGTAAATACCTTCTAATTAGTCTTGGTGCTGGCTATAGTTGTCTAGATGTGCGAAAGGGCTCTGGTTCTTGCTTGCATGTAGATCTCCTTCATTCCAAACTTGAGAATTTGGCCAACCTCTCAAACAAGGTTACCAAAATGAATATATGGTAATCGACAGACGGTTTAGGGTGACATCGGTTTAGGGTTGACCGGCATCGGTTAAGGTGGGAAATCCTAGGTTTACTAAAAATGTCAGATCTTGGCAATCTTTTAGGCCATCTCTGTCTATTCGGATCAAAATGGAATGTTACATTTTAATGAGCGGGAATGTGGTTAGAGGGAGAATAGGCATGTGATTTTAGGGTTACACCAAGTCTTAGTTCATTAAGGTAGGTATGACTAAGTCTTAGTTAGTTATAGTGAGTGAATGTTGAGTCCTAGTAAAGGGGAAATATGCTAAAAATAGGTTTGTGGTGAAGTGTCTAGGTGAGGTGGAGATTATTTTTAATTAAAGTATTTAAATAATGAATGAAGTGAGGATGAGTATTATTTTCATTGTAATTAATTAGATTAATATTAATGCGAGGTAGAAGGATCATGATTAAGTGAATATGTTTAAGTTGGTTGTTTGAAAGGGCACCAAGGGGAGTGTGACCCAATTTTGGTGTCTACACTATGTCTACACTAGCTAAACTCAAGATTTTGATACACAGATCACTCCTTTAGCTGTCATACACCTTAGATTAGTCCAAATTTTCTCGGTCAACTTCACTGCTTGAGATGAAGATTTTTTTTGCATAACACCTTGTTGGTTACAAAATTGAGTTTGATGGGCCACAAACATAAGCTATATTGTCATTTTAAATAACCAGTACAATCCTTAATCCAAACTTTAGCTATACTATCATTTGAAATAACCAGTGCAACCCTATAGAAACATACATCATAGCCATATCTCACACTCACAATCTAAAGCACTTAACAAGTATCACTGATTTAGTACCTAGAACACCTTTGGATGAGTGATTTGTTTGTATATCACGTCCTTCATGTTTGATATGACAAGATCATAAGAAAAATGCATGGAGAAACGTTTATATTGTTACCTGAGACAAGCACTCTTCCCATTGATGCATTACACTTCATAGAGAAACTGTTATACTATCATCTAATATTGCACACCTCATGTTGAAACATTATACACCCATTTCATCCAAACCCTTTATGAAATTACACCTTAAACATATTACTTTAATTTCCTTTCACACAACAAGTAAACAAACTTTGTGGAGAAGAAATTGTAACTTTCAACAAAAATAGCATTCTTGTCAATAAGAATGCAGTCAACTCTAACATAACAATCCTTACCCTTAAACACTTTTCTCAAGAACATAATTGACTTGTGGAGAGGAAAAATGAATATTTTCACTTCAATTGCACATAAATGATCTTCAAACATCTTGTAACTCACCAAATAGAACTGTTTTTGTACACAATTTGCAAGAACAAGGTACAATTTGTATTGTACTTTCTCATTTGAATGACAAAATCATTTCCAAAATGAACCTGGAAGATTATTCTACCATCCTGAAATGATATAATATGTATAAACTAATTGGAGTGAAAACAAGTCATTTTGTGCTTATTGCTTCAATGAGAAAACTTGAGAAGAGAGAAATCCTGCTAGAAAAATGCTCATAATTTTCTTGTTCTTTGTCCAATTTCATTCAAAAATTTTACAAAAGTTCGTGATTGGAATGCTATTCAAAAATTTCCTTCTATTATTTTTCTGAAGAGGGGTTGACAATTTTTCTTGGGCACTAAGAAGCTAGACTGATTATTTTGCATTCCGTAAGAGAGCAACTTTAGAAAAATTTGCATAACTTAAAATCTCCATTTCAAAATTTGATGAAATTTGGTATGATGCACTACACGACACATCTATATACATTATGTGTGTTTTATTAGCTATAGGTTTTCCTGTGAATCTCTGACTAGTCTCATTTACCTTAGCAAACACTACTAGTTATGAAAGTCAACTTTGGATAGCTATTGAATTTGCCTCCAGGGGCTAAGCTGAACCTTGTTTTTGCTCACACATGTTGTAGACACTATTTGAATGCTTCTATAATGATTACATGACCATTCAATGACCTTTACCAACTTCTCACACCTTATCAGGCACAAGAAACAAGCTTAAATGGGCCAGTTACAACTGTGACTCCTACCAAATGACCCGGAACTCACTATAAAACCTATTTCTCATGTTGACATCATCATATCTGACTTGTAGAACCTTTGAGCCAAGGATTCAAACCATGTCCATGCTTCCAATAGACTCTTGCCTCACAAACCAAGCCTGGAACACACCGAAACATGTCTTAAACCTACCTGAATGCACCATTGAACTGTTAGGAATTCATTGTTGTGAACATTAATATTTTATTATGTGAACTAATTAGTTACGTTATATGAGTAATTAGTTAGAAAGTAGGTTGTTAGTAAGATGGTTAAACATATTATTGTTATAAACAATAATACGTAAATAAGGAGTGTTGTTATATTAGTTTCCTATTTTATAGGAATGACATTTCCTATATATTTGCATGTTTGAAGGTAAAATACATCAAGGAGGAATCAATTGAAGATCCGAGTTTTTATATTATTCTAGTTTATAATTTGTGGTCCAAATTTAAGTAAAGCCTGAACAGATCTTACACAGTATCGAGTGACGGTTTTGAAAGAGATAATAGAATGGAAAAATATTTGTATTAAGTGTTGCGGTTCTATTTGGAATTGAAGTCTTACATTATTTTGGCTACACAGAGTTCCAAATTGTTATTGCATGAGTTCCCGACATTTGAGAATGACGTCCATCCATTTCCGATCAAATGCTCCCAATACAAAATTTGAATATTATTTAGCGTGTTGGGTAAAACATAAAACACGTACATTATGAGTCAAATAGTTGTTATATGGACATCTGTTTAAGGTTGGCGCTGCATTTATTAGTCATATTATACACACTTCGATTAGTGGCCCTTGGAATAAGACATTAAAGCGAAACCAAGCTAGAGATATCACGTGATCTACGGTGCGATCAACAAAATTATGACTGGTTCGTAGAATGAGAAACAAGAGAACATGTCTCTATCACCATTCAACAGTCACCACCATTCTGGAGTGTTATACGACTATGTATATTTATTTTTATGGAATGATATCTGTAAATCCATGATCCAACGAAGTCCAAATTCATTATTTGGCTTTCAACACACCTCGAATTCATAAAAGCTTTCCAATTGGCGTATCATTTGTATGCAGTTGATGAACAAAAATAACTGGAGGATAGTAGATGGAAAAGAACCAGCACCTTCAGATCCAACCAAATTGGTAGAATGGGAAATGAGGGATGATAAAGCCAAATCCATTATCGGCCTTGCCCTTTCATATTCTTAATTGTATTATGTTGATTTAGAGAAAACATCAAAGGAAATGTGGGATACTCTGAGCAAATTGTTTGGTTCGAAAGTAGTCAATGGAAAGTTTTACCTGAAACTTTAGTTGTTTAAGCTCAAAATGAGTGATGGAGATACAATTTCTAGTCACATCAACAATTTCAGATCTCTTTTGAGACAACTTGCAGAAGTAAAAGCTCTAGTAGACGATGATGATGAAAAAGATATTTTGTTGAATAGTTTACCACCCAAATACAATAATGTTGTTTTCACTCTTAGTCAGATACCTTCCAACTCATTGGAAGATATGGTATTATCTCGTCTAGCTGAAGAAAAAAGGACAAAAGAAAATGTAGATGAGGAAACAACAATTTATGTGAAAAAGAAATACAAAAAGCTATCTAAAAAGGACTTAGAATGCTTTTATTGCAAGAAAATAGGACATACATCTAACTTTTGCATGTCTCGAGCCAAAGATCTTCTCATTGGAAAATTGAAGCCAAATGAAGCAAACACAGTTGTAGAAGAAGATTCTGAATCAGAAGATGAACGAGTGATTGATGAACCTGATTATAATTCTGAAGACTTCTTGTATGGAGTTCAGATTACTGGAGGATGGAGGAAATAGAGGAAGGAGGTCATTCATCGACCTCTCATTAGTTGCCAACAACGAGGTTGCTTAGATGATTTGGTGAAATGTGCAAAGTGTGGTTTTTATTTTTCGATGTATTTTTGTGTGATAGTTTCTTGAATAACCCCTTTCAAGAATTTTGGGGAAGATTCATGTTTTGTAAGACTCACTTTTGGGGCGTATAGAAGATTTCGAGGTAGAATCAAGGGATGGTTATCCAGTTAATGTGAAGCTTGTGGATCTTGGATATTCAGAATTCAAGCGCCTAGGGACGAAGGGAAAGTCACATAGAAACCCAAAGAGGATGGGAACATGCCTGCATAATTTGGCTTGACACTACGCCTTTACGAGGGTAAAGAGATAATCTATGGAGTTTGTACCTAGTCTAAGCAGTGCTTTTAGGAGGTGGTTCAACTTCTTGAAATATGGTTCTTCGTCGTGTTCACATTATGGGGGTGAATATTTGGAATTAATAATGTTCACACCAAGGGGGTGGATGTTAGGAATTCATTGTTGTGAACATTAATATTTTTATTATGTGAACTAATTACTTACGTTATATGAGTAATTAGTTAGAAAGTAGGTTGTTAGTAAGATGGTTAAACATATTATTGTTATAAACAATGATACGTAAATAAGGAGTGTTGTTATATTAGTTTCCTATTTTATAGGAATGACATTTCCTAAATATTTGCATGTTTGAATGTAACCAAGAGGAATCAATTGAAGATATGAGTTTTTTAATATTATTTTGGTGTATAATTTGTGCTCCAAATTTAAGTAAACTAAACCATATTTTACATGAACTACCACTCAACCTCTGACTGAGCTGCACTTCACCAGTCACTGTTTTTCTATCAATGCCACTTGACATCAATGACAACACCAATGACTAGGGTTCAACACTGTTAGCTAATGTACAATGTGGAAATATCAACCCATGGTTTCTATAACCTCGGTATGGCTAGAGGTTATCTTGACCAGGAATTGGTCAATTGAATTCCTTGTTTTGGGCCCGTGGTTATCTTGAATTCCTTGTATTGACCTCGGTTTTGTCATCCCAACATTGAATAATAATCTCCCACTTTCGAACTTAGTTAATAATGTAATGCCTACAATCAAATGTAACAAGTCATCAACAATTTAAAATGGTAAGAACTTATAATTTTTCATCACTGAATCAATTGAACTAAAAAATCTTAACTTTCAAGGCTTCATTGTCTTGACACTTAATCTATTCCAGAGTGGGCATTAAATATATCCCTTCCTTCACCCATAAAATAAACGAAATAGAGACAAATGTGACAACTAAGAGGACACTGAACATAGTCCACACCCACTTGTCTCAAAGCATGAAAGTGTTTTCAAATCTTCAAAACAGAGCATGTTTAATATGATAGCATAATCTAACATTGGCAGCACTAACATTGAATTAAAAGTGTATAGAATATTATATTATACATGTTTCAAATGCGATGGGCCGTAGAAACATAATTGTTATAATATTAAATTGTCCTCCTTACATAGAGTCGGATTCCATTGCTTGATTAAACCGGATTACATTTTTATACAAGAAGTGAGTTGGGAATATGGTAGAAACATCTAAATTTCAAGATATAATTTTTAGTTTCCTTCAATTCTATAATTTGTTGACATCATATTTACATTCCGTAAAAAAAATTAATGGGGTATTTTGTATTCATTCAATTGTGTATGGGTGTGAGAACATAATCATTAAATAGTGTATGGATGTGAGAATATATAGCTATGAAAACATCTCAATTGTAAAAAAATCACAAAAATTAGTTTGAAGGTGTTTGATAATGTCCATCCAAAATTATCCCCCCAAAAAATTAGAAAGCAAGAAATTTTGCCTTAAAACGAAAGTGGGTTCATCAATGGATTGACATACGGAAATATTATTTTTGTCATTAATTTGGAAAATTGTGAAATAAAAGCTTGAAGTCAGCCATTTTGCCATCAAAACTGTAGCGCACCAAAACCACATTTTGAAGCAAAAGACTAAGTCCACACCATTTTGTAAGGTCTGATATGTTAATCTGGCCTATTTTATCAGTAAGAATGAAGTCATTCATATTGAGCCCAACTACATCCCCACCCAATATTTACTATTCCACCAAAAATAAAATATGCAATGTAACTTGGCCAAATAAAATAAAGAACCCAATACCCATAACGATGAAAACAAATGTGCAGTTACCTAAGAAATGCGTCCATATTTGAAATGAGACCGTGTTCCAGGTGACGCCCTTTAGGTGAACATCACTATGACGTTTTTAGCCTCGGCTATTGGAACAATCCGTTGTAAAAGCTCCATCCTTCTTGCAAAACTCTTCATTTTCACAAAAATGCATTCCAATCTCAGTCCTCTATCCACGTCCACCAGTTTCTCATAAAATATAAATTCTATTATATGCAATGAAGAGAGAGGAGGGAGAGGGCATTTTTACCTCCCTTAGCAATCTAGTGGCCATAAGACGTTGAGCGGAGAGAATCATCTCAAAAAGCACGTGAACCAAGAAGAAGTAACAAATGCCAATTTTTGTTTGAATTAGCAAAGCAACAACTTGAAATCCCCAAAAAGCAGTGACTTGAAATTCAAGGTGGCAATTTGAAATTAAATTTTTTGTTTGAATTAACATTTACTAGGTATCACTTAACAAGTCATCGATGGGCATTATTTCTAATTGAGGCTCGTCACTCTTAAGACTCTGACAATCTTGCCTTCTGGTTCCCAATCTCACAAGTTCCCTTCGGGATCCGCATTCAAAGAATAATAAATTTAAAAAAAAAACTTTTCAGGGTCAACTTGTAAACAACAAAACATGTGTTATTCATATATATTTTGAAATGACTGATTTTGTAAAGTAAACGTCAATATATTACGGTTTGCAAAATGAATTGCCCATCATGTGGTATGGGATAAATAATATTTTACGATTAAAAACATGAAAAACGTCTGAACGAGCGTCAAATTTAACCCCTGCTCGCATTGCATACAACTCAGTTTTTTGGCTAATGGAAATATTAATTTATAAAAAGTATTGGAATGTCCTTTTGAGGCATGGGAAAGCGTGCAATCTTTTAAATTTTTAAAGAAATTATGACTGCCTAACACCCTATCTCGTTGATAATTATAATTCTTACCAAGTTACCCCTTTTCTTTTCCCTCTCATTCTTTTGTACAAGCAAATATAGTTATTATCCTGCCGTACGTAGGTCATATAGGCACTAAGAAATCAATTTTTTTGTGTTGGAAAGCCAATTACAAAATACCAAGTGGCATTATTATATAGTTTATCATAAATATATATTTATTTGTTAATTTCAAAATATTTAACTTAATTATCTTATTGGCTCAATTATTTTTATAAGCATTTTATATAATAAATATCTTAGTTATGACATTTATTTGTCATTGTAGTGGATACTTGCTGTTTAAATAAACATGTGCATTGTTTTTTGTGACTCAAAGGCATAGATTAAATTTTGACATTACCTACTATAAATGGCATTCGACTAATAGCTTTGGCGTGTTGAGGACTATGAGACACAGTTCAAGAATTGTTTTTATGGTAAGAATTCATTTTTTTGCGGTTTATTGACCCTGTTTTTCATTTAGTGCTTGCCATATAGCTTCCCTTGCTCCTTGTGCTTATTCTGGCACTTCCTTTTAAATGCCAAAAATGAAAGTTTTATCATTTGTTCCTAGGGAAAAAAAAGATCCAAGTTCTAACTTCATTTTCTAATTTTATACCACTTAAACTGGCATTTTCCTCTTACGGGCATAATTCATTTATGCTTGGAGAGCATTGCATAGTAGAGTCGGCTCATGTTCAAACATATGTTTTTTCGTTTTCAGTAATAAAAAAATTTCACTTTGTCCGCAAGATCAAATTCTCCCATGATTTGTGATGGAGTTGGTCGGCCCTCTTTGTTTGTCATTTTTTTCTGTGGTCTGGTTTCTTCATGTGGATGAAGCTGCGAAGGGAAAGCTTCTCTTTTCTCTTATTTTTCCCTTTGCTGGGTTTGCTCTTGAAGGATGATGCACTGTGTTTGGAGGATTGTGTTGAGGTTAGTATCCTTTCATCTGGAGGGTTTCTTCAAGAATTCGGTTCTCTGTTATCGCTTGTTTTTTACTCCTCCTTTTCCCTTTGCAAAGGAAATACTTCTCTTTCTTCCTCTTTCCCCTTTGCTAGGCTTAGGCAATTTTTGAACCCTTAGTCTTAATGGAACCTTTCATGTTGGATAAAATGATAGCCATTATCCTACCAGGGAATAGTCTTTCACAAATGTTATACTAGATTGACTGTCAGGGCCATTACATGTATTTGCACTTATATGGTATTTATGCATGAAGCTTACCCTTGATTCAACAAGGTAACACTAGTAATACCAAATTGAACCCATTATTGTTGAGAACATTTTACTCTATTTCCTTGAGAAGCTCAACCACATGAACATGTTTTCTTTTCCTTAAAGAACTATAAAATTTTTGTAGAGTTCCAGAACATTTGCATGAGCATTTTCATCCTACAACGATTCATCGAAAAGAAACCTTGATGAATAATTCTCCATGTAATCTAAACCCCTAACTGACAATGGACAAGAAAAGGTTGAAACAAAATGTGCACTTTCATGAACCACCATCTGCGCCCATAAATGCATTTCCCTCCAACCCACCCAAATAAACCTCCCATTAAAAAATTACTTGCAAACAAAAACCATGATGACTTCTTTGATGGCAAACTTCCACCGCAAGAAAACAAGCACAACCTCTTGCATACACAGACATTGTTTAAGATAAAATCAATGAAAATGTTTAAATAAATCACGCAACCCACCACTACGTATATTTTTGTTAATAACATGCCAAAACACAGAGCCACTTAAATGATGTGACCGGATAATATGAATTTTATGTAATGGGTATGAATTCAGATGTATGTAACGATGTTCTCTATTCATATTGTCAAAACAGTGTGCATGAATTAACTTGAAACGTAGAGTTTCCAGGCATAAACATTTTTTCCTCATGACCTTTAAATATCCTGCCATGGGTATTGTTAATGGCGAATCACAGCACCCCTGAATGTCTGCAACTTGATGGGTTGAGACTCTCAGTGCGATTGCATAACATGGAGCTTTTCCCAAGTGTGGGACCTTGCGAATCGGGAAAGCTCTCCGGATGAAGGCCGATTCCTATTCCTCTGTTCAAATGCACACATAAAAATGCAGAGGGTTTACTCAAAAACCTAATCTAACTTGCCAAGGAGACAGGGTAAGAAGATGCATAAAAATAAACCTAAACTAACAAAGGTGATGCACCGAGGAATGAAGAACACATGTCTTGCCAATAAACACAAACCATTAAAATGCAATGCAAGATCATGCATAGATAACCAAATTTGTAGTGAAAGATCAGGAGGATGCAAATGAACACAGAGAGGGTTGAGAATCATCCACAGACATGCATTATTTGCTCCAAAGATTGATACAATACACTACAAAATGCCAAGAGGAAAAGTTGCATTATAGTTTTAGATGGGAGGTTTGAACTCCACAAATTCACCTGCCAAAGAGAAGAAGGGAGGGGCAAAACAAGAATGTCCAACCTTTTGAAAGAAGCCCCTCCTTACAATTTATAGGAAGAATGAGAGAGGGAAGAGGGAGGAATTCAAAATCTACCCCAACCACCTCCAGATTGTATTTAATTCATCTCATTATGGCGGTAGGTGAGAACCCTAGAAAACCCAAAAATGGTGAACTATATTTTGCATTTCGAAAAGTCCAACCTTGCGTGAATCCGAGCTCCCTGTGAAAAGTTATGGCCATTTGAATATCTGGGTCAGGGTTTGCTTTCTGTCAGTTTGGGGTGTCAATGCTCAAAATGTTGCGCCTCCTGAAGATGCGCCTCGGCGCATCCATCCTCATGTCAACATACTCTTAAGTGTGCCATAGTCGCTTAAAATGTGGTGCCGACACCTTCTGATCTGCGCCCTCCAACCTATGCTAGGGCACGATTTTTTCCATGTCGATACCTTCCAACCTGCGCCCTCCAACCTGCGCGCCTTCAACTGCGCCAGGGCATGAATTTTTCCATGTCGACACCTTTCAACCTGCGCCAGGGTGCGACTTTTTACATGTTGACACCTTTCAACCTGCGCCAGGGCACAACCTTTTACATGTCGATGTTTTTCAACCTGCGCTAGGGTGTGACTTTTTACATGTCGACACCTTTCAACCTGTGCCCTCCAACCTACGCTGTGAGCATGACTTTTCCATGTCGACACCTTTCAACCTTTTCCTCCAACCCGCACTGAGGTGTGACTTTTCCATGTCGACACATTTCAACCTACGCCCTCCAACCTGTGCCAGGGTGCGATTTTTCCATGTCGACACCTTTCAACCTGTGCCCTCCAACCTGTGCTGGGCGTGAATTTTTCCATGTCGACACCTTTCAACCTGCGCCCTCCAACCTATGCCAGGGCGCGAATTTTTCCATGTCGACACCTTCTGATCTCTGCGCTTGGGCATGATTGGTGGTGTAAATAAATGTTGGGTTTTGAGTTTCTTTGATTTCCATATTCTTTTGTTTGTCTATATTTACCCAGGAAGGGGGATATATACAACATGTATGACAGTATCAGATATGGGTATAGTACCAACATAATACACCTCTACGTATATTTAGTTTCCTCCTCTTTTTATTTTAAAAATTTCCTCTTCTATTTTTAATCTCTTACCATGGGTATGACAGTATCAGATATGGGTATACTAACCAACATAGTAATCCTCTAAGTATTTTCAGTTTCCTCTTCTATTTTTCAAAATAGTTGAAATTAGTCATCATTTCTTATTACATTGAAAAGATTTTAGTTCTGCTTCATTTTTGTTTGTCTATATTTTGCTTAAGTTATACTAGACTATTTCTAGATTGGAGATTCTTTAGGCATAGTCTATTGTGAACTATTTCTATGCAAGTATTCCTTTATGCAATATTAGTCTTCCTTTCTTTTATTTTCTATGTGCCTTATCAGATATTTTATCTGCAGGTAAAGTAACAGAGAAAATTGACTTTTATGCATTTGGCATTTTTTTGTTGGAGTTAATTATTGGAAGAAATCCAACTGATAAATCTCTACCAACAGAATTTCAATCTCTCGTGTCTTGGGTATGTGCCATCTCCTTTCAGCATGTTGTCTTGTTAAAAATGTTGATGATTGGATGGTTGAACATTTGCACTCGTAGACCCTTTAGTTTCATGAGCATTCAATATCCATTACATTGATGATTACTAGTAGCTTCAATCATCTCTATTTTCTTCTGCATGTTTATTGAAGAATTGCCAATAAGAAATGTTCAAGAATAAAATACCATATTCAATCAACAGATTAATTTACGAAAAAATGTTGAATATAGAACCATGCTTAGAATATTTCATCTTTAATACTACAAAATGTCTTCTCCCTTTGTATACAACTATTACAAATTATAGGCAAATATAAACCAGCCATGCATAAAGTCCATTGTGTTGTCAATGCCCATGTTGGTGATGTTCATATGTTACCTTCTCTTAAAATTCCAACCCAACTCAATATATACACTAAAATGGAGTTTCCAACTATAAAACATTTATAATTTGGCCATTAAAATGGAGTTTTCAACTATAAAACCTCTATAATTGAAGTAGCATAATTATGATTTATACATTTAATTTCTTGCTGAGAGGAATCAAAAAGACAATACAAAAATAGAAAACACATGCATGCTTGATAATCATTGCAATCAAAACTTACATCTCTTTACATTTATATTGAGCTGAATATGGGGACTCCATTGTAGCAAAAAACATCAGACATTGCAACATATTTTGTCATTGGTGGATGAAGATTTCTTGAAGAATTCTATACAGTAAAAAATGGCCTCTTTTTGATAAGAAACTGAGAAATAATAGGAATTGTATAAGTTTATGGTGTTGGAAGATGAGGATTGATTTGTGAGTTGTAGTTCCTACAGTAGCTTCCCTTCCTAGAATATTGAATTATTTTTATTTTCCTTACATATACACATGCAACACACATATGGGCGCACAACTGAAATTGGTTTGGTTTAGATCATTCATTAAAACTGAATCCATGCTAGGTCACTCTTTCAATGAGCACACATTCAAGTTCATAAAAAATGGTAGGTAATTCAACATAAAAGTGCTCTAAAGAGCTCATTTTTCAAAACAATTTATTTAGGGGCTTCAAGATTCCACAATAGTGCATAGTGATTGTTGAAGACAAAAAAATATATGGATCAAAATTTGTTAAAGAGGTACATAATTTTAATTCTAATCTTTTCTTGTCTTCAATAAAGTAAATTTTCCTTGTGTTTAGCCATTTATCTTTATTTGAGGGTGTTTAGTTCTGTGTGAGAATGGTGAGGGAAAGGGTTTCATATCCATTCCCTGTATGGAATATGAGGGAGTTGTTGGTATGACAATGCTTTTGGTTTTTGGGTTGCTGTTGCAACTCCTTTTCCTTTGAATGTTGTTTTATCTTCCTCCATACATGGACACACAACCAAAATACCAAAACAGGGTCTTCGGAAAGGTACCCACTATTTTTTTCTCTGAGTAGCTACATCCTATCATTGTATTTAATTCCAACGTGGTATTTGATTTTATTAGTTTTTCTCACCTCCTTTGGGAGGGGCATTTTTCCTAATCATTTGCTAACTTTTTGCTCAAAATTTTTCACACTATATTGTTATTTCCATAGTTTGATACTTTAAATGATGTTGACAAAAATTCATTTGCATAGTTTGTAGTGGTTATTCATCATCATTTCACTAGATCATATTCTCTTTCATGTGCAAAATTTAGTAGTGAATTATGTGTAAAATTTAGTAGTGGATTATACATTTATAATATTTAACAGAATTTAGCTTTGGTTTTAATTGATAGCCAACTGCAATTGGCATCTCGTATTGTGCACTGACATGACATTCTTCTTCATCTACCTTGGTTTCTTTGAAAAAATTCTCAATCATATGAACAAGGGATAGTTCAATATAACTAGAATTATGTGTTATCTCTTTGAAACTTCACGATCATTCCTAAGTTATTGTTTGATTTACATCTTTCGATTGAGGAAAAGAAGCCACTTTCTCTGATAACAGCTAGAGTACCTGTAGCTCTGCTACAAAGTTACAAGTTACCTTTTACTCAAGTTCCAAGAAATTTCTTTCCTTTGGCTTCATATTACAACTATATTTTGAGTTCTTCCAGACATAGTAATTTCCAGAGTTATGAACCAAGCATAATATGTCAAACATTTACCAACCTCCAAACTACTAATGGAGCTAATTGTAGCAAAGAAAAAAGTACTTATATCACATTAAGAAGGGAATGTAAATAAAAATGTAGGGGAAGCTCCAAATTCCTTTCCTGGGGTTTGAAGTGTTTGGCCCATAGTTTGCATACTCATACTTGGCAGGTGAAAAACATTTTGACTTGGAAAATACATTGCAATACTTGGAAACTTAAAAGACACTTAAATTTCTTTAAAAAAACATAAATTTAATACAAAACATAGTTACATAATGCATTGAATGAGTATTGGAGAGTT
Organism: Taxus wallichiana var. yunnanensis; assembly: GCA_018340775.1. NCBI lineage: Eukaryota > Viridiplantae > Streptophyta > Pinopsida > Cupressales > Taxaceae > Taxus > Taxus wallichiana. The sequence continues at coordinate 289,542,745 of CM031240.1, forward strand.
CTCACTATGAATATTGGTGAATATAGCCAAGTATTCTTGGTAAAATCACCAAAAATTGGGACTGGCAGACTCGTGACTCCGCGTAATATATATCAAAAACACTTGCCCACTTTAAATTTTAGTGATTACTCACATTTGCTGAGTATGTAAAGTTTAAAAAATTGAAGGAAGAGGACAATTTTTACTAATGAAAAAGGCTATCACCTCTCCTATTTTTGTGTAATCACTCCATTTGACTATATTTAACTTGTGTTGTGTATTATGAAAAACTAGGATATTGGAAAACTTATTGATATTTGTGTCTAGAATATAATATAGATGGCTGAAAAAAAGAGTTTGTTGTTGGGATATGTAAATTACAGTAGCTATATTTCAATCATTTATGCTTTTAAATTTTTTAATGGGTCTCGGTAGGAGGAATATTGATATGTGCATTCCTTTTTCATAGGAGGCGGCATACAAAAACAATTCGGTACAAAAGACATGGTTGACATGCTTGGACTTGTGGCTCGATAGCGCTTGTAAGGTGGCTCCCAATGGTTTTATCTTGAAAAACAATTAGTACTGAATATATGCAAATATTTCCAATGGATCTATTTCTCTCTGAACCAACAATTATGTTATCATGTGTGTCTTCTTTAGTAGTGTTGATGTGTGCATTCTTTTTTGCATGGGAGCAACATATTCATTAAAAAAATAGTGTAGAAAACATCGGTGTGTGAAACCCCTCCTCTATTCTCACAATCTGGGCTTTCAAATTTAGACCCAATAGACATACTTTGCAAGTATGCAATGCTAGATTTTATTTTCTTGAGAACATGTTCAGTTATAGTGTTTACCATGCTACAAACGTTACAGATTTCCCTCTTGCGTGAAGGTTGTGGACCTATGACATGGGATGTTAGGATGCCATTGTTTGGAATTCTCCTTGATGTTGTTAAAGTTTTTCTTTGACTGTTTTTGTTTTCTGCGTAATTAGACTGGAAAAAAATGATAGAGAAAAGAAAAGAAATATGGTTGCCATCTAGATTGTTGTTGAGGACTATGTCCCCACGAAAAGAATTTTTTTCACACTGCGACGATATGTTGACAAAAATAACCTTTTAGAGACACTTGCCTTCAAGTATAACGTAGGTGATTGCCTATTCGATACATTTGTTGTCTTGTTACATTTTGATATAGCTCCATCGAACTTCGCAATGGAATCATAGACCACTTCTTGCATTCCTGCATAGAGGAGATGCAGATGCCTTGCAATCACTCCAGCTAGAACTAGATCATGATGCACTTTACACTCTGCATCGTATTCATGATGTGGAAACATATTTTCGTCGAATGAAACTTTCAGCAATGCCCATTACAAATGTAACTAAAAATAGTCTATGGGGTGACAACTTCTTCATACAATGGTTGGCAAAATGGTTTAACATACCAATATGGGTTTGGTCAAAGACAAAAGATAATAACTATTTTCAATTCAATGCACAAAACCATATGCTTCTATTATATGTGTTGTTTCATGATTCCAATCCTAATTACAAACCCTTTTACTAGAAGAAAAGATCTGATTGCATTCTTGCCATTGAAAAAAATACATTTTCATATTCTTGTGTTACACTTAAGACTAATTGGAACAATCTTGACCATGCTCTAGAAAATGTAGGCCTCCTCAGAATAAATTCTGCTACTATAAACTATGGTGAAATCTTGTTCAATTCTATTTGTGAACTGTGTAATCAAGAATTTTACATTCATTGTTTGAGGCGATATGTTGCACAATCTTTTTGCAATGCATATTTAAGTTAAAATGTGGATGCATTATCGTACTTACACAATTACCTTAACACTAATTTCATCGAAAGCATATCGTATACACGCAAATTGGCAAGGCTTTATTATAAAAATGGCCTTTCCCTATAACGAAGGAAAAATTGAAGGAAATCAATTTTGCTTACAATGGTTGTCAATCATTTTCAATGTAAAAATACAAGTATTGGACACACATACCATGAGTATTGTGAAATTATATTTTGGTTTATCAGAATCAACAAAAACATATAATCTTTTATACTTTTTGTCGAATGAAGGGCATTCTCATTATGAAGGTTTAATTCAAGCATCCTCAACTACATCTATTCCTTCTAATTCCTTTTTGTACGAGAAAATACGAAAAAAACACTTGAAAAAATCTTTGTGCAAGATCAAACATGAAATACGAAGCACAAACAACAACAAGTCCTCGCAAACTTCAAAATAATCCATCAACCAAAAAAACAAAGTACTTAAGTGCTCTAGAATTTCACTTTGTCGTGTTAAAATTGAAATTCGCAAAAATGGAAACAAGAAATCGAAATCTAATATTTGTATACAAAATTTCAAAAAACAAATTAACGATCTACCAATACATGGTTGTCAATCTAAAATCAATTGAAATTTAAATCCAACATGACTATGTTTAGAGATCTAGTAAAAAAACATATTTTAATTTAACTAAAGATGAACAAATAAAAGAACAGAAAATGATATGTCTCAATTGTTATAGATGATTAAGAAATGGAAGCTTGCCAAAACTTGCATCGCCTGCTCACATAGAATTGAACTCCATGCTTCCACCTGTAGCAATACTTACTGACCTTGAAGAGCGGCTAGTTTCTATGAGTATAACGTATTCACAAATAAGGCATTGTACACACAAAAACCACAATTCACCTTAAAAGGAGCCATAATAAACGTGCCTTCAGATGTGGATATAATACAAAAATCATTGCCAAGACGCATAGAAGAAACAAAAACTATTGTTGTTGAACTCAAACATCATTTGCAATACAAAGATGCCTTTCATTCAGAAATGTACATCCAAATGTCATCATGATAGCATTACAACAGCTTTGCAAAACAACTTTGTATCGGATGGAAAAAGTACATGTAAATAAAGAATGGAATCGTTTCCTCCCAACAATTACTGATGATGATTCGACAATGAAACAAATTCAAACAATACAATTATGGATGTAGACAGTGACAACGAATATATCAGCGATACTTTGGTACATGGATTTACACATGCAAATTGCATAGTTGACCTCCAAGATAAGTTAATGTAGATTGCTCTGCGCAGAGTGTCAACTTCTACTTGGTAAATTCCACGATAAATTTTTAGAGGAAATGAACTTTCCCACACTTTTTTTCGATGAACCTTATCATCCAAATGCTATGAAGTATATTTATTTTCACACAATTTCACAATCAGAGGTCTTGAATACTGAACGAAGATTTTCATATCATATCAATAACTTGTTTTTCAAAGCAATTAAGATCATTATTTCCCAAGTGTGAGCATGCATTTGGGTTTGGATTCGAAAAGGACAATTGATGGGAAGAAAAATCTTAGTGAAAGATGTCAAATACTAGCCAAACCTAGAAAAAATATTGAAATCTTATATTGGATATATTGACTTCAAAAAAATATGAATTTTATCAGACTACATGCAACAAGTAAAGAAAAATGTTTTTGCCATGATATGACAACTAGGACCCCCAACATTTTTTTTTTGACCTTTTCAAGCACTGAGCATTTTGGAAGCCTCTTTCACTTGCTCTGTGAAACATATATGACCATCACATACATTGTTTTCCTATTGGAAAACCATTGCCTGATGATCGTAACGACAAAAACATTTTCATCAAACTTGATCCAATCAAATGTACTGGGTACTATAAACATCACCTAAACACACTCAAATAATTGTTATGTAATGATAATACATTCTTTGGAGACATTATTGACTATTTCTGAGTTACTGAATTTCAAAGCCGAGCCATAGCCATAGCCATTGGTTGATATGGACAAAAGATGCTCATGTTTATGGAAAAACAAAAATCCTCCATTTCACACTTTTTGACACCTACATAACTTGTAACACATAATATTTTGCTCCTAAAATAACAAGATTGCATGAACATCGCCATATGGAGAGTTACTGAAAGGAAAACAAAAAATGCGATACAATTTCCCTCACCTCCAATGAAAAAAACACAAATACTCGAATCAAAACAAACCACTTATCCTTTTGCTTTTAAAAATGCAAAACAAAAGTTTTCAATCTTGGCAAAAAAATGATACGACAACTCGTTTTCCTTTTATATGTTTCTAATTGAATTGAATATGAATGAAACTGAATACATACAAGCTATTCAAATCACTGTTAAGTGACCATCACTATTCTTACAAAGAAAAACTTCACAAGTATGAAACAATACCTTTTCAAAACAAATGTCACAAATATGGAAGGCAAACACAAATGCACAATTTATCCTTGATGCATATGTAGTTGCAACATATGTGAGTTCATACATGACAAAAATTGACAGATCAACCACAAAAGCATTCAAAAGAATACGTAAAGAGCACCACACATCACACATTGACGCATTCCAGATGATAAAAATATTAGCTAATGAAATGCTTAATTCACAAAAAAATTATTCACACCAAGCAACACATATTGTCTTGTCAATACCCTTAAATAGTAGCTCAAGAAAATGCACATTCATAAACACTTCTTGTTATGAAGACCAAACATTTATTTTGAAGCATCCAAAACTATTGGATCAAAAACCTAATGACTTTGAAAACATTATGTGCCAATCTATCATTGACCATTACATTGCATGACAAAATCAATGGTAAAAATTTTCTTTCCGATTTTGTTTCTAGATATAATAAAAATGCTAGACCAGATTACAGAAAAGGAAAAGAACATGTAATCCGATTTGTTAATTACAAAAAACAAATAGACAAGGCAAATTACTATCAATAGAAGCACTTGTTATATGTTCCATTCCAAAATAATGAGGAAATCCTCAAGCATGTCTCCTTGACATGGCAAGATGCATACTGACTTCATAAAAAAACAATAAGACAAAATGAGGCGACCTTTGTTCACAATATCAACACTGCATGGGGTGACATAAATTCATCCCTTCAAGACATAAAAAATGAAGCAAACAATGCTTCCACAACATCCTATCTCCAATTAAAAACATAAGGAGTCAATGAAATATATGACATAAATCTAGATATTCCTTTATGTAATTCGATATCACCCAAAAAGAAAACTAAATTGTTCGAAATTGGAAAACATCCATTCATCTCTGACAACACAATATTTTACAAAAAAATGAGAATGATAAACCAAAAACAACAAGAAATCGTAAAAGACATCATACTATAAAACATATCGATCCTTTAAATCCTTTGTATCTCTTCCTAACAAGAGGTGTAGGAATAGGAAAAAGTTCACCGCAAAAATGATCTTTGAAACTTTAATTTGTATATATAATAATTATGAAAAAAGTGATCCACTAAAACCATAAGGTCTTATTTTGACATTAACAGGGAAAACATATTATAATACATGAGGAACGCCTTTTCATTCAATAGTCTTATTAACTTTTAACAAGTATCAATTGACTCCATCTAGTGTTGAACGACTCGATACATTGTCAAAACACTATCAACAATTGTAATTTGTCTTTATAGGTGAAATCACATTTTTCAGTGGCTAATTGTTTTATCACACTGACAATAGATTCAGGGATATAAAACAAATGCCCACATTGCACTTTGGCAACATTTACATGCTATCTTGTGGTGACTTCTACTAGGACCAACCTGCCAATGACTACTTCATATTTGAAACACCTCATATAGACAAACAAATGATTCCATATGATTTGACTGATTTGAGGTCTATGAATTGACTCAAACAATTAGACAAAAGTACCATCTTTTTATTTTGATCCTCAATAGAATTCGGATAGGCTCACAAACATATTCCGACATTTCCTACCTCAACAATAAGTGTTACAGACCGCCATAAAATGATCTTGCTTTTCCATACCTTTTTTACAAAAACACATATGTCGATGACCATAACAAGAAAATTCTTTTGCAAATGCTTGGAGCATGGATTGTCATTGATGTAATTGACGAACAAGATTCATTGTATGATGAACCAAGTGCATATGCGAAGACAATTTCTCTTCCGAAGATCATTATTTTTAAAAAAGGAATCTTGGTTGAACTGTTTGTTGGTAATTATGATAATTATGATTGGTCAATGGTTCTGATGGCACTTTTGATACTTATGCTACCGCAAAAAAAATAGGACATCATCTGGATACGATTCAAGCATTGAACAACATCAAACTGCTAGACATGCACACTTGCATCGTGTCGAAATTGACCTGCAATCCGTGCCTATTTTATGGATTGTAAGTCCTTCACAACACTCACCGAATAATTTTTTTTTTTACAATTTGAAACCAATTCCTGGTATATCTTACATGTGTGCGCACAATACATAAAGCTCAAGGACTTACAATAGATGAAATTTCCTTTAGCCCTCTTGGAGTCACGAGACATGGATTGACTTACATAGCCCTGTCACGCGAGAGGACTATATACAACCTGTATTTTCTGTAAACTTTGACAAAAAAAACTTCAACGTAAGAAACAAGTTGTTGAAATGAATCGCCTTGAATCACAAGGAAAATGACAAGTTGAAAATAAATTTTTCTTGGCTAATATCCAGCCATGCTCTTTATTTTGTTGTTTGAATATGCGAAGCCTTCATGCTCATGTAGAAGATGTCGTACATGACTTAACATTAATGCAATCAGACATATTGTGCTTACAAGAAACACACATATATGATATCAATGCATATAATCTACTTCCAAACTTCCATCACATACAGACATAACATGTGCATGATATAATGATTTCTAAAATTCATATACCGTTTCTTTACACAATGCAATTTCATGTTGTAAAATTAGAAGCATTGCTTGTTGTTGTTCACATTCATGACAAACAATTAACAATTATATATCTATGCAGCTCCAAATGCACCGCTTTAAAATATCATTGTAGTTATCGATCAAACATTGTCAAACTCATCTCACAAACAATGCACATACATTTTTGGAGACTTCAATATTGATATGAAAAAACATAATAATACCACAAACCTTCTAAATCAACATGTCCAATTATAACTTTCATTTTTGCATTGCAAAAGAAAATCCATTCACTAAAAACACATTGACCACATATGGTCAAATTGCAATATCTCCTACCAGATATTCCAAATACATGTTTATTGGACTGGCCATTTTGCCATATTCTTCGCACTTGACATGGATAACTAAAACTTTTTTTTTCAACTGCAACCAATACAACTCCACATTGTTATACAATTTTCCCGCATGTACTAAATTTTTACCCGCTCTTACTTTTACAAGAGCTATTTTTCTATTTTCCACCATAACAACTATTATCAGTTTGCTAAGAACAAAATATAATAAACATTGAATCTCTAAGCATACTTAAGGTATTAAAAAAATTATCATTAGACATGTTTTGCAACAATACAAAAATGTGCATTGCTTTACATCCAATAATATCTTCTATTATTGCTATTACATTATACAAATGCTATATCAACCTCTAACACTTTGACCATGACTTACACTCAACCTTTTTCCTAAATACAACAACCGTTTAGTGTAATGGAAACCTTCCATTTGCTCTAATTATGCGAACAGAAATTTTTTTCCCTCCTTGCTCTCTCTGCAATGGTTTTGAATGGGCTTAGACTTATGTGGATACTCCACGAACGCCATTGTTTTGTGCTTTACAAGCTACTACTTTCTTTCACTATTGGCACCGATTTCTACAAGGGAAAAACATTCACTACGCATGCATCTGTAAACAGAGTTAGGAAAAAAAAACATTCACTCCTTATTCATGTTTGACATAAAAACTATGATTACTCTTATACAACTTCTTCACGATTTCAATGTATTGTTTTGTTTACAATTTACAAGGTAACACCCCAACCAATATAATGCCAGAAAAAACAATTTATATTATTGTGCTTCCTAATGTAATTTAAAAAAAATTAAACCTTTCATTTCCAATTACTAACTTTCGTTGTTTCTATTGCACTTCCAGGGAAATCAAAAGCATTACAAGCTTGCAAACCATTTTACACAAAAGTTTCTCCAAACATGAGTAGACACCAATATTCAATCAAGGTATCACATATGCCTATTTTATAAAAAAACCATTGATATAGTTTATTTGTTTCCTTTAGCCTTGAAATACAATCCTCACCCAATTGTATTCTATTGAACAAATAATATGTTTTATAACACTATTGAACTTATTTATCTTTGAAAATTCATTCCTAAAACTACAATCCATTCTTTTCATTTTTGCAAACAGATTGGACTTTAATATTTCATCTACACTCACTAAATTTCATCTTTTCTAATATTCTTGCTAGGAGAATGAAATGAAGAGGAACTGGAAACCATTTCTGCAAATGAACAACCTCAAAAACAAGCCAAGAGGTAAGAAATTACAAATATCTTGTCTAAAATCTCTTCACAGCCTACTGTGTCATTAATCCATTTCCTTTCTATTTTTTAGGAAATAGAGGATTCCATGTGCCCAAAAATCAATCGACGACCTCAACAGTCGCAAGGTTGGAAATTTGTTTCAAGGGGACGTCATTGTTGCATACAAAACAATACTCAATAAAGAATTGAACAAAGAAATTCTACACATAGATTTAACCAACAAAGAAGGTGAAATGAATGTGACACCGAATGTAAGTGGAGCTCAGATTGAGGCATATCAAAAAAAGATTCTACCATCCAGAGGAGTCAACATAAAACAATTTGACATAGCGCTAAAGACCAATTACAATCGTGGAGATCAACCTTTTGAAATGAGCCCCTCCTTACAATTTTTAGGAGAAATTTTAACATGAGAGATAAATTTCAGGTTTCTATGCATTGTGGGTAGCCATCTCTACTTACATCATCCCTTTTTGTTTCCCATGCTTCTAGTACTTGGCTCCCATTCTGAAAAATTACGTGTTCATACCCTATTAATAACTCCTTCACCCACCCCTTACTGTTCACAATTCCTCAATTTTGGAGGTTCAAAACCTCTGAAATTCCACTTTTGATGATCCCATGTTGAAGCTCTCTTTTTACCCTTTCCATCGACTAGTATTTCATGAAAATATGAGCTATAAGGCTCAAGATATGCCCATTGTAATAAGGGGTGTTCTTGATGTATTAGGGCCTGCACAATGCTTTTCTTAGGCAAGTAGCTCGCTGAACTGCTTGGCAAGATATGTATCGTGATCTCTTCTCTTTCATTCGAGGAAACCTTACATTCCCCAAATCCTTCCTTGGGCGAGCTTCTGCATTATCCCAACGAGCTCCATATCTCCCTGTAGCCTTCACAAATTATTACTCGCCAATTCTCCATTGACGACTGCGCGCCTAATGCATTTTTATGTGGCTTCGAACCATCTCCCCTCAACCTCTGAAACCTCCACCTAGCTTACAACACCTTGGGACCCCTACCGAGTTCCACATGGCCATCCACCACGGAATAACTCGGTTCACCTTTCTAACAAATCTCTTGACAACTCGTTGACCATGATAACTACCCATAACACGTTCTTCAACTTGACTTGGCGGGCTTCTTTGGAAACTGGGAGAAGGCAAATTTCAAGACTTATTACGTTGGGTTTTCGAAGTTTTTTTACTTCAAAAATTTCCTATGACTTGCTTCGGACATGTGACTCGCCAACCTCCGAAGTTAGTTTCCCCGAAACTCTAAAATACTCGGGCCCGTTAAATCCAAATTGCACATTGACTTGCTTGTTTTTGGGACTTTAGAGTCTAATCCATCTTCTTCTCATGACACTATTCATTAACACTTCTCTGAACTCTCAAGTTTCTGAATTTTGAAATTCAGACTTCGAAACTCGTGTACCGATTAGATGTTTGTTCATTCCAACGCTTTGTGTTCACTTCATTGCCTCGCCATGGCGCTGAGTGCCCTACAGGTCCGCGAACATCCATATTAAATTAGCCCAATGTGCTGAGCCAACTTGGGCATGACTCGGTTAGTCCCGAGCTCCATTCAACACGATCTGACTCGCCTCGGCCTCAAATCTCACCGCCCATTCACCAACGTGCAACAACTCTCCGCATGTCATCTCTACATCTACTCGCCCAACTCAGCCGAGGCGACATCCGTTGAACCCTGAGCCACGCATGGCCCTCCTATGTCGGGATCGATTCCTATTTCTAAGCAACTTAGATCTTGTAAATACATCATGGGCCCAAGCTACTCACCAATGTTTTGCCACCAAATTAGTAAGCTCGACCTCCTCTTTGACTCATTCACCAGCCCCCTGCATTCATTTCGCAACAGAACTCGGGGTTGGCCCCATTTCCATTTCACTCGGTGAGACAAGTGAGCTCGTTGAGCTATTGCACTCAAATTCTTAAGTCGAGCGATAACGACTCATTTGTTGCACCCTGTTTAGATCACCATGGTGAGCTATTTCTTAAACCCCCATGGCTCCGAGCTTGATTCCGTCAATCCATCATACATGAGCCACCATGTTTTTGACCTAGCTCACTCGACTTGGCGATTCGGCTTCATCTAACGTCCCCTTGGATGTTGTGATTTGCGATCTGAGCTCTCCACGCCCATATGAGCTCGCTCGATCTCCCTGATACTTTGACTATCATCCCCCTCAATGGTTGAGGGGTATTTTATAAATGAACCTCATCTTATTCTCATACACATCCACTTGGGAGCATGTTACTCCTATCACATTCACATTACATACCATTCCATCTCACTCTTACACAACATACTACATATCTTGGTTGTACTGATTCTTGCTAGCTTATACTTACATGTACACTTTATTTCCCATGCTTGATGGATACTTAATATGTCAATATATTTTCTATATACACCTGCACATTCACTTGGCCTTTAGTTGTGAATGCAAACTTCCTATAGATATTTACACGCAACAATGATGTTTGGCACTGTACCTCTTACCAGTCCCATCGAGGCTCCTGGGGGCATCTATATTTACTACTTTTACACATCACAAGTGTTATTGTTTCATTAGTCACTACTACTTTCTAGCATAATAATTTCCATTGATCCATACACGTGTTGACATATTTTTTATCTTTCTAACATGTTAACGGGTGCTTCATGTGCAACATTTGCTTTGCAGGATTATATGCCACCATGGTTGTATGTAACATCTTGCTAGCCATTGTCTTCTATTGTATGTTATTGTTTACGGGGTATGACTTTTATCTTGTATGTGCACTATATGATTTTGGATGCTTCGGCCCTGAATGTCTTGTGACATTGTGAGTGATGTCCCATGTCTGAAACCCACTTTATGTGGTCTACCTTGTCTTCTTGATTGCTTGATTGCACGTTGTCTTCTACTTGCATACTAGCTTTTATTGTACTAATGCATGTTACTAGCCATTTTGTTTGCATGTTCCTTGGTTTCTACCATGCACATCCCCCTGTTACAGGGTATCCACTTCAGTTAGTTTCAAGTCCTCTCCTTTGGACCACATGCTCCTATCAACGTCACATGCACCCCAAACAAGGGGGCATACATTGGGTGAATCAGTCACCCATACAATAGCTTAGAGCTATAGTAAAGGCCTACATAGTACATGAAAAAAATAGTCATTCAATCATATAACAACCCAGAATATAACCTGGGTCCTCAACAAAATACATACACAATCGCTTGGGCTCGTAAAGGATCACATGTGCAATCGTGTCCTCCCCGAAACTAATGTCCTAGGGGCACACACAATCATCTTATCATATTAGAACAATATATAACAGTTCATAGAGAATTTTTATAGTACATGCACAATCCTCCATCAACAACATGCATTCTATCTCCATTGCAATTGGTACAACTCAAAATTTTTTTGGAACTATTTCGAAAAAAAAACAAGGATACACCATCTGCAGTGGTGTTTATTGGGTAGAGTCATGGAAGGAGAATAACATTAGAAATCTCTCCCAAACACTTGCTCTTTGGCGTGAGATCACTCAAAAAAATTACACTTGGCATGAGATCGCTCGAAATATTCACTCTACATAGCATTGTAGGACATCTTTCTATTCTTTACTCTCTTTCATATTAGGTGCACACCTTCCTTTTACTACTTTTTACACACTTTTATTACTACTTTTAGATTCTTTTGCAGAGATTTCATAAAACATGACTTTGACTACTCTTTTTCTCTTCTTTTATAGGCCCTTCTTTAATACACAACAAGAATCAGACCTACATCAAGCGTAACATAAAGTATAACAACATGTAAAACACAGTACAACACAATACGCTTAACCCCTAATGTCACTTTCTCTTTCTAGTTTCCACGCTTCGTTTTTACCAATTAATGCTTTCACTTGTCTCTTCGACACACTATCGTCATCAAAATCTATAGGAACAAAATGTACACATCTTCTAACTACTTTATATTATCGAGTAATCACTCAACAAGATAAATTAGGGGAAAATGTAGACACAAAATCACACTCTTTGGTACATTTCTAGGTCCTAAAATCATACTATCATTCATATGATTCCTAAGCGAGAAAACTAGTAATTGACAACTATCTTTGGCCGCTTTTTTGTCTTTCTTATTTTCTATTTGTTCTTACACACTCTATAGCCCAGTCAGAACTTTACTTGCTTATATTTTATGACTTTAGACACCAGCACCTAGCCAGGATGCCAACGCCAAGGCACCCTCATCCCCTCTGGGTGTTTTTGACCTCTTTCCACCTTACTTGCTCTTTTTGGACCTCCTTTATCTTTTGGGCATCTTATTTTCTTATGGGTCGACTTTCCAGTTGTCAATTGAAAAATTCAACTAAGAGAACCATATAAATACATAGCTATGTGATTAGAATAAGGGACCAAGATCTAAGCTTGCATCCAAAGGCATCAAAAACACTCAAAGGCATCCATCTAGCATCCATTCAAGGGACAAGGGACTACATTTTCTGCATACATTGCATAGGAAGGGGAAGTCTATTCTATTTTATCCACACATTTGAATTTATCTAACAAATCTAGCCCTTTATCTAGTGCATCTTGTAAAAGGCCATCCTAGGGCATGATTCTTTCACACACTCACAAGAACTACATGGAGTTTGAGATGTAGTGGAGCATTCAGTCATAATTTCACTCTATTGGGTGACCGCCGAGGTCAATCTGAATCCCCATATTGTATCTTTTTTTAATGCAGTTTTGTGAGTTTTGTAGGTGAACACTTATTTTACAGGTTACATGAACACTTGGTGATCAAGGTGCGACATATAGGTGACCAAAAGCAAATATTAGTGACACTTGTGTGACATATTAAAAACTAGGTTATGATCATTTTCGCAGTCACAGGTGCCCAGTAGCAAACTCTGGCACCCAGGTGAAATATCCCTTGAGGGATATGAGTTACAATCCACAATATATATAAAAATTTACAACAAATAAAAATTCTTTTTTTTGGAATTAAGCCAATTAGGGCAGTGAACTGAATTTTATTGATAACTCACAAAATACTTATATAGAGCTTGCTACAATGATAACAAAGACTAGGAAAATGTTTTTGGATTTTTTTGAATAGTATATGAATGCCAATAATTTTTAGAATGCCCTTAAAAAATTCATAACTTTGTAAATACAATAGATTAAAATCTAAATTTCTGGAAATAACATCTACAAATAATATAGAAGAGAACCCAACCTCTAGATCTGGAAAAGGACACTTAGAAACCCTAAAAACACTAATTCAAATCAGGAACTGAGTAGATAACACTAGAAAATAATTTTCCAAATTTGAACTGAAACCCTTGACGAAGAAGGGTTGTCCTCTTACTCTGAAACTGAATTTCTGATTACTCTCCAAATCTTATCCAAAAATATGAATAAAGCTCCAAAATAGAAAACTAGGGAGGATTTTTCACCACTGAAGAGTTATTTGCTAGCTAGGTGTGGATATTTCACCACTGAAGCTAGGGTTCCTGTGGGATCTTACTCCATAAGCAAAGAAAGTACAAATAACAATTTCTCCAATATCAAAATAGGTGAGTGTATAAATTAATTTTTATTCTCCCCCAAGCGCTTCCTTTTATAAATTGTCACTACAACAAAAGGCCCAAAAAAACTCTAATCACCCCTTGGGTATTTTCTTTAATTAATTAAAATAACTTAAGTCACTTTATTCCCCATATGCCAAAAAGTGCACTCAAGTCACCCCAATAAAGATTTAGAACATAAAGTACCATATATTCACCCATTACTTAAGTCATCAACTAAATATAACATAAAGTACCTTAGGGAATCATCTCACAACCTTATTTCACTTAAGTCACCTCAAAGTACGTGTCCAACATCGAAACATAACCTATAAGGGAAATGAAGGTGCAATCCATACCCAATAACCATCAACGTCAGTATCCCTTTGGGCATGACCAAGGCTAAAATGGATGAAAGGCCTCTTAGGCCACCTTCTCAAAAATGAGGACATTACAATCCTCCCCTCCCTAGGAATGCTTGACCCCAATAATTATCTTTTCATGTTGCAGAAGTTAAATACCACAAAGTAAGTTTCTCCACCTCTCCCTGCAGTCAACGAAAGTTCGGTGTGATCCGTAGTAACCAAGCCACCTCATGTACTATCATGCTCTCCATGTCGTGTAGAGAACAATGTTGCCCTTGAAGTGATATGATGCCCACACCAACTCTCCACTAATACCCACACTGAAACTACAAATTTTTCTAGTCCTTACCAATGTGAAGTTGTCATCATGTGATCACTCATTGCCTTTCCAGTTAACCCATGGGTACGAAAGTCCCCTTTGAACCCTATGGCATCCTCTGGATCAAACTGTGAAACAACTTGTATAAGCAAAAAGTGTACCAACTCTCCCACATGACACACACTTGTGTTAGAGTAAGGCTCCTCATAATGTATCTCAATGTGTCCCGTGGGGGAAAATTCCCAAGCCTCTAGTAAATAGTCAACCGACAATATCAACTCTACATATTCCACCTCTTGTGTTGAATGTGAACCTACTAAATAACCAATTGACTGAGTAAACTCTGTCACTCTACCAACTAGCACATGGGTGAAGTGCTCATTGGGAATAGAAGCAGTAAAATACATAGGAGTGTTATCCCATGTCATCTCATAAAATGATGAACCTATAAGCTCTGATTTGTCATAAGACAAACCGTACATCCCTAAATAAAGTTGACGATATCCTCCCTCAATCCATGCCATTTGAACCTATCCCATATGAGCATGTAGGTCTCATTGAAGCTCAAGTTTCTAGTCATGGAATACAAGTACACATGTCGCAGTATCTCCATCCTCAACCATGAATTTGACACAAGGTACAATATGCCCTGATAGAAGATCATCTCATACTCCAATCTATAGCTGCCATCCTATATGCGACCATCTACAATCTCATAAGTGTGTCGGTTATTGGATTACTCAACAACCAAATGAGATACCCAGCCTACCGAAACCTTCGATAACCAACATAAAGATAGACTCGGGTGATCTAAACATGTATCCCTGATCTGTGTAATTGTCTCTTGTGCAACACTACTAGTCACACCCACATCCATGACTCCACTCACCCCTTCTGAAGTCAAAGTATCCATCATACCTAACTCACTCCCCTACTCAATATCATCTGACTCACTCTCCACATAATTCATCATGGTGTGCTCTATGTTTCAGCGAACAATCCGTCGAAATAGGAGTAATCAAATATCCCACTTGTCTCATACCTTGTGATGTCTCCATGAACAAAAATGGGATGAATTCTTTCATGAGACAACTATTATGATAACATGCTCCTTTCTTCTTCATCCTTAACTTGTGCAATATGATTTTCTTGAATTGATCCTTCCCTGCTCTTAGGTGTCACAATTTGAGGAACACCATTCCTCATACTGGGCACTACAACTTCTTCTAGATCAACATTCTTTTCTTATTCTTATTCATTATCTGAAAATACCTCAATGTAGTGGTTAGATCCCCTACATTGTAACCCACTAATTACTACCCCTTTCTTATCATGTTGAGATTTTATTGGTTTTTCAAATTGGTTCTTTTTCTGCCCCAAACTCCTTTGTAATTAAGGTATCGAAATATGATGGTCTCTCCTAGGCTTGCTACAATCGTCATCATGTAATAATATATAAATGACACATTATCTATGAATCCCTTACTCAAAGATTGGTATTTCCTCCAACAAGAATCCTCATCCATCAACTTTGTTGGCTGCCCTACATGTGACATTTCAAAATCTTTCAAGAAAGAGGGCTCATGAAGACTAAAAGACTTGTTAGATGAATAGGGAGATTTCTTCCCTGAATTACTATTCTCACATTTTCCCTCTCTATCCACTCAAGGCCCAGATATGTCCTATGATAATCTCTCTGTGAGTTGGCTCGAATAGAGGTTTGTAGTCTCATGTTGTTTGACCATATTGGTGAATAATTTATTCATTAAATCCACATTGAGATATTCGATGTCACCCATTTTTAACCCACAAAATATGGAGGAACAAAAATTCTGATACCAGTGAAATATCCCTTAAGGGATATGACTTACAATCCACAAAATATATAAAAATTTGTAGTAAATAAAAATTATGGTTTTTATGGAACTAAACCAACTAGGGCAGTGAACTAAATTTTATTAATAACTCAAAAAATACTTATCCAAATCCCACGAAAATTTATATAGAGCTTGCTACAATGATAATAAAGACTAGGAAAATGGTTTTGGATTTTTATAAATAGTATATGAATGTAAATAATTCTTAGAATGCCCTAAACTATTGGAAATCTTCAAAAATTCATAACTTTGCAAATATAATAGATAAATATATGAATTTATCTAAAACAAACATCTACAAATGATATATAAGAGAACCCAACTTCCAGATTTGGAAAAGGATGCCTGGAAACCTTAAAAAACACTACTGCAAATCAAGAACCAAGTATATAAAACCCTAGAAAATATTTGTTCAAAATTTGAACTGAAACCCTTTATGAAGGGATGTCCTCTTACTCTGAAACTAATTTTTTTTATTACTCTTCATATCTTATCCAAAAATCTGAATAAAGATCCAAAATAGAAAACTAGGGAGGATCCTTCACCACTGAAGAGTGCTCTACTAGCTAGGTATGGATCTTTCACCACCGAAGTTAGGGTTCTTGTGAGATCTTACTCCATAAGGAAAGAAAGTGTAGAAAATAGTTGCTCCAATATCAAAATAGGTGAGTGTATGAATGAATGCCTATTCTCCCCAAAACGCTTCCTTTTATAGCTTCTCATTGCAAAAAAAGGCCCAAAAGAACCCTAATCACCCCCTTGGGTCTTTTCTTTAATTAATTAAAATAATTGTTATCACCAAATCACAACACCCTTATGTTTATACAAGTGCATATACTTGAATTCACGGTGTGATTGGATAACATGGGTACTATCTCCAAGTTGTGGGACTTGCTACTTGAGATAGACCTCCAGAGAAAGTTGGTTCTTGCTCCTAAACTACCTGCCACAATCTACTCTAATGCAGGGAAAATAACTGTTCTAATCTAACTTTCCAAGGGACCAAGGAGAGAGAATGAATAAAATGAAAGCCTACACTAAAGCAGTGATACACCAGAAAAGGAGGGTGTGAAAATAGTCTTCCAATGCGTGAGATACAAGAAGCAAAGTGCACACTAGAAGGGGTGATGACAGTTCTCCATAATCTAGCAAAATGCATTCACAAAAACATTTCAAACATACACAATGATAATGGATCCCTACAAGAACATAAACATAGACACAATATTCTTGTAATCAAGGTTGAAGGGGCAAGAAGAGTGCAAGAAAAACACGGAAGGGAAAGATGCATCCACAAACTTGAATTTTATTGCTTCCTGATATGCACAGTTCAATCGGTTACAAGATAAGGGATTGGATCACCATGCAAGGAGTCCAAAACAAGGGCTGTAGCACATTGGCTTCACAAAGAAATTTTGGCAGAACTTTTCTACAAAAACTACTCCCCTTTACAATGATCCCAACACTCCAATTTATAGGAAAATGAGAAGAGAGAGAGAAGGAAAATGGAAATCCCAAAATCTGTCATTCAACCACTTGTAAGAGGCATTAAATGGATTAAAATTATTGTATATTACTTGCAAAAGGCTCCCCATACTGTCCCAGGTGCTACAACAGAGAAAGAATGATGACCATCCCTCTTAATTGCACTCCCAACTACCAAATAAAACATTGTTATGAACCTGGCCACGTTTTATGAAAAACACCCACCAATTTCTCATCAAATATAGAATTTCTTGACTTCGTATGTCGGTCTCGGAGCCATGATTCCAATGGTACCAATTTTGTGCGATTTCATTAAGAAATACAAAATTTATGGCCTTCTGAGTGCGGGCAGCTATTTTGGGTATGGCAGGCATTTTCTGTCATTTGACGGGAATGAAAATTAACTAACTAGAGTCAAATATGTTTCTTTTATTTAAATATATCTACCCTCATGTCGTGCTCATTCCAGAAAGTCCAATTTTGTGAAAATCGGAGCTCGGAGTCAAAAGTTATGGTCGTTTGAAGTTTCGGGAGTCAAACGTTGACTTTTCCTTCAAGTTGCGGATATTGCGGCAAAATCGGGTCCGCGTGTCCCGGCTGTCCCGGACACATTCTTCCGCATCGGCCGATTCGGGCTTCCTTGTCCCTTTTTGTGACCTTTTTGCCTTTGCACGTCCGTCGCGTTCTTTTGTCCGGCTGTCCCTGCATGCGAAAATCTCCACATCGCCGCACCTGATTGATGACTTGTGGAAAATCGCCGATTTTCGTCTAAGGCGTGTCTCGACGCCCCAACTATCGCGATGACCACCCGGGAAAAAATGCGACTTAGCTGATTTTCTTTGTAGTTCAGCCGCGAACTTGGTCGCAAATTCTTTTCCGAGAGCTCGATGAACCATAAACACGAACCTTGGTACGACTCGCACCCTGCACTCCGCAATGCATTAAAACAAGCCTGCCACTCCATCTTTTGGAATTTTTCAATTTTTTCTAACTCGCTGAATTTTTTTCCTTGGATGGGGAAGTTAGAGAGAGAGAAAGAAGAAGGGGCCCCAAAAAACATGATTTTGGGCCCTGAATCAATCTACTTGCTTGGGACTGAAGAATTTGATGCATGTTATCAAAATTACCTTGAGGAGTGAATTTTGGATAACAATCTGGCGACTAAAAGTCGGGGTTATTTGCTCTCGCAGGATGAAGAATGGCCATACTCTTGCTTGTAGTAATCCATTGCGAATGGAGTCTGTTTGGTAATCTCTCAGCTGATCTGAAATTTGAAAACGTGTATCCTTGAGCCATTGAAACATTTGTCTGATCTGATTCTCCTGTGGCTGCAAATTCTTTTCCGAGAGCTCGATGAACCATAAACATGCACATAGTAGAAGCAATAAGACATGTGTGTGTTGGTATGAAAATCTATCAGGTTGACACATCTATGGATAGATGAGCCAACAGTGTGCAGGGCATAACCCCTCTTTGAGTCAGAAAGTTAAACGGGTTTATTCATTATTCTACCAACAGGAATCTGTGCAAGTCTCACAATATTCTCGCTTCAGTGGGCTGGGATCTCATCCCAAGAGAGGTATTTCAATCGTAAGAAGAAGGGGGAGAAGCGAGGTGGGGAGATATGAAAGATCCGAAAGGAGAAAAGAAATGAATTCCAAAGCTTAGTAAAGGTCGAGGGGTCTATGTTTTAGGCCGGTAGTAGAAACAGAGCCAAACTTACTCGCTGCATAGACGAACAAAGCAATAGGGAGCGATGAATAAATGACAATAAAGGTGACGCAGGAAGTAGATTCATGGTCGCTTGGGTCACATGAGGAGGAGAGGAGGAGAGGGAGAAAAAAACATACGATCTAACATAAGAAAGCTCTCGATGTATAACATGTATTTAGCACAAAGTCTAAATATTGTATTAATATTTCCTACATTCAAAAAAGCTCAAAGTCTTTTCTTCTTAATAACGTTGAATAACCTGGCCATCCGGTTATCACCTTCTTGTTCTTTAGGTACACCTCATTTGATAATCCTGGGGCCGTGCATTCTTCATTGGTCTTCATTGTCCTCCCAAGCCTTGGTGTAGTCTTCTTGGCTCATGACCACGAAATGCCGGTGGTGAGGGATGCCAAGCATGATTTCGAAGTTTTGGGCGGTAAGGTTGATCACGAATTCACCCTTCTCATTTTGGACACACATCATGTCTTTGTTATAGCAGCGGGCCACTATCATCATGAATTCATTGTTTACTACACTGACGGGGATTCCCCCAGCAAAATGCAGTCCACTACCTACTAGTTTGTCCATCCAGGGACTCCCTGTGACCCTCCTAGTTCTGGCCCAGAAATCTTCCATATCGATGTGACCGAGCTCTGAGTCTCTTGTATCCAGGTCACATTTTGCCTGAGACTCGGGCATTCTGACCCTTTGGTACTTGTATTTCATTTCTTCTTCAGTAAGCTTGGCTTTACCTTTTGACTTGGTTGGCCTCTTGCTTGATGTAGACATATGTGGATTTGAATTTAGTTGCTGATCTGCAAGAAGAAGAAGAGAAGTCCAACGCCAAAGAGTCATATTAGTTGTAAGTTATTCCATTAAAGCGTTACAGAATAGAATGAGGAGTTAGCAATTTTAAGGCCTCAGGGCGCAGGGCGCATGAACACTACAGCCTATAGGGTTAATAGTATGGCACATAGAAGAAGGGTGTTACAAGGAACAAATCAGTGCCAAAGGGCGCAAGGCGCAAGGAGGCTGCACATGACATTTTTTATTGAAGCGAATGCGCTGCGCCATTCATATGTGTTTTATACTGGGCGCAGATAATTTTCATGTTGCACGGGGACAAGATGTGCAAATGGCACATATATTTTTCATGTTACATGGAACTTTGGTGCACCGATGGGCACAAGGTTGATGTGTGTAACATAGGCTTTATGTGCGCAAAAGAGGAACTTGGCATGTGCAGGGGAAGACTTGCATGACATAGTGTCTGCTTGTAAGTAAGAGGGGATTCACTGCGCTTTGTTTAGGATTTACCTGGGCCACATGGCGCGGGTAATTTTCATGTTGCTGCAAGCAAGATCGGGATCGGCGCCTTCTTGGCGCGACTGTATTTTATGTAACAGGCGTGGCGAATGCACCAAGAGGGAAAAGTAGTCCAAAATGGACTGTTAAGTTTTCTTCTCTCCCTGATGGGTTTGATTGTGTTTTTAGGCCATTTCCTTCAGGGATTCAGACGGTGAAGGTGGCATAACAAGGAGATCCAAGTGATTTTTTGAGGCAGAGCCCTCCTTACCAGCAGATCTGGAAAGAGGAGGAAGAGCTTAGGGGAGAAGGACAACAAGAACAACAACAAGGGGGGGCACAAATCCATATTGACTCCTATCATACAAATAATCAAAACAAAACATAGGAGTAAGAACCACCTACCTGGATATATAGAACACGAGAGACAAAGCGGGGTCCACGAACGTGACACGAGGACGACAGTCATGCTGATAGGTGCAGAGGAATAAAGTAATCACGTGTTTTTAATTGTGAAAGTGACAGGGCGGGTGTGCCTATATATAGGCAAAGGTGCAATAAATGTGCCAACCACTTTTTCAAGAGGTGCACCAAAACATGTGTTGACACGTAAAATGGTGTGCCCTTTGGCGCACGGATAAACGCGTGTCAACACGGGGATACTTGCGCCTCTAGCGCAATTTTAAGACTGTCAACACTCCATTCCTTGCGCCCTTTGGCGCACCAAAACATGGCACAAAAATTTATGTGTTAACATGAAGGCGCATGCGCCTTGGCGCACGCAAGAATGGCGCATCATGGGAAGGCGCACCAAAACATGTGTTGACACGTCAAATGGTGCACCAAAGGAAATGAAGGGGGCACAAATTTACTCTGTGTAACATAGATAAAAGGTGCACCCAGCCAAAAAGGGATCAAAAATGGCTAAGTTTAGAGAACAAGATTTCCTTGAAAGGGATTTTAGAATGTTCCGAACGCAGAGGGGTCCCTGACGAGGGACTAGGACAAAATTTGGTATGGTTACCTATAAAATTTCCCTCATCAATTTTACAGGATAACAGCTGGCTCTTTCTGGGGACTATCTTTGAGTGGAACTCAAGGGTAGAGAATCCCAGATCTACATGTGCCTATCCATTGGGTAACAGGGTCAAAAAACGGGGGCGACGACAAAATCAAACACACGACGAAAGCAAACACATGACATAAAGTAAACTGTAGAAAGAAGAGAGCAAGCTCTACTTCCTAAATATTTTGAGATGCTGCCTGCTAAAGGGAAGCGGGAGATCAGTTCCGTCTAGATACAAGAGATAGAAGCTATTTTCTCCATTGAGCTGTTTGATCTTGAAAGGCCCTCTCTAAAGAGAATCAAATTTCCCATGCATGCCCTTTAGCTCTTTCCGTTTGTCCCACAAAAGGATGAGGTCTCCCACATGGAACTCTCTTTGCTTAGATTTTTTATCGAACAGTCTCTTGACTTGATTATGATGTTCGGTGATCATGTCGACCAATCTTACTCTCTTTTCTTCGAGCTCTGCTAGATACATGATCCTCTTTTCAAGAGAATTTTGGAAAGTCTCATCTTCAATCGCTCGTGCCAAGTGCAGAGCAGGAAGTTCCGCAGAAATGGGAAGCTCAAAGACCGATTCCATATAACACTTGAAAAGGTGACATACCGAGGGACCTCTTTAGAGTAATACGTTTCTCGCCCACAAAGCATCATACAATGACTTGTGCCACGTTCGCTGATTCTTATCGAATAGCTTGCGTATAATGGCCACTAAGTTTTTATTACTGGATTCTGCCTTACCATTTCCTTGGGGATAATAATTTGAGGCGTGAGCCAAGGTTATCCCGTATTCATAGCAAAAAATAATAACTTCCCGTGAGAGAAGTTGGAAGCGTTATCAGCAACAATCTTGCTTGGAACGCCAAACCGACAATGATATTTTCTTTGATGAAACCGCGCAAACAACCTCGGAAGTGGTGTGCTTTGATGTATGGCTTCCACCCATTTCGTGAAGTAATTTATTGCTGTCAGGACATAACTATGTCCGGCACTTGATTGGGGATTAAGTGCAGCGATAAAATCGATTCCCCATTACCTGAATGGTTCATCAATGACAATCGGCTTGAGGGGAAAAGTAGCCAATTTTGGCTTACCAACAAATTGCTGGCAAGGCTCACACTTTGCTACCTAAGCGGCTGTATCCTGGAGCAGTGTCGGCCAATAGTACCTAGCCCGGATGATCTTGTGTGCCGTCACGGAAGAGGAGAAGTGACCACCACAGGCCGAATCATGAAAACTCTCTAGTAGCTTTATCTGTTGTGGCTTGTCAACACATCGCAAGAAGATGCCATCTATTCCTCGCATTTGTATAGACCATCATCCCAGATGACATATTTGGCTACTCTAAGCTTTATAGCACGCTTCTCCTTTATAGTTAGATGGGCTGGGCATTCACCATAAGTGAGAAAGAAAGAAATATCAGAATACCATTCGTCATGGTTGCGAAAAATAGAACCATGGGTAGTGAATCGGCTTTCTCCAGTTGGCTTTGTGCTCCATCGGCGCAATCATCTTTTCCGTCAGGGTCTTCTGAACCTTGGTTTTCAGCCATGAGCTAACAAAGGCCCTTGCCTCTTACCAACTTAGTCAGTTTTATATCGAGATCATACTCTTGGACTTTTGCAATCCAATTTCCTCACAAACTCCCTAACTCTTGTTGAGTTAGGATGGACTTGACTGCCGTGTCAGGGACCAGCACCGTTGTGTGAGAATTTAAAATGTAATACCTGAAGTTATTGACTGCTTTGACCACAGTGAAGGCATGCTTTTCTAATTGAGACATCTTTAATTCGTGAGGCTTGAGGGGGGAGCTCATAAATGCAATCGGGGATTCAACATCTTCAGAATTTTTTTGCATTAGGATAGCTGACACTGTATGCTCAGATGCATAACTATACATGATAAAATCTTTGGAGAAATCGGGACATACTAGGACTGGTGCGTGAGCGACGGAGGATTTTATATCTTCGAATGAATTCTTTCCTTCTTCGCTCCATCGGAAAGTTGGTGATCCTTTCATCATGTTTGGTATGTGGCGAGTCTTCTCAGCAAAGTCAAGAACAAAGCGCTGAGAAAATTCACTTTTCCGAAGAAAGAGTGAACGTCGGTCTTGCTTGTGGGTTAAGTAAGGCTCTGAATAGCCTTAACCCTTTCGGCATCTATCTTCGTCCCTTCCTTGCTTACAATGTGTCCCAACAACTTTCCCTCCATGACTCCAAAAATGGACTTTTTCGGATTCAGGGAGATCCCATGCTCTCGGCATCTAATCAATACTTGCTCCAAATGATCGCAATGATCATTTTTCCGTTTAGAGAACACAGTTAATTCATCCAAATAAACTACGATGACCTTCCCCATTATACCTTTGAATGCGAAGTCCATTGCCCGCTGGAAGGTGGTGCCAGCGTTAGTCAAGCCAAAGGGCATCCGGCTGTAGGTGAATGTACCCAGGGGGTAGTGAATGTTGTTTTGAATTGGTCTTCAGGCGAGACTTCAATTTGATTGTAGCCAGAAAAACCATCAAGCATAGACAACATTTCTGATCCAGTTACTGCTTGCAGAACCTAATCCATTATGGGAAGGGGGTAGTGATCCTTTAAGGATGCCTGATTCAGGTTGTGAAAGTCTACGCAGATGCGTATTTCACCATTCTTCTTGTGTACTGGCACAATGTTTGTCACCCAGGTACTATGATGGATAGGAAAAATGATCCATGTGTCCAGCATTTTCTGAATTTCAGCCTAGATGGTACTTGAGATCTTAGGATTGTAGTGTCTCTGCTTCTTGGCAAAAGGTTTGACATCCTCTTTCAACGGGATGTCATGTTGGACGTCCTTTGGCTTGAAAGACTTTAGATCGGCATAGGACCATGCCAATACATCCATGTATTTCTTCAGCAACTTGACGAATTTCCGCTTCTCCCGGTGTGCAACATTTTCCAATCTTCACAAACTATGGATGTTCTACCGAACCTAAATTGACCGGTTCGATTTCTGGGGAGGAGTTAAGATCATCTCACCTTTTCTTTTTGACGAAACAATCATGCCTATCGAACAAACGCTCTAGGGAAACCAAACCTTTTGGGATTTTATTTTCTTTGAGCTGACATATGCCATCACTTCCTTTTGAATCACCATCTTGATCAGTAACAGATTCACGACATGTAGAAGTGGATCCTTCAAAATGAAGCTCACTGAAATTCTCTTCCTTTTCCAGAAAGGCAATAAGTTGATTGTCATCATTAAATACCTACCAGTGCTGAGAATTGTCTGGCACGCTTGGGTGGAAAAATACCTCAATGGTGTATTTGTCTGTTTTCAAACCTGGGTGAGGGAGCATGAGAGACGCTGAAATGGCTAATGAGTCGGCCATGTCATTCTGAGCTCTTGGGATGGATTTTATTGAAAAAGCGTCAAACTCCCCAATGCTGTCCCATACCACGTTGCGATAATGTCTGAGCCTTTCATTCTTCACTTGGTATATCCTTCTAACTTGATTTATGACCAGCTCTGCATCGCCCTATACTTTTAGATTTTTGATTCCTCTTTCCTTTGCCACTTGCATGCCAAGTAGCAAAGATTCATACTCAGCAGTATTATTTGTATTGAAAAAATGCAACTTGAAGGAGAGAGGGATAATCTCCTCTTCGGGAGATATTAGCACGGCTCCAGCGCCACACCCACTAGTCGCGCAGACTGCCATCAAACTGCAAAGTCCAGATTTTATTAAGATCCTTTGCTTGGATGAGGACATCCATTTTTTCAGACTTAGTAGACAAGAAATAGTTTAACATCCCTGATGATTCGAAGAGAATTTGGGCTTTGGGGTCATCAGAGTTAGTAACCAGGTACTTCTTTTGCGATTCCGGCTCCAATGTTTGCATTACACCTTTGACGGGGATCCTAGCCTTAGACCAGTCCATATGAATCTCCCCTCCAACTTCACTGCAAAAGCTCCTTCCTAGTAGAATTCCGTATGCTGCTGGAATATCAGCAACGAGGACGGTCATCTTTACTCTTTTCTCTGGGAACGCCGTAAATGCGAATTGAGCGTCCTTAATCTGACCAATCAACGGAACTTGTTTGGTTTCCAAGGAGTAACATCTACCAAAAGGCTTAGTAAGGGTGAGGCCCAGGGCATGGGCGACTTTCGCTGGCATGATGTTGTCGGAAGCCCCAGAATCAATTATGCAGTTGCTTAGTTTGTGGCCATTGATTAGGAGGGAGAGATAGAAAGGTTCTATCTTGCTTGACGCAGATGTTGAGGCAACATTTATGCGAGATGAAGGATGAGTAGAAAGGATTCCTTTTGGGGAAACCTAAGTAGTTATGATGGCTTGGCTTTGGATGTATTTAGTCAACCTTACAAGCTGTTCAGGGTTTGACTGAAGATATTCGGCTTCAGACATTTGGATTTTGGTATTTTTAGCATGATCAATGATATTAAACGCGCCAAGGGTTGCGTTGATGAAGGAATGAGTCCCTCATTTCACAATGGTAGGGTAGGATTACTAGCCTTGATAGGAATATGAGGAGGCTGATTCAGAGGGGAAAAAGGGGAAAAAGCTTTCTTTGAAAAAGACTTAGTAACAGGCTGAGCAGGAAGGGGATTACCTCTTTTTACAATGGTTGGTGACGTGTTTGACATGGCCTTCTCTTTTTGCATCTTGGCAGCAACTTCTACTTCTTTTTCTTGAGAGTGGGTGAAAACAACATAAGATTGTCCGCTTGCATATCCTTGTGTACCCTCTTCTTCATCGGATTCCTCTTGTCAAATTCCATATACCCAATAGTAGAGTCGCCAGTCGGTTCACCGACATTTTGATCATCTTCACCTGGCGATGAAGGTTCTTCATAATTTTTTTCTTCTTCTTCTTCGATCTCAGCTAAAGCATTGACCAGAGGAGCCTCAAGTGCCAACCGCGGAGCGGTTGCGGGCAAACGCGGCCTTTGCGGGACGTTGTTGGAAGTAAAGTTTCTTCGTGGAATATCCCGGTATGAAGTGCTAGGAGAAGCTTGGGCTAGCTGCTTCTTTAAAGCAAGCAAGTCATTTGCCATCTTTTGAAATGCTGGATCAGATGAAGTGGCGGGAGAAGGGGTCAAAGCTTTAGGCTTGGACGTTTCTCTTTTTAATTCGTCAGATATTAGCAAGTTATCTTTAATTCATATGGCAGCAGCTTGGGCGAGAACCAAAGTAGTGACCTGTTCTTGCAAGAGTAAGAAACTTACTTTTGAGCTCATGGCGTTCACGAAGAAACATTTCTGATTTTTCGGCATTGGAAGCATGGTAGGTGGAACACGGTTGATTAGTGAATTGAAACGGGCGATGCAGTCGCTTATAGTTTCATTGACCTCCTTCTTTAGGTGAGTGATCTTTGACAGCAACGTGAATGCGTCTTCGGAAGGCTTATACCTGTCTTCAAATGCAGCCTGTAAGGTGGCCCAACTAGTAATAGATCCAGCCGACAAATGCTGAAACCATTCCGCTGCAGGTCCTTGTAAGGTTTCTAGAAAGAGGTGAACTGACACATCTTCATGGGTCACATCTAGGATACTGCATGACATGATGAACGCGGATATGTGCGAATCGGTGCTTTGGTTCCCGCTCCCATCAAATTTAGGAAAATTCTTTCGGTTTCCGTGTGGGAGCGCGTGAACAGGATGTGGCAAAGCCAGAGGGCCCATAGCATTTCCCCATGGTACTACCATTTGAACAACTGGAAAGAGAACGCGTGCTGGGAGGATGGTTCCACTGAGCAACAAAGCACTGCAAAGTGACGTGGATGCACCTTGTGAGAGGTGCTTCCTTCGTGGAGGTGAGACACTCCTGGATAACTATCAGCTGAGCTTAGCGATGAGAAGTGTGCTGGTGTAACACTGAAGTTGTGCCTTTGAAGAAGATCGAAAGTAGGATCAACTTCTCCATGAGCTCTCCTGCTACGAGTAAATGGTTCACCCGCCAGTGTACCTTCTAGATCTACAATATATTGGAGCAAATCCTAAAAACTCTTTTTGGTTGTACTTGCTGATTTTCTGAATTTTCTAACAAAAACCAGCAGCATGTACTTTTCTGAATATTTAATTTTATCCCTCTTTTAACAACCGATTACGGTTTTAATGATAAAGATCAGCGAGGATAAAATGATGGTAAAGATTAGTAAGCTGATTTTCAGATCTAGAGTTGACTTTTTGAAGAGTTTGAAATTTTTGGTAAACTGTCAAAAACTCAGATCTACGGAAAAATACAGATTTTTGTAAAAACTCAGTGAACTAAAGATCTCTAACTAGCCCAGATCTATGGACCTCTGAAGAAAATTTTCAGTTTGGGTCACTTTTGCAAAAATTTGGATTTTGAACAAAAGTTTAAAGTTTGCAAACAGGTAGTGATTTTTCGATTTTCACTGATTTTCTGACATACCACTATCATAGATCTGTTAGATCTGTTCGATCCCCAGTAGAGTCGCCAAAAATTGTTGGTCTGAAAATATATAGGGTTGACAGATCTATGGATAGATGAGCCAACAGTGTGCATGGCATAACCCCTCTTTGAGTCAACAAAGCGAAACTGGTTTATTGCTATTCTATCAACAAGAATCTGTGCAAGTCTAGCAATATTCTACCTTCAGGGGCTAGGATCTCATCCCAGTAGAGGTATTTCCAACTGTAAGAAGAAGGGGGAGAAGTGAGGTGGGGAGATAGGAAAGTTCTGAAGGGAGAAAAGAAATGAATTCCAAAGCAGAAAGGTCAGAGGGTCTATGTTTTAGGCTGGTAGTAAACAAAGCCGAACTTACTCGCATAGACGAACAAAGCAATACTGATGAATAAATGAAAATAAAGCAGAAGTAGATTCAACAAAACAAACATACAGATCTAACATAAGAAATCTCTGATGTATAACACAGGTATTCAACACAAAGTCTAAATATTGTATTAATATTTCCTTCTGTTACAAAAAGCTCAAAGTCTTTTCTTCTTACTTTTATTTTTCATCTGAAAAGTATCCACCACTTGAATACAACAAGTATTCAAGTATATATAGAAGAAGGAGAAGAGAGAAGACAAAAAGAAACCAACGACTTAATTACAAAGTATTTACAAAATATCTAAAAGTCAACTGTTGACTTTTGGCAACTTGGTGGATGACATCATCCCATGGTGCAACATGGATGATGTCATCATTTGTGCCAACATACTCTTAGATATTTACGAAAATAAGATCGAGAGGAAGGAGACTATTCGTCATCATCTCATGGCCGAAAGGGAGTGTCTTGCTTCTGCTGTTGCTTGAGAGAAGTGATGTTAAACTGGGCCCGATATTCCATGAACTTGCTGATCATGGGCTGAAGTTGATCTTGAGCAGGATCCTTGTGGCGATCACTGATAACTTCGCAAGTCTCACGTTCATCCATGAGCCTTTCTAGGAGCTTGGTATATTCATTTCCTGCCTCTATCAGGTACCCTATAAAGTCACGACAGATCAGAAGGTTGTTGATGCATTCGGTGTCGAAAGTGGCTTATGGCCCTAACCCTTGCAAGACGATCTTCTTAAAGATCCAAATAGTTTGGTCTGCCTTCCTCAGGGCGAAAGAAGGAGTGAGCAAGCCTTGGGACATCCTCAGGATGATTTACTCCATTTGGTGCATAGCCTCCAAGGCTTCCTCTTTGACTTTATCTATCTTTTCGAGGACAAACTCCAACTGATCGACCTGGTAGTCCAAAGTAGAAAGGATTTTGTTGGGCGCTCTGGGGTGATTGAAGACGCCGAACTTGACCAGATCTTCGACTGAATAGTCGAGCATTTTCTGGAAGGTCTCATGCTGTAGCCTAGCATGGTCCAACTCTTCGGAGATGGGTCCCGTAATCAGCCTGGAGTGCCTTGTTTGCCTGATTGATGTTCTGATACAACTCGGTGAACTTGACGATTACTCCCTCACTTTCCTTGAGGATTTGGTCTCTCCAGGCGGATACTGCCATACCTTGCTCACCGATTTTGGTGTATTCATTTATCTTATCCTGGCTCAAGGGCTCAGGAGTTTCCGTGGCAGTTGTAAGAGGTGTACTGCCCATTTTCTACAAGGCATGGAGAAGATGTTTATTTTGTTCCTTTAATAGCCTCTTTTCTTCCTTTTCTTCTTGGAGCTTCTTGCAAAGGGCATCGACTACAGATAGGGCCTCTCCCTGAAGGCTTTCAGAAGACGTTCCCATTGTGACTTGGTTCACTATATAATCTGTCGGAGACAGATCCTTTTTATCCTTTAAAGGATTGGAATATGCAATCTCCATTACTCTCTCTCCTGATGCACTCTGAGAGAAGTGGGTTATAGGCTTTTGCTTCTTAGCCCCCTTTGCCGGGATGACGGAGAAGTCCATTGGTATGATAGGAACTTTCCTCTTTTGCTGGCTCAGATGCTGGGAGATCCACGCTGGACTTATGGGAGTGGGACCAAAAGTGGAAGAGGGGGCAGCTGCAGTAGATGAGGGGAAATGGGTAGAGACACTTGGTGGTGGCATCGAGAGGGAGGCCGAGAAAGTGCTCACAGGGGGAAGGGACACTGCAGGGGAGGAAGACGTGGGAAAGGAAGGGAGCTAAGAGATGAGAAAAGAAATGGTGGGGGACAGCTCCGCGAGAGAAGAGAAGATGGATGATGAGAAGGGGGGAACAGTAGAAGATGGGGGAGAGGATACGACCAAAGGAATGGTCGCTTGGGTCACACGAGGAGGAGAAGGAGGTGAGGGAGAAGGGACAGAAGGGACCTCAGCAGTTGTAGCAGTGGCAACATCTTGAGTGGATGTGCCCATCGGAACATCTTCGGCCACTTCTTTCTCTGGAGATAACAGGCTTACAACCTGTTCTGTGTGGCGGAACGGGGACTCTCAGGATCCTCTTCTCGAGAAGTGCTTGATTCACCCTCCTTATCCTTGCATTTGACCTTTGGCGGATGCTTTGGCCTGACAGGTGCATTTCCCAATGGGGACGTAGTGAAATCTACCCCAAGGTAGATGAGGCCATTCATCCTGCACCGGTGCTCTATCCACCGCAGAGTTTCTTTGACTCTATCTTCAATGGTCTGGGGCTTTGGTTTTGTCGATTGTAGTAAACGGCCAGTTGTCCCCATCCGTGTCAAGATACACCTAATCAACTTCTTGATCGGTAGTTTGATAACCTTTTGGGACAATGGCCATGCCGTACTGAATGTTCTCTGCCATGGCCAGGCGGGAATGGTCCTTTCTTCTGAGCTCGACCTCATGATACAGGTCGATATAAATGTATGGAGAGCTTTCTGTAGACCTTTTGGGTGTGATTCTATCAGCCCATAGGGCTGATTTGAGCTTTGAGTGCCAAGTCTTCTGATTCTCATGAAGATTCCTTCTGATGATTCTTAGTAGGTTCTTGTTCGTAGACTCGGCTTGGCCATTACCCTGAGGGTAATAATTCGATGAAGTGCTGAGGTACACACAATTCTTGACAGCCCACTCAATGATCTTTATCCAAGGAATGCTAATGCATTGTCCGATATGATAGTGGCAGGGGCACCAAACCTCGTGACTATCCCTTCATAGAAATCTAAGATATTGGATTCATTTGCCTCCTTGAGTGCCACTGCTTCAGTCCACTTGGTGAAATAGTCTGTTGCCGTAAGTATCCACTTGTGGCCTTGACTCAAATTGGGATTAATAACCCCAATGAAGTCCAATCCCCATTACATGAATGGTTGATTTACTGAAATTGGACAAAGGGGCAGCGCTGCTAACCTTTCTTTCCCTGTGAAGAATGCACATCTCTTGCATTTCTTGACCCATGAGTAGCAATCATTGAACATCGTAGGCCAATAGTAACCAGCCTTCATGATTTTGAGAGATGTCACTTGTGGAGAAAAGTGGCCTCCTTCATCTCCATCATGGAACTTGTGTACTATCTTCTTAACTTGACATGTTCCAATGCATCTTAATATAACACCATTGATGTCCTTCTTGAACAAGGTGCCATTAATGAGTACATACGAGATGGCTTGTAATCTAAAGTATCTCCTCTTTGCTTTGCTCATTTCTAGAGGGCACAAGCCTATTTGGAGGTAATGCACCAAGTATTGAGTCCAACATGGAATGGGTGCATCATCAGTTGGTTGTTCTTGATCATTATGTAGTAGCAGGACAACATCTTCTTCACCTTTTGACCCATCTGGTTGTTCGGAAGTGAGCTTCTCACACAAACCTTTGCCACAAACCAGCTTGGTCACTTTGATTTCAATATCATATTCCATCACCCGAGTGATCCAACCTGTTCTCTTCTCGTTTAAATCCTTGTTTAGGAGAAAGTCCTTGACACCAGCATGAGACACCAGCAGTTGAATCTTATTGTTCGAGACCAAGTGTCTGAACTTCTTCAAGCTCCTGATGACAACAAGGACATGCTTTTCAATGAAAGAATACTTTATTTCGTAATCTTCCAAGATTTGACTGAAGAATGCTATGGGCTGTTCTAAACCTTCTCTATTCGGCTGTGTCAAGATAGCTGAGATTGTGTCTGATCCTCCGAAAGCATACAACATGAAGTCCTTTGAAAATTTTGGGTTGATAAGAGTTAGAGCTTGTGATATTGCATGCTTGATGTTCTCAAAACTCTCTTTGCCTTCCGCTGTCCATTTGAATGTAAGACTCTTCTTCAACATCATTGTTAAAGGCTTCACAAGAGTAGCAAAATTAGGCAAAAATCTGCGGACAAAGTTTATCCTTCCCAAGAAGCTTTGAAGAGATTTCTTGTGGTGTGGCAATGGAAGTGTTCGGATGGCTTCAACCCTTTTAGGATCAATTGTTAGCCCTTCCCTAGAGACAATGTGGCCCAACAATTTTCCCTCATGTGCCAAGAATATACACTTCTTCGGATTCAACAACACTCCAAACCTTCTACACCTCTGAAACACTTATCTGAGGTGAAAGAGATGGTCTGCTACATTCTTTGAGAAGATAGTGATATCATCTAGGTATACCAGCACTATTTTTTTGATTAATCCTTTGAACGCCATATCCATAGTTCGCTGAAATGTTGCTCCGACATTTGACAGTCCAAATGGCATCTTCTTGTAAGCATACATGCCCCATTTTTTAGTGAAGGCTATGTTGAATTGATATTTTTCCTTCACCATTATCTAATTATAGCCTGAATATCTGTCTAGCAATGAAAACCTTTCTGAACCAGCTACAACCTGCAATATTTGTTCCATTGATGGAAGTGGATAATGATCCTTGAGTGATGCTCTATTTAGATCAGGAAAGTCCACACACAATCTTATTTCTCCATTTCTCTTTCTTACTGGCACCAAGTTTGCAACCCAACTTGAGTGTTTGTTGGGGAAGATGATACTGGCCTCAATAAGCTTGCTCAACTCTTTTCTCATGAGAGGTTCAATTTGGGGATTCACTAGCCTTTGCTTCTACCTGACAGGCTTGGATTCTGGATCCAACTCAATAGTATGTTGTGCCAACTTTGGGTTGAAACCTCTTAAATCTTTGTAAGTCCAAGAAAATACATCTGGGAACTCTTGAAAAGTGAATGAAATCAGATTTCTCTTGTGGAGTACTTACTTTGCCAATTTGCAATGTCTTTCCTTCATCTACTAAAATAGGCTCTGAATCTTCACCCTTTACTTGAATGTTCACTTTCTCCTTCCGGAACTGATCATTCGGGTTGAAGATTGACTCCAAGGTTATGAGGCCTTTTGGTAATTTGTTAGTTCTCAGCTACACCACTTGGTCACCATACTGCTGCTCCAGCTTGTCTTGATTTCTGGCAGAGAACTCAGCTTCTTCTTGTAGGAAATTAACAATTTGTTGATCATTCTCGAAGACTTGCCAACTTGTATTGTTATCCGAAACAGCTGGTCTCACAACCAATTTGATATGAGGCTGAGATTTCTCACTTTTGATACTTTCTACAACATCAAATGCAGCCCTAATTGCTGCCAGTCTGTCCATTGCTTCATTCCTTTTTCTTGGGATGGAATTGATGCTAAAAGCTTCAAAATCTTCAATAAGATCCCATACCCAATTTTTGTAGTTCTTCAACAGATCATTCTTGGCAGCATTTTTTCTTTGACTTGGTTCACGATCAGCTCACTATCACCAAATACTTGCAAATTCTTGATGCCTTTCTTCCTTTCCCAGTGCAATCCGTGAATTAAGGCTTCATACTCAGTTATGTTGTTTAAGCAAGAAAATTGAAAACAGAAGGTTGAGTAATACTTTGTACCTTGTGGTGAAATGAGCATAGCTCCTCCTCCTGCACCTTGTCTACTCCTTGATCCATCAAAGAAAAATTGCCATACTTAATTCTCATCCTTATGATCTGGCTTGGTGATGCTGGGGAGAGGTTGATTCTCTTCATGCAAACAATAAACTCCTAGCTCAGATTCCTCCATTTCCTTGTATGGATCAAATGTGTGTCTTTTGTTTGCCCATTCATCAAGAGTCAAATCCAGAATGCATCCAACCTTGGTGTCAGCTTCATGAGTGCTTGGATAATCCTCTTGATCGAATGCTGAACAATTTGCATTGATTGGACTTGGCATATGGGGTTCTATGTGGAAATATGCAATAGGCTCATATCTGATTGTAGCCTTAGTTCCATACCTTGTTCTAAATAACATGTGTGACCAATCTGCCGAAAGATAGCCTCCAATTTTAGCAGTGAAGTCTCTTGACAAGTACAATGCAAAGAGTGGTGGCAAGTCTATGACTGACACATCTTGTAACACCATTACGTTGGGACACGCGTGCAATGTGAGGCTCAAATCTTTGATTACTCCAAATGTTGTCACTGTTGTCCCATCTAATTGCACTACACCCTTGGAGATGACTTCATATCGAAGCCCTAACTGATCAGCTATTTTTTTTGGCATGACTGAGCTACTTCCTCCCGAGTCAATCATGCAATTATGTACCAACTTGTCTCCTATGATCAATGAGACATAGAATGGAGGGGGCTTCAAATTTTTACCTTGTTTTCCTCCATGGTTCCCTTCAGGTTGAGTTGCATTAGTAAGAACTTTTTCTTGTTGATTGGGTGGCTGATTTGACCCTGACCAATTTTCATAGCAGCCTGATATAGATCTCTTTGTCCTGGGATAGCCAATCATACCCATATTGAGATGTTTACATTCGTTTTCTTCATCTACTCAATGATGTTGAATGGAGATGAGTTTTCTCTTTGCTGCCCCCTACTTTGCACATTCTTCTCTAGCACCTGAGCTGTTGCAACCGACGCTTGAGGTGGCCTAGAAGGTGGTTTGGGCTGACCTTGTACATTTGGAACTGCGCTTTGATTCCCAACACCTTGTGGAATAACAGAGGGTTGTGGACCATTTGAGTTGGATGACTGTCCTTCTCTAATGCTTCTCTTTTTGGAGCGCGTATTGGCTACTACACTTTGAGAGGGTATTTGATTTATACCACAAAAATATTCAACATGCCAATTGACAAGAGTAGCTTCATTCGGAGATGTTCCTTGTTGAGGTGCTTCCTACTGCTGATCTTCTTCATGGTTGGACTCTTACGACCCACCAACGGTTTGCACCATCAGAGCGATTTAATGCACTATTAAAGCACATTGATTAGTTATGTGGCTGACTATATGGGAAACACCAATCATATTCTTGGGCCATGTTATTTTTCACCGGTACCAAAGCTCTAGATGTGGATGCAACATTGGGATTGTAAGGTTGGAATGGCCTATTAGTAGAATTTTTTACTTGATTCTAATTTTGAATGGGTGGCCTATTGGGCTGATATGGAGGTCTATTGGGTTGAGTTTGAGGCTGGTATGATCTAACATTTTGAGTTTGTTGCCTCTTTATTGTCACCAACTCGTTACCCAAGTTTTGTAATTGCTTCATGACCTCTTGGAGTTCCTTGGAGTTGTTAGATGATGAGGTAGAGGCTTCAGCTGAACTTTGATTTCTTGAAGTAGGGATGGGGGCTAATGTAGGTGCTTTATTAGCATTTGGACTTTCTAATTCTAGGTATAGAGGCATGGGTGGCCTAGGTGTGATTTTACCAGCCTGAATCAAACAATTCTCGGCCCCTATGGAAAGGCTATAGGCTGCGGGCAAGGTTGTGCCCTCCATTGACTGAATCATCAAAGAAATATTAGAATTTAAAGCCCTAAGAAAGTATAAGAAGGCACCTTCATTGGTGGGATTTACTGCTATTGGAATCCTGTCCCAAGTCCGTTGAAATCTGAGGTTGAAGTCTGTTAGCTACTCATTTGGGGCTCTCTTGATCGTCATTAGTTGCTCTAATAAAGACAAGTTATCACCTTTCTCCCCAAACTGGTTGTGAAGAGCTATATGTGAACATTTCCCTTTGAATTAAGAGGCAAGAAGCTTGAATGCAATGTCCATCTCATGGATTTCGTGGATTGTACAAAAACTCGCAATATCTTGAACATGATCACCCGGGGAATTCTGGTTCTCTCCAGTGAAGTATGGGATGCTCTTCAATGCTGCAACTGGAACTGGATTTTGTGCATTCAAGGTGAGTGGATTGTTGCTAGTGAAGTTTACATATGGATTTGGTTGTGCCATCTTGATTGGTCGAAGAACTCTTGTTGATTGGATGAAAGGCCTACCAAGTGGAGGTGTTGACAAGGTCCTATTAGGTGGAGATGGAGACCTTTGAGCTCTTCTTCCCCTTCTTTCTCTACCTGGAGATAGGTGTAGATAAACAAACAATCCTTCCTCCCTAGTTTTTGACCTGGTTTGTATTCTTCTCATAATTTTTCTAGGTTTGGACTACTGAAACCAGTGGATTATGTCTCTTTTGGAGTCACTAGATGTGTAATTTCAAAGCTCCTTCAAAGCTGGAAATTTACAACGAGTGCACATCAATTTTATCGTAATTAAGTGAAGACCTCTAAGGTCCCACCGGGCGTGCCAGAACTATTATCACCGAATCACAACAACCTTATGTTTATACAAGTGCATATACTTGAATTCATGGTGTGATTTGATAACATGGGTACTATCTCCAAGTTGTGGGACTTGCTACTTGAGATAGACCTCCAAAGAAAGCTGGTTCTTGCTCATAAACTACCTGCCACAGTCTACTCTAATGCAGGGGAAACTAACTGTTCTAATCTAACTTTCTAAGGGACCAAGAAGAGAGAATGAATAAAATGAAATCCTACACTAAAGTGGTGATACACCAGAAAAGGAGGGTGTGAGAGTAGTCTTCCAATACGTGAGATATAGAAGCAAAGTGCACACTAGAAGGGGTGATGACAATTCTCCATAATCTAGCAAAATGCATTCACAATAACATTTCAAACATACACAATGATAATGGATCCCTACAAGAACATAAACATAGACACAATATTCTTGTAATCAAGGTTGAAGGGGCAAAAAGAGTGCAAGAAAACACAAGGCAGGGGAAGTGCATCCACAAACTTAGATTTTATTGCTTCATGATATGCACAGTTCAATCGGTTACAAGATAAGAGCTTGGATCACCATGCAAGGAGTCCACAAAAAGGGCCTACAACACATTGGCTTCACAAAGCAATTTTGGCAAAGCTTTGCTACAAAAACTACTCCCCTTTACAATGAGCCCAACACTCCAATTTATAGGAAAATGAGAAGAGAGAGAGAAGGGGAAAATGGAAATCCTGAAATCTATCCTTCAACCACTTGTAAGAGGCATTAAATGGAGTAAAATTATTGTATATTACTTACAAAAGGCTCCCCATATTGTCCTGTGTGCTATAATAGAGAAAGAATGATGACCATCCCTCTTAATTGCACTCCCAACTACCAAATAAAACACCGTTATGAACCTGGCCACGTTTTATGAAAAATAGCCACCTATTTCACATAAAATCTAGAATTTATTGAATTTTTGCATCGGGCTTGGAGCCATGATTCCAACGGTACAAAATTTTGTGTGATTTCGTTGAGAAATACAAAGTTTATGGCCTTCTCGAGTTCGGCTGCTATTTTGGGTCCAGTAGGCGTTTTCATCATTTGACGGGAATGAACATTAACTAACTTGATCCGAATATGTTTCTTTTATTTAAGTATATCTACCCTCATGTCTTTCTCATTCTAGAAAGTCCAATTTTGTGAAAATCGGAGCTCGGAGTCAAAAGTTATGGCCGTTTGAAGTTTCGGGAGTCAAACGTTGACTTTTCCTTCGAGTTGCGGATATTGCAGCAAAATCGGGTCCACGTGTCCCGGCTGTCCTAGACACATTCTTCCGCATCGGCCGATTTGAGCTTCCTTGTCCCTTTTTGTGATATTTTCACCTTTGGGTGTCCCGCGCGTTCTTTTGTCCTGGCTGTCCCAAACGAAAATCTCCGCATCGCCTGCAATTGACTGACTTGCGGAAAATCGGCCGATTCGCGTCCCACGCGATACCGACGTCCCAACTATTCCCGCGGACCACCTAGGAAAAAAATATCTGACTTAGCTGATTTTCTTTGTAGTTCGGCCACAAACTTGGTACGACAAACCTTGATACGACCCGCAGCCCCCAGAACCGCAATGCATTTAAACAAGCCTGCCACTCCATCTTTTGGATTTTTTCAATTTTCTCTAACTCGCTTGATTTTTTCCTTGGATGGGGAAGTTAGAGAGAAGCCGAAGGGGCCCCAAAAAACACGATTTCGGGCCCCGAATCAATCTACTTGATCGGGACTGAAGAATTTGATGAATGTTATCAAAATTACCTTGAGGGGTGAATTTTGGATAACAATAATTTAAGTCACTTTATTCCCCACATGCCAAAAAGGGCACTTAAGTCAGCCCAACGAAGAATTAGAACATAAAGTACCATATATTCACCCATTACTTAAGTCATCGACTAAATATAACATAAAATACCTTAGGGGAGAATCTCACAACCTTATTTCACTTAAGTCACCTCAAAGTATGTGTCCAACGTCGAAACATAACCTATAAGTGAAATGAAGGTGCAAACCATACCCAATAACCATCAATGTCACTAGCCCCTTGAGCATTACCAAGGCTAAGATGGATGAAAGGCCTCCCAGGGAACCTTCTCAGAAATGGAGACATTACAACAAACACCCCTTACTCAATCCAGGCGCCCTTGTCCAACCTGTTTTGTGACCTAAATTTTTAACTGAGCACTAACGAAAAAAATCACTCATGTTCAACAATCTTCCCAATCTACATCAATCCTAGATCAAGTGCAAATCAACTAAGTCCTTTCCTCTCTCTCTCTCTTGCACTTAGGGTTTCATGTTTAATTTTTTATTGCTTGTGTCATAGTGTATATAGTAGTTGTATATGATAGTTTATATTTAGTACTGCAATTAGGGTTTAACAATAAAAACCTATTGTTGTTAAATCAAGTTTCAGAAATATTTTTGGTTATGTTTTTTCCCATTTTGAACATTATTAATCCAGAAAGGGTGTTAATGTCCTAATTTATTCTTGTTGGTTTCCTTGTCCATGACCTTAATCTGGATGCTTTTGGTCTTCAATGTCAATAGTCAAACATTCAAAATAACGAATACTATAAATATACTTCTGAAAAAACCATAAAAATATATTTTAAATAATTAGACTGACACTTTATGGTGGGCCCTTTTACATAAGGAAAAACCTCCGACATAATTTTTTTAATTATTATATAATTTTTGGAGATGCTATTTAGGAACTAACTTAGGCTATTATAACATGGAGTCTCTTAAGAAAAAGCAATAATAGACTATCTTGAAAGATTCCTAAATAAACTTGAAAATTATTTTCAAGAAGTGTTTTGTGGGAAGGTTCATATGCTTAAGAAAAATATCATTGGATTATTAGTTTAATTAAATTTGAAATTAATTAAATCTAATTTAAAATTAACTAATGTATGAATGCTAAAATAAAATAATGACACAAGGAAATAAGAATGAAAGATGTAAAACCCTAAGCAAGAAGAAGAGGTGGGAAGACTTTGCTAACTTTCAAATGAACATGAAGTGATATGGGTAGTTGTGAGTGCTAAACATATTGTAGACAAGGTCGTTGCTACTCACTATAAAATCTAGAACTCAAGAACAAAGCCACACAGGGGTGCCCGTAGTAGGGCAGAGGCGCCTAGGCGCTGGTGACCGAATTTGGGTGGTGGCGGCCATGAAAATGCTCAAAATCTACTTTATTTTGTGTTACAAGGGTTTCACTGTTGGCTCCTTCTTGTTTCTTGTTGTTCACACTATGAATGCTGAGGGTATCTGTAACCTAAAAAACAAAATGACTACCTACACATATCTACAAACCACATCAAATCTAATAAAAAATGTAGAATGTGGAGTCAGAATCACCCCGACAATCACCCAAAGAGTGAACTTATTACCGAAAACTGCACTACATCTTAAGATCACATGTAATTCTTGTGTGTGTGTGTGTGTGTGTGTGTGTGTGTGTGTGTGTGTGTGTGTGTGTGTGTGTGTGTGTGTGTGTGTGTAAGTTTAGAAATGGTGCCCTAAGATGCCCTTGTGCAAGTTGCACAAATGATAGCGGGTTGTAGCTAGAATGTAGCAATGTATAATATGTGTGGATGGAATAAATAGAATCCCCCTCCTATGCAGTGTATGTAGAAGTGATACAACCCTTTTCCATTGTATGGATGCTAGATGGATGCCTTTGGAGTGCTATAGTGCCCTTTGGAATGCAAGCTTAGGTGATGATAGTAATGTTTAGTGCTTGGTCCCTCATTTTGAAAGCATAACTATGAATTTATATGATTCCTTTGTTTCAATTTTGTAATTGACAACTGAAAGGCTGACCTATAGCAATAAAAAGTAATTGAGAAGCAAAAGGGGCCCAAAAGGGGTAGTAAAAAGATAAAGAGGGACAGGAGTTCCCAGGAGGATAGGAGCACTTGACGCTACTGTCTTAACTGGGTGCTAGTGTTTGAAGCCATATAAAAATAAAACAAACAAGTTTTGACAAGAGTAACAGATGCATAAAGCCATTAAAAGTACACAAGACAAAGAAAAATGCCAAGGAGAGTTTTCAATTACTACTTTTCCTGCTTAAGAATCATGTAAATGTTAGCATGCTTTTAAGACCTAGAAATGTACCCAAGTGCATGATTTTGTGTCTACAATTATAAAGCCACGTTATTTTAAGGTGAAACCTTCTCTATCAAGTGGACAATTTGACGAATTCACTTGAAGATAAGAGATTAAAATATATTTAGAAAACCCCTCCAATTTGCTTTGTCATCCTAAATTTTGATGGTGCTTCTAAAGGAAATCAAGGTATATCTGGATTAGGTGGTCTTTTCCAAAACAAAAAAAGGAATATTCTCAAATTATTCTCACATAATATTCATTGGGCCAATACTAATACTTTTTATGTATAGTATATTTCCATAGGTCTAAAAATAGTCATTCTATTAGGTATTTTGAAGATGATTGTGGGAGGAAAATCTCAATTGATCATAAATGACCTAAACCATATTATTGATTATCAAGAGAAATTTGACTGATGATACTCCATTATTGTAGGAAAATTTTAAATCTATTTCATTCTAGCATTGTTACTCAATAACAAATAATCCTCTTGATTTTTGGGAAAACCCATCAACTAGGGATGAAAATTCCAAATTTAATGGTTCACGATGGACATTTTAATCTTAGGGGCATATATTTTAACAAATTATAGAATTTTTAGATTCTCACAGATAATTATAGGATTCTGATACAGGTTCAAGAAAAAATTACATAGTTTAGAGCAACGTTTATTTCATTTTGGTACAAAATGTGGGGATTTAAGTACTTCATTGATTTTCATCACTACATAACTCACTTGCACAATCTCAATACATTGTATGAATGCATGAGACTCATCCTTTTCTACAGGCCGAATTAATGGTTATGAGCACCCTAGGCAATACTAGAGATAACGCTTTCTATACATAAATAAAATATATAGTATAAAAATAATTAATGTGAATAAATATCGTATTACTTGATATGTTATGCATCCACTATCCGAGAAAATTTCCTAATAAATTTATTTGTAGCTACTACGCTTAAAATCCCAAGTTAATTCTCTAACATATAATCTATTATAATCCTCCTTTTTTCATATATTTTACTACTATTTTTTCTCACGTTTTTTTATATATTCACCTTTCTTGATCTCTCCTAAAAAAATTCCAAGACTTCAAAACAATACAAAGTATGAAAAATAAACGAGTATGAATTAAATTTAAGAATATTGTAACAAAGGCATTTGCATAAATACAATTATATAATTTTAATTTCATTTTGAATGAAGTGAATTGAATTGGTATCTAAGGTTGAACACTAATCGTTATCCAAAATTCACCCCTCAAGGTAATTTTGATAACATGCATCAAATTCTTCAGTCCCGAGCAAGTAGATTGATTCAAGGCCCGAAATCATGTTTTGGGGCCCCCTCAACTTCTCTCTAACTCTCCCATCCAAGAAAAAATCCCAATGAGTTAGAAAAAATGGAAAAAATGTAAAAAATAAGGTTCAGTAAGATTGTTTTAAAGCATTTGGGTCTGAAGGGTGCGGGTCGTACCAAGGTTCATCATACCAAGTTCGCGGCCAAAATACAAAGAAAATCGGCTAAGTCAGACATTTTTGTCCCATGTGGTCCGCAGGATAGTTGGGACGTCGGGATGCGAGGGACGCGAGGGATACGAAAAGGCAAAACGACCGCAGCAATAAAAATCGTCAAGTTTTTGTTTCACGCGGTTTGGGACAGCCGGGACAAAAGTACGCGCGGGACGTGAATCGGCCGATTTGTGGCAAGATGGTCTATTTCGGGCAGTTCAGAGATTTTCGTCGGGATAGCCGGGACAAAAGTATGCGCGGGATGCGAAAAGGTGAAAAGGCCGCAAAAGAGAGACAAGGAAGCCCGAATCGACCGATGCGAGAAAATGTGTCCGGGATAGCCGGGACAAAAGTACATGCGGGACGTAAAAAGCTGAAACGGCTGAAGGTAAAGAAGAAAAGTCAATGTTTGACCCGTCAACTTCAAACGGCCATAACTTTTGACTCCAAGCTATGATTTTCACAAAATTGGACTTTCTGGAGCGAGCACGATGTCCTCTATGCCACAAAAAATGGATTTATTATTTTTAACAAGGGTAGATATATTTAAATAAAATAAACATATTCGGCTCCAGTCAGTTAATGCTCATTCACATTAAATGACAG
Source organism: Taxus wallichiana var. yunnanensis (assembly GCA_018340775.1). Classification (NCBI taxonomy): domain Eukaryota; kingdom Viridiplantae; phylum Streptophyta; class Pinopsida; order Cupressales; family Taxaceae; genus Taxus; species Taxus wallichiana. Next base: position 289,586,102 of record CM031240.1, read on the forward strand.
AAAATGCCTGTCGACCCAAAATAGCTACCCACACTCAGAAGGCCATAATTTTTGCATTTCTCAATGAAATCACACAAAATTGGTACTATTGGAATCGTGGCTCCAAGCCCGATGCACAGTGAGTCAAGAAATTATAGATTTGAGGGGAGATCGGTGGATATTTTTACAAAACGTGGCTGGGTTCATAATAAATGTTTTATTGGCGGTTGGGAGTGCAACTAAGAGGCATGGTCATCATTATTTCTCTACTACAACACTTGGGATAGTATGGGGAGCCTTTTGCAAGTAATATAAAATCATTTTACTCCATTTAATGCCTCTTACAAGTGGTTGAAGGATAGATTTCAGGATTTCCATTTTCCCTTCTCTCTCTCTTCTCATTTTTTTATAAATTGGAGTGTTGGGCTCATTGTAAAGGGGGAGTTTTCAGATAGCAAAGCTCTATCAAAATTGCTTTGTGAAGCCAATGTGCTGCAGGCCCTTGTAGTGGACTCCTTACATGGTGATCCAGGCCCTTATCTCGTAATAGATTAAACTGTGCATATCATGAAACAATAAAATATAAGTTTGTGGATGTATCTTCCCCTATTGTGTTTTCTTGCATTCTTCTTGCCCCTTCAATCTTGATTACAAGGATACTGTGTCTACCTTATGTTCATGCATGGATCCACTATCATTGTGTATGTTTTAAATGTTGTGGTAAAATGCATTTTTGATGGATCGTGGGGAACTGTCATCACTCCCTCTAGTGTGCATTTTGCTTCTTTATCTCACACATTGGAAGGATACTCTCACACACCCTCCTTTTCTGGTGTATCACCACTTTAGTGTAGGCTTTCATTTTATGCACTCTCTCTCCTTGGTCCCTTGGAAAGCTAGATTAGAATAGTTAGTTTACCTTGCATTAGAGTAGATTGTGGCAGGTAGTTTAGGAGCAAGGACCAGCTTTCTCTGGAGGTCTATCTCAAGTAGCAAGTCCCACAACTTGGAGATAGTACCCATGTTATCCAATCACACCATGAGTTCAAGTATATGCACTTGTGGAAACTTAAGGGTGCTGTGATTCGGTGATAACACTAACTTCTACTAGCATATATGGAACTAATAAATTAATCTACTCTCTAGGCAGTTGCCTAGTTTTCCTATGCCTTAATCCCCCTCTACTTTTCTATGCTTAGCATTTCAAATATGATACTCACCGTGAAATCATGTTGTGGGGGCATAAGACCAATCATTCCATTTCAACTTTGTGATATTTTTCACTTGTGCATAGATATGTCTAGAACGGTGCATGGTATGTGAGATTAGAAGAAAATCAAGAGAACTAGGAATCCTTATGGAAACCTTCTTCTGATGTTATTTAGAGGATATCAGGGAGACTGTAAAAATTGTGTTAGCCTTCCTTATTTTTAGGTTATTAGGAAAACTTTTCCATGCCACCTTTCATTATTGGGTCGAGAAAAATTCAAGTCCTCTATGACTCCAACATCTCGTTCAACAAAATTGGGGACTGATCGCCCCTAATCCAAGTACAACAAGACTTAAGAGCTTCTCCTTTGGAAAATCAAATAAGTGTATTCCTTGCATGTTTTTTATCTCTCTAATTTAGTACTTACAAATGAATAATTTTAAGTTACAAACATACTTTCAAAGATGAGTTAAAGTTTAATTCTTTTTTATGTATGTTAAATACACTTTGTGTTACAGGTTTCATCATGGACCATGTTAACACTAAGGTGAAATCAACAACTCTAAGTGACAAAATTTTTTTTTTTACAAACTTAGGTATATGTTTCCTTTAATAATATAATTCTCATTTCATACTTAAAGGGGAGAAAATGCAAACACCTAAATTTGGAAATTCAGAAATTTATAAATTGGCAATAAAAATTTGGATTTACACCTATAGTATGACTCGTGCACATATTCCAAGCCTAGGTGACATATCCATATCTCCTTTACATGACTTATTTTACTATTCACATTTCTCAATCATTCATAGAATCAATTTTATCAGTCCACAAACATTTTGACTCCCTAGTTATTAGTCCCAACAAGTTACAAAATCCCACAAATTGCTTATACTATTTGGATGGGTCTAAATTATCCCATGATTTGGAACAGGCCAAACGGTCTTGTCTCTTGCCTCCTATCGAATATATTTTTGGTTTAGTATCAGTTCATGGGTCATTTTATATCTCATAGGTTGGCCTTAATTCAAAATCAAATAAATGAATGCCTATAAAAGTAAGTGTAAGTGTAACTCACCTATTTACCTCACCTAGAAATCACCTATCAATTTCAAAAGAACTCATTGCAAAATGCATTCCAAACAAAATCGAAACAATAATGCAAGTAATGGTATTACAAGATTTATTCTTTTAACAATAAGTCATGTGTTTCATTTTTATTCCTTTAGTAACAACTAGCAAAGTAACATCAATGTACATGGTTAGAATTTTCAAACACATTGTGTTGATATTGTCTTATTGTAATGTATATATTGAGGATTTTACAAATATGTAATGAATTTTTATTTTTGTAATTAGTCCGTATATTGGCTGCAAAATGTCATTGAATATTCGGTGACAACATCAAACATGGAAAATATGTGATAGAATAACTAAACATGAGAAAAATTGCCCCTAGGATGATATAGGATATTGTTTATGAATTTTCTTTGTCTTTTTAGGGGGTTGGCACATGAGAACCTTTCATCATAAGGCCCCTTCACATTCAGACAAACTGTTTATGAAATTGCATTCCCCATGTGCCCATTTGAATGCAAGAATGTCAATGAATTCAATAAACAAAATGCACCCATTATAAAAAGTTAGTTCATAAAGCAAAAGGAAAAACCACATATGAAATTGCATTCCCCATGTGCCCATTTGTATTGGATACAAAAAAATTGTTCAGAAATCAAAATGACAGCAAGAATGTCAATGCATTCAAGAAAGAAAATGCACCCCTTATAAAAGTGTTGGAGGAACAACAACAAACATGCCAAATGAAAAAAATCCGATATAAAGCTCATGTTTTCCAAAAGATATAATGACACTTGCTATGATAGATTATAGACTATATCAATCTAAACATAGAAATTTTCCATGATCCAAATAATTTGTTGTAATACATATGGGAGAACTTCATACACATGATATAAGGATTGTAAAAATTTCTCTCAAATATAGTAAACCAATTCTACTCATGTATATAAAAATAAAGGGGGCCTATTTATCAATCCAAATGTCCCACATTCACCGGCTTGATTGCAAGATTATGTGAACTTTCTAAACCCGTTATTGAGATCCATTATATATATATCTCATATGTACATGCAATTCATGTCTAGAAAAAGTGAATTTTCTGCAAATAAGATAGTTCCGTGAGGACTAAAAAATTAAATAGGTAGAAATACTTAATTCTAATTATTTTTCTTGAGAAAAATGGGTTTTCTGATAAAGGAAATTAATATAGCATTAAAAGTGTACTATACAAAATGAAGTATTTTGATAACAACAAAAAAGTAATATCGGGAAATTATTGAACATATACACATAATATAAAGTGATATTTGCAGAGTTCTATGCGAAAAAATATGCAAATATCCATGTAAACATGACGAGTATGAGATATCTCGAATCAAAGTAAGTTCCAAGAAGTTTAGAAGTTACAGAAGAAACCCTGAACCTACTTGTAAAACCTCTTTCTTGCTTCTAATATCCTAAGAAGTGTAAGTGAATACGAGCATGAAAAGGATGTCATAAAATATCTAAATGACATGTTTATAGAAATATTCCTTTTAGGAAGGAATTTTAATTTTTTCACATTGAAAAATTGAACCTGTTGATTACACGGTCATGGTTAACAATCTCTTTCATAATCCAGAATTTACCTCGACTTCACACAAACTGCAATAGAGCATGTTGTCCTCACATGTATGTTGCATGAAGTTGACTTGCTAGCAATAATTTATTAACTATATGGGACAAAGGAAGCCAAAGACAAACAATCAAGAAAGGCGATAATAAGATCCTAATACCACCACTCTCCTTATCTTGGTTAAGTGACTCCTTTATTGGCAAAAGACACGGTCACATAAGATCCATTTGATTTTATTTTCTCTCCCACCGAGTCCATATTTGTGTTATTAACCAAACCAGGTCTAGGAGAAGAATCCTTGAAGGATAAAGCCCTTCCAAACTTTGATTTTCGCAAAAAAAAAAAAAAGATCTTAAGATAACAGATCTGCTAGATTGGTTCTTTGCACACGAGACTTATAGACTAAAAATAGAGGTTACATGTACAAGAAAGTGGAATTCATAAAGCTCATTAGTTACTGAGTTATTAAATTATCTTGTTTAACTAGAAGGTATATATGAAGAATGTAAGAAATTACATAAAATGGAAAATTCCTTAAACAACAACAATAGGATATTGAAAAATAGATAAAAATCGTTGTTCCTTTTTGACTTAGAGATAATTCTTGACAAAATACATTTCAAAATTCTCGAAAAAATACATTTTAAAATTCTAATGAAATTGATAGAATTCTATACATTTCATCTAGTATATGGCAACTAACTCTAAGTCAACAAAGAAACAATAGTTAGTAACATAGGTTATAATTATCATAACCAAAACATTGCTTGAATTATCAATGCGGAAAAAGGATTCTCTTCTCATAACTAGATGCTATCTATTTTCTCTTCTCGACAATCATAAATCCCCCAACATACATATTTCATGTCTAGAATCTTCCTATCAGTTTCATGTATAGGGGATGTTACATTGAATGTTATGATGATTGCATTTATTTCAAATATTGGTGACACATAACTTTGAAATAAGTAGGAATAAATCACAGGAAATAGGCCAAAAACATGGATAAACCTTCATCCAAAAATAATATAAGAATTCCTATACGAATTCTTTAACAAGGATATCTAAATACATGAAAAACTTGAACATTGATTGCCTATTAAATAATTCTAACAATGTCCTATCCTGTATTGAGGCAATCAATGTGCTATCATACAACAACATAAAGTTTAAATTCCAATCAACTGAGAAAGAAAAGGTATTCTTTCTTTCTCCTAAGTTTAAAACTCAACTACAAAAATTATGCTAGAAGTATTCAAGCATAGTATCACATATTAAAAAACTCAAGAGTAACTATGAAAATTAGTCAAACTTGCAAGGAAACCATGTCCATGCTTCCAATAAATTCCTGCCTCACAAACCAAGCCTGAAACACATTGAAACCAATTTAGAATCTACCTAAATGCACCACTCAACCTCTGACTAAGCTACACTTCACTACTCACTACTTTTCCATCAATGCCACTTGACATCAATGAAAACACCAATGACCAGGGTTTAACAATCTCCCCCTTTGTCATTGATGACAACACACTTAGAAACCTTTTATGGAAAACATAAGCTCACATCACCCTTCCTAATTTTTGACAACATTCTCTCCATCTTTGAGATCTATGAAAAAGGGTTCATTGTCACTTGACATGAAATAATGACAATTAAAGACAAGGAGTCATGAGTAAATGAACTTACCTATCCACGAGATCCCCTTGGATGGCGTGTTCTCTTTCCTGAGATCCTATACCAACCTTGAGTTTTCACTTTCTTGTGTTTTCTCTTTTGACCTTTGCTTGACTAAGTTGAAGCTCCCCCTGACACAAGAACTTTTCCTTTGAAGCCAAAATACTTGTCTCAAATCCTTACCTTGCATAGCTTCTTTATTTCTCATCAAATTGAAACTCTTCTCTTAAATCCCCTTGGCTTATGCAATCAATCTTTAACTCAGATTTTTTTGGGAGATTTCAAACACATAGATTCTATCCAAACTGATAGTTCAATATATATTGACTCCTTACCATGCTCTTACACAAATCAGAATTTACAATGAAGATTGAGATCTTGGCATATCATTTTTGACTTATAGTAACCTTGAGAGATTAATTAGAATCTTTTTAGTAGCATATGATTAATTCTATTATTGAAACATCATGCCTAATAGCTTACTTTCCTCATTCAATATTCATTCTTCATTCACCTTATCTTGCACAAACCTAGTCATTTTGGTGCTATTTCTTCATCTGTAAATATGTACTATGCACCCGAGGATAACACTCATGTAACATTCCCAAATATATTTCATTCTTGTTTGAAACTTGAAGCATGAAACCATAATCATGATCTCTTTCCACAAAATCCTGAAAAAAGTCACTTTCATACCGATTGACTTTCAATTTTCTAAGGTATCTTCAACTGTCAAGTATGTAGCATTTTACTTGTGCAACTTTGTGACTTCTTTGATTAAACACAAGCCTTAAAAATTATGACCCCTTAAAAACCCGAGAAAACTTGTTTTTCACATTCAATGCAATATCTTTTGAGGTGAGCACAGTTCTTATTAATTTGCAACATGGAAGATGAGAAAGAAAAATAAATTCACATGGCTTCACCTTCATCACTTATGATCTTATCAAAATATACTGGAGATATTTTCCTTGAGGCTTGAGAAAACATGAAATACTTTGAAATTTACTTCTTCTCCTTATCAACATGATGGAGACTCTAATCAGCAGTCACAGTTGACAAATTTGAATCAAGAATATTTTTTGAATCATTTTCCCAACTTATCATGAAGAACATCTGGATGACAGAGACAAATGAAACCAAAACCATGCTTCCTTCTACTAGTGTATACCTTCTAGAATCCTAGAAGGCATATAATCTTGTCTTCTTACCTTAGAATAAGAGAAAGTCATCATGACACCATGATGACTCAATTTTCTACTTTCATATCTTTGTCTTCTTGTTAGTCTTTTTAGATACCTTTCTTGGTGAACTATATTCATCACTTGAGTTCTCACTTTCTTATTTAACACCCGATAAGCACACATGTTGTAGCTCATGTACTTGTTCAACGTCGCTTGAGGAAGAAATTCTTTTACACTCGGAGTTATCTTCCTTCTTCTTGATTTTTCCTTCACCTGTTAATTTATTGTTTGTACTCGCTTCTTCTATGATTTTTTTTAGTCTGTTGTGTCCCTTCTACATCTACTCTTGTTATCTTCATGTCATCTTGTGATGTATCAACTTCTAATTTTTCTTCCTTGACCTTGCATATCCATTTTTCTTTCTTCTTTTCAACATCTTTCTCAACCATGGCTGACTTGGTCTTACTTTCAAAGTTTACATTTTCTCTGTATATCCTTTTATCTCATCTCTAGAATGCATTCATCTTATAACCGAATCTAGGTGGCCCATGAAAATGTATGGTAAAATTCCCTTATCCATGGAAGTTGAAGCAAACAACCTAATTATTGTCCCAAAACTGACTTACTAGATCTTCTAGACAATACTTGGCTATGTGATCTTTTCCTTTGCAATTAAAATGCAATGTGTTCTTCTCATAATCATACATGAAATCTCTCCATGGATAGTTTTCATCTACATTTATCCTACAATCTATAGCTCTATGCCCAAAGATATTGCATGAAAAACAAACTCCATAAAATTTAACCGATAACCTCCTGCAACTTCACGCCTGAAGATCCTCTTATGCTCTGTGTTGTCCTTCTTGGGCTGAGACCTTCCTTGACAAACAATATGACTTGATTCAGCTCTCAAATCCTTTTTCTTTGATTTTTCTAGCTCTTCTTTTAGGGTCTTTACTTTTGCATTTAATTTTTCATATTCTCCACTCTTTTCTTGAATAGTTGTCGACATGTCTCATGCTCTACTTTACCAGAATATTCTTGTTTTCTTTACAATCTCTTGAGCCGATTAATAGCCTATGCTAACTCAATCTTTAGGGTCTTTAGTTACTCTTCAAATTTAAGGCAAACAGTTTCTTTATCTTTCAATGCCTTTGATACTTTTTCAACAAATCAAGCCATCTCATTTAGTTCTTGACCATGGTTAACTTCCTTAAGCTTGATTTCTTCCTTTAACTCCTTTATAATAGCTTAAGAAATTTCATACCTCTTTTTCAACACTCACTCTACTGATGCACCCATGCTTGTGTCTTCAAGATAACCTCCAAGTTGTTAGGCTTGATTCAGGAGAATCAGGATTTGATACCATTTATTGGACACTAGGAAACTGAGAGTGGGGATGAATCGGTGTCTATTCAAATTTTTACCTTATAAATTTGTTATTAAACTTTCATGATTTACTCTATGTTAGAAATCACATGCAATAAAAGGTGAATTAACACACTGAGATAAATTTAATATGGGAAACCCAGCTGGGAATAAACCCACTAAAACTATGAACTATGTGTTTCACTGCTTTCTCTTTGGATTTGACAAAACAGATAAGGGTATGGGTCAAGGAGGAATACCTGTTGTGATGGTCACTTAGAGGTTATGTGTGTGTTCTGACTTATTGATCCAATGCTGATTGTGTGATCTTCCTTTTGGCTAGGAGGAACTACCTGAAATACACAACAAGACTATAAAAGAGAGTTAAAGAATAAATGCCAGTGAGTTGCCTAGCATGTGCTAGATCCAAGAAGTGTGGTACTTCCTTGGTGGTAGTCAAACCACTGTTTAATACAAATTAATGTAATGAATGATGTAAATAAATAATATCCTACTGTAGTTGATATGATTTAGATATCTCATCCAAATACAATAAAAAAATCTAATAGAACAGGCTAGGTTATGACCATATTTGGAAGTATGATAGTTGGTCAGGGTGTTGGAATAGGTCAGGGTTAGGTTCTGGGTTACTTGGGTCACTTGGATGGAGGTTCTTAGGTTCTTTTTTTATCAAGATGGATAAATACAGAGACCGACGTTGGTGAGGTATGACCGACAACAGTTAAGAGGAAACTGACGATAGTTAAGTCGGGATGGTAGAGATTCAATAATCTGGGTTTTGGGAGTTTGTCGAGATTGAATAGAGATGGTAAGGGGAATAGTTAGGTATGTGGAGGTGTTGGGGGTACCCAGAGCTATTCAGGAATCAAATATTGGTGATTAAATGATTGTGGGTGATGGGGTGGTTGAGTTCAAAGTAAGGTAACAAGGGTGGGATGAAAAATGCAAATGGGTGCTGATAAACATAGATGAAGAAACTTTGTAATCTAAACAAGTATGAGATAATATAGGTTAGAGATGCCCTTACTGCTATTTGTCAATTTGATGGCTGGACAATGGTGATAGTTGATATGTGGAATGGTGATCAATGCTATAGGAGTGCTTCCCGGAATGCTACCGTGAATGTAAATACCTTTTGATCAGTCTTGGTGTTGGCTATGGTTGTCTAGATGTGCGAAAGGGCTTTGGTTCTTGCTTGTATGCAAATCTCCTTCATTCTAAAACTTGAGAATGTGGCTAACCTCTCAAACAAGGTTATAAAAAATGAATATATCGTAATCGATGACGGTTTAGGGTGACCGGCGTCGATTTAGGGAAAATCCTAGGTTTACTAAAAATGACAGATCTTAGAAAATCTAGGTTTACTAAAAATGAGCTCTCTCTATTATCGTGGATCAAAATGGAATGTTACATTTTAATGAGTGGGAATGTGGTTAGAGGGAGAATAGGCATGTGATTTTAGGGTTACACCAAGTCTTAGTTCATTAAGGTAGGTATGACTAAGTCTTAGTTAGTTATGGTGAGTGAATGTTGAGTCCTAGTAAAGGGGAAATATGCTAAAAATAGGTTTGTGGTGAGGTCTCTAGGTGAGGTGGTGGGGTGAGGTGTCTAGGTGAGGTGGAGATTAGTTTTAATTAAGGTATTTAAATAATGAATGAAGTGAGGATGAGTATTAATTTAATTGTAAATAATTAAATTAATATTAATGTGGGGTAGAAGGGTCATGGTTAAGTGAATATGTTTAAGTTGGCTATTTGAAAGGGGACCAAGGGGAGTGTGACCCAATTTTGGTGTCTACATATTTCCCCTTTTGTTACGTAGCTTGTATTGGTAAGCGATGTTGAAAAAATAGGAATTGATTGCCCCATGTGTGGGTGAAGGTGATCCCCTCAAACAAGGAACCGATGAGGTGTAATACGGAATCGTGAGTGGTTTGATAAATGTGTGTTGATGGAAGATGGTGGGATGAGTATGAGTACTATGGGACAGGGTGATGGTTAACTCGGGTAAAAGGTAATAGGAGTCGGGTCAAAATCGGGTCATGGGTAATGGAAATCAAACGCACGCACGTGTATATATTAAAACACGGTACCATGTTGAAGAGCTTACAAAATCTACATCGTCTAAGGTCAATAGGTTTATCCAAATAAGGGTGAGGTGATTCAAGTATCCAAGGTATAGGATATGGTCCGGAAACACAACGTAGGTCAGGTGCATGAACGTTTAGGTATGTTTTGGTACACCAAAGGTTTGGTTAGGATAAATGAGATGACAATAGGAAAGGTATGGTTGGTAGGCTAAAACAACATAGGTATCAACATCAAAAGGTATAACAAGTACATAAGGTCAATGATCACACCAAGTAGGCTAGGTTCAAGTAAAGAGGTCATGTCACGAGTAAGGCCAAGGTATAGGTAAAGTAACAACTCCTAAGACACAACAAAGGAATTGTAAGGGTAGGTTGAGCTTGTAGATATGGTTCAATAGGTGTTCGAGCTGAGGAAAGGGGTGTTATCAGTAATGGGTGCATGCAAAAGGAAGCTTAGCAAGGCGAAATAGTGATAAGGGTTGACCAATGTCAATTATAGGGTGACCGACGTCGGTTGGCTAGGGCACAAATATGACCGTTGTCGGTCAGGTTGGGTTGGGTTTATAAAAAAATACGTATTTTATGGAATCATTGTTGTGTTGTGACTTTGGAGAAAATGACAGAGTCGTTTGAATTTTTGTAATTTTTCTAAGAGAGAAGGACAGGGCATTGTACCCAGCTGAGGTGGAGAGTACGAGTTGGTGAGAGGAGCTAGGGAGACGGGTCCACGAGCTCAGGGGGATCGATTTGATTGGTTGGATTAGAGGAGTGGATTTGGTGATTTGGGCATGGAAGAGGTAGGAGAGGGTTCGGGTGGGCCACCTACTACATTGGCAGATGTACCACCACGCCGACGAAATTAAGATGAGGTAAGAGTCGATCCCAATTTGTCATTTATTATTAAAATAGGTTGGTAAAATTTGGGTGGGGTAAAACCGTGTCGGGTGGGAGGATAATTTTGAATTTTTAGTTAAAATGGCACAATGAGGGAGTGGGGAGGTCCTAGGTAGGGTAAATAGGGGTGGGGAGGGGTTTAGGTTAGGTTTGGGTAAGGTAGGATAGAGTTCTAGGTTAGATTTGAGAATTTTGGAGAAATAGGGGGTTTTGTCGATTTGGTTGCCATGATGCGGTGGACCGACATCGATCAAGGGTGGCGACATCAATACGCTATAGCTTGTCGTCAAAATAATAGGTGACCGATTCCGGTCATGATGGACTGATGTCGGTCACCAATGACCGATGTCGGTTGGCTTTTGAGGGAAAATAGGTCAAGAAAGGGGTATGATGGGAGTTAAAGAGAAACCGAGGTAGGGAGGTATAAATTTAAGTGTGTTGAGAATAGGTAGGGTAAAGGGTATGTATGATATGAGTTAAGGGGTGGGAAAGTGGGATGGGAAAAGGGGGAGGTCGTTAGGGTTGCATGGGAAATAAATAATAAGCATTTTGGGAATAGGTTTGTTGGGTAAGAGATGTATTGGGTATGTGCAATATTTAATAATGGCATGGTTTGTTGGGTGCAAGCTAGGGACCAGTTGTAGATGAGAGATAGAGTACCACCTCTGTTATTATCAGTACGAGGGAGCATGACGATAGAGGAGTGGCAGCACGTTATAGATGTTGGCCTTATTGGGGTCAGATGGTATAGGCACATAGTTTGGGAGCCGAGCTTGATGGTCACACTCATCGATAGATGGGATTCAAAGTGACCAACATGTTTTATCTATGACAGTGAGATCACAAGTCACCTTAGATGATGTGTACAGATCCCACGGTTATCGATAGTGGGGAAACATGTGTATTCTATTTCTTGAGAGGCATTAGAGGAACCGATGTTGACGGTGTTCGGAGATTGGATGAAAAAGATGAGGTTCCATAGCACGAGCCTGAGCTATGGAGAGATGTACATGGCCCATCCTGAGGAGATGAGGCTAGTGGTCCTGATTATGGAGGTAGTGTGTTGTTTTGCACTACCAGATGTGGAGGGTGGGATATTCCCATGAGCATTGATGGGGTTCTCCATGACATGATGGAGGATAGGACCTAGTTTTTTTGGGAACTAGCATACTTGGTGTAGCTATATAGGGAGTTATGGGCCTACGGAGTGGTTGCGGAGGTTCAAATTGTGTTGCACCTTTCTCTTACACTATTGGGCATACGAGCACATCATATGTGTGTGTCTAGTTGGTATGCCCCAACTAGATGCATTTGAGGTGGGCTTTGTTTGAGTTGGCTACAGGCGTTGGGTTCTTGTTGTTAGAGAATGCATGGCTGTCAGGGCTACTGACGATGTGGTATATTATAGGTGTGCGTTGGAGGGATTATCTGGGGTTGACATTATTTGGAGGCAGTATGTTGGCTTCCCTTCATACGAGTAGATGGTAATAGAGTTGGATGGGTTCTGACTTCTCGAGATGAATAGAGGGGTGTTGTGCTGGAGAGCATGAGATGATACCTATAGATAGGGTCCAACGATAGTTTGGGCTGCCTCAGATGTGCCGCCACCATTCCCTCATTATAGGAGAGATGACGTGGAGAGGCCTATGCCTCTACCACATTCGGCAAAGCGTGCCCATAAGTCCGGGAGGAGTGGGCAACTGACTGGGCGGGTTGATGATGTCAGGTTATAGATAGATATAGGAAGTGGTGGGCGGTCCACCTACGAGTTGTACCACCGAGGCTAGGGTTTCTGAAGTGGCCACCCTTATAGTTCATAGGGATTCTTACAGGAGTAGGTTGCCACCTTATAGGCCCATATTACAAGGTTTACAGGGGTAGTTGGTAGGGTCATAGGAAGAGGTAGCCACACTACAGGCACATGTGGTAGGTTTGCAGGGCCAGTTGGCCACTGTAGAGGCACATATTGTGACCTTACAAGCCCGAGTCGTAGCATAGGAACCAACATAGGCATTGACAAAGGCTCGGGGGACAGTGGTCCCATGGTACACATCATCACGGGACAGGTCCCATGGGACAAAGAGGAGGGCAGGGTGCATAGGCATAAGGGCTAAGACCATTAGTAGTAGGGTAGGGCTTAGAAGGTGCCACGAGACCTATGGCAATGCTACAGACAATTTCGATGGAAAGATTTAGGGATGCCCTAAGTGAGGCCATGTACTACTAGGATCATTTGATCGCTACCGTGATGATTTATGTCCCTTCTTATACGGAGCACGGGGTACAAAAAAAATTGAGTGAGAGGATAAGATCTCACACGCATAGTGTGGAGAGAACAGGGGGCCGGTGAGCCCAGAGCTAGGTTCAGGGTGAGGTCACTAGTTCACGGAGGCCTGACACACCTGCATACCAGGAAGAGGCGAGACCTGGACCCCTAAAGGGTGAAGAGATGATGGTAGGGTGTCGAACTAGAGGAGAGGAGGAGGATACAGATGATACCGTCATGGATATTAGGTGATTAGTCACCATATGTGTTCATGATACAATTTTTGTATATATTTTTATTTATACCAGCCTGCGTGACAAAGATAGTGAGGATGTACATGAGAGTTTTTGAGATTTTGATTATTATGGAATGCGTGCTAAAGATGTTGAGATTGTATATGAGAGGCATGTGTATTGATTTTGCTTCTATGCACATATGTATGGACACACAAATTCTGATGATTTTTATATAGAGATGGTGATATTCATGGTATGATGTTGTAGTTATGTGTGTAATTTCTAGTGTTATTATTTATGTGATGGAAACTAGGTGGATTAGGCATGATTGAGTCAAGGTCATAGGCATGATTGAGTGAGGTCACTTAGGCATGGTGGATTCAGTTTGTGTAGGCATGATGGAGTCACGTCACATGCATGGTTGAATCAGGTTAGTTAGGCATGGTGGAGTTAGGGATAGGCATGATGGATTCAGGTCATAAGCATGGTTGAATCAAAGTTAGTTAAGCATGGTGGATTTAGGTCATAGGCATGGTGGAGTCATGGTTTATGATTTTGGTTTAATGTCCAAGTTATTGGTAACATGGGAAATAAATGATGAGTTATATGTATGTTATGGTGTAGATTTCAAAAATATTTGATATTATGGAAATGTGAAATGATTGATTGGATGTTTTTATGATGTGATAACATGGTAGATATGTATGTTTGTATTAATTTCCAAGTGTTGTAGAAAATGGAAACTAAGATAGAATATGAATAGGAAAATGGGGAAAATAGGTTAGGGTAAAGAGTGGCCAAGCTAACCTCCAAGGGCCCCATGCCCTAGGAGTGTTACCTACATAGCCTCGATGTAAAAGGGCCTCAGGCCAACGTAGTTCTCCCATAAGATAGGGTATAATGTGATGAGGTAGAGGAATGGGTTGGTAGGTTTTAGGTATGATTGAGTGTAGGTCATAGGCATGGTTGAGAGGTGAAAATTTAGGCGTCGATGGTCTGGTCCTGTATAGGATAATCAATAAGTAATGAGGAAGGTGAATGGTAAGAGGTGGTAAAAGAGCCGTTTAATTGATAAGAACCCTAATGAGTCTACCATACCCAAGATGGGCTTATGAATGTAAGACCCTAAAGGCATTGCATAATGGACTATTCTAAGGGTGAATAAAGTCACATGATCACGAAATGTCACAGTTACGGCAAGTCCCTTAAGTAGAGAGAAAATTAGGGTGAAAAGGCAATGAGGTGAAAGTGGGTGGTTTAGCGTAACTTAGTGTATGACAACATGTTTACCTAACAAGAAACCAGGATAAAAAAATAGGCAAGTCCATGACAAAAAAATTATCATTTTCTTCATTTGTTTATTTTTAATAGACTGATCGATGTGGGAAGTCTATATGGGATGTGTATATTAGGTTGAGGTCGGGAAGTCGATCAATGCGGGAAGCCTCTGAATATTTTTATTGTATTTTTGCAATGAATTTATATATCTGTCCTTAAAGGGAGCAGTCTATTTATAGCGGTGAGATAGAGAAAAGAGATGTCCCTTTTTGAGGGAGTCATATTTTGTTGGAAGTTTGACTCAAGGAGTCGAATCCCATTTTTTTACACATTTAAGTCATGGACAAGACTATAGAGGAAGATTAGGTTCTTGTTTAGAAGAAAAACCATAGTACATAGAGGTTAACTATGAAAGAGGTGGTTTCAAGTGATGAACGACCATGGGATTCCATCTTTAAAAAGACAAAAAGTATCCATGAGAATCATGCTATGAGTAGAGCCGTGGTACTCATATTGAAGATAATGTTGAAAGGTGACGGGTAATCACATGATTCTTGTTTAGTGTTGATCCTCAAAAATGGGTAATATGGAAGGTGAACAACACTCAAGGGATGAGCGGTCAATTGACAGAAAGTGATATAAGACTTGATGTCAACAATAAAATGGTTGAAGATGCAAGGCATTGAGGGGCCTGGTTTCAGGTTTACCTTCAAGTGAAGACAAATGATAAGCACCTGATCCATAGGCATGGGTAACGATATAGGGTCCAAGCCAATTAGGAGTAAATTTGCCCCATTTACTTTTCTCTTCTTTGGTTACATGTTGATTTTCCTTCAGGATGAGGTCACCGACCTGAAAGGTTTGTTCTTGGACATGTTTTTCATAGGCCCGCTTGATGAGTTTTTGGTAAATTTGGAGTTGGTAAAGAGCATTGAGACGATGTTCATCTAACAACTCAAGTTGTGCTAAATGGTTTTGGAAAAAATCATTGTCATTTAGCATGTCTTATAGTGAGATGCAGAGAGATGGAATTTAGAATTTGAGAGGAAAGATAGTCTCAGTACCATAGATAAAAGAAAAAGGTGTGGCAATAGTCAAAGTACGAATACTAGTACGATAAGCCCACAAGGTGAAAGGAATATGTGTATGCCAATCCTTGCCAGTATTGTTAACTACTTTATTTAGAAAAAATTTCAAGGTTTTATTGGTTGATTTTGCTTGGTCATTAGTTTGTGGGTAATAAGGTGAAGAGAAACTGAGTTGAATTTCAAAAGCATCACAAAGCTTTCATAGGGTTTTGTTTTTAAATTTCTTGTCATTATCAGTGATGAGGCAGTGATGAACACCAAAGCAACAAATGATGCAGTGGTTGATGAATTCACATATTTTCTCAGCTTTTGTAGAAATGAGGGGAATGGCTTCTACCCATTGAGTGTAATATTCAGTGGCAGTTATAATCCATTGATGGCGTTGTGAGGAATGGGGATCGATCTCTTCGAAAAGATCCAAGCCCCATTAAAAGAATGGCCAAAGGTCTTGTGCGACCTGTAAGGCTTGAATAGGTGTGTGATGAAGATTAGTATGTTGCTGAAATTTCTCACAACTTTTGACATAGTCACAATAGTCGCGGTTTAGGGTTGACCAATAATAGCCAAGGCGAAGAATGTGTTTAGTGACAACTAAACCACTTAAGTGACCTCCACAAATTCCATCATGAACTTCCTTGATGGTGTAGGGAATTTTAGAACTTGTAAGGCGTCGTAAGAGAATACCATGAAGTCACGGTTATAAAGGAGACCACCCATAATGACATAGCGAGAAACACTTTTAAGAAAGGCACGTTGTCCATTATAAGTGAGATCGGAGGTAAATGAAAAGGGAAAGATCATCTATTAACTACTTATACCAAAGGTCACGTGGGTCGTGTGCAATGGTTCCGATAGAGTGGACCTCACGAGGTAAATAAGAGGGTGATTTTAACCTTTGTATTATGAAAAATATTTTAGATTTGGCAGAAAAGTGGGTATCCGAGAAGTCAAGCGAGGCCATGGTATCCAAAATTTATTGGTAGAATGGGGGTGGTTTGAAGTTCATAATAATGATCAAAGGTAGTCAAAACTATGTCAACATGATGCTTGCAATTTTGAATTATTTCATTACGACATTGGTATATATCATTGGCTTGGTTTATAGCCAGTTGGGAATCACCAAATATATTGATTGACTTATTATCTAAGGCATAAGAAGTTTGAGACCCAATACGAGTGCTCTGTATTCGACAATATAGTTTGTACAATCAAAATCTAGTTTGAAAGATAAAGGCATGGGTTCACCACTAAGAGGAATGAGGATAACACTAGCGCCACCCCCACGTTGACATTTGGAACCATCAAAGAAGAGGGTCATTTGGTAAGTGGTATCATCCAAGGAGAGGGTAACAATGGATTCATTAGAAAATCAAAGTTAGAGGGTTGATTTTGGAAAGAGGTGCATCTGCTAGTTAGTCGGTGATGGTTTGGCCTTTGATAGACTTTTGATGGATGAATTCGAGGTCAAGGTTGGTAAGAAGCATGAGCCAACATGCAACATGTTGATGTTGGTAGGGTTTGGCATACATGTAATGTAAGGGGTCAGTATTGGTGACAACAAAGGTTTTGTGGTTGAGCAAGTAATGACGAAGCTTACTGGTGACAAAAAATAAGGCTAAGCATAGTTTTTTGACATGGGTGACTCTAGTTTCATAGTCTAAAAGGGTATGACTTATGTAATAAATGACTTTCTCTCTGTGTTTCTCATCATGGTGAGCGAGCATGGCACCTAAGGAATG
Organism: Taxus wallichiana var. yunnanensis; assembly: GCA_018340775.1. Lineage (NCBI taxonomy): Eukaryota > Viridiplantae > Streptophyta > Pinopsida > Cupressales > Taxaceae > Taxus > Taxus wallichiana. The sequence goes on from CM031240.1 coordinate 289,603,827, forward strand.
GTTAGTAGTGGAAATGTATAGGTAAAAGGGTTGGTCATCCTTAGGAGGAATAAGCACTAGTGGTTGAAGAAGGTATTTTAAGGCATCGAAGGATTTGTGGAATTCATCATCCCATTTGAAGGAGACGTCCTTTTTGAGGAGATGATGAAATGGTTGGAAGCGGTCGAAAAGTTGCGAGATAAAACAACGAATAGATTGTAACTTACCTTGCAAGCTTCGAAGTTAATAGAGATTAGTAGGTGGAGGAATTTCAAGAATAGCCTTCACTTTAGCAGGATCGACTTCTATGCCATGCAAAGAAACAATGAAACCAAGGAGCTTTCCTAAAAGTACCGCAAAGACACACTTCTTACATTGAAGGTGAACACAATACTTGATGAGGCGTTCAAAGATGACCTTTCAAGTGTTCGGCCTGATGTTTGGATTTGGCAACAAGGTCATCAACATAATCTTCCAATATGCGATGTATGATGTCATGGAAGATATAATTCATGGCTCACTAATATGTAGCATTAGTGTTTTTAAGGCCAAAAGGCATGAATCGATAGCATAAGGTCCCCCAAGGAGTGATGAAGGTAGTTTTGTGTTGATCTTCTGGAGCAAGAAATATTTGATTCTAAAGTGAGAAACCATCCATGAGTGATAGAATTTCATGGCCGGCAGTGAGATCAACTAGTTGGTCAATTCCTGGTAGGGGAAATCGTCTTTGGGACAAGCTAGGTTAAGGTCATGGAAGTTTGTGAAAATGTGAAGTTCCCTGGTTACTTTTGTGACAAGAACGATGTTAGAAATCAATTGGGGATAGTCAATGGGTAGGATGGAGGAAACCAAGAGAAGGGTTTAAAGTTCTTCTTTGATAAGAAGAGCAATGCGAGGATGTGTTTTCCGTAACTTTTTTTTATGGGTTTGACATTAGGAATGGTTACGATATTGTGGACCATGAGTTTTGGGTCAATACCAGGCATATCGACATAGGAACAAGCAAAACATTGCTATGGTCTCGTAGGAAAGAGGTAAAAGCTTAATGTTCAACAACATATAAAGATTGACCTATCTTTAGAATGTGTGGGTCGTCCTGAGTATTAATGTTGATTTTGATAGTCGATTCATTCAACATGGTTTGCATCTCAGAGGGTAATGATCGGTTAATATAAGAATCTTCCGCACCAATGTAGGTGAGGATAGACTCATCATCCTGATATTGAACGATGTTAATAAAAGGTGTATCATTATCGATCATGTCAAGATACGGGTGAAGGAATAGATGAAGGAACCTTGCCATCGCGTTGATAGATCGAGAGGTCCCAAGGAAATCATGTTTATAATTTTTTTAGGAGGAATAGATTCGGGATCTATAGACTCTGTGGGTGAAGATGGTGACATTGGTGAATGGGGTGGAGAAGGTTTGTCTTCCTCAATGAGGTCGACGCAGGCCTTCTTGGAAGGTGATGTGGAAAATCCAATGCCACTATGATCATTGTGTTTATGGGTGGTACATGAAATGACAAAGATGGTGGCCTTGTTCGTAAAAAACCAAAACCAAATCCTTTCCATGCGCAATGGTGAAGGAAAGTGTGGGCGAAGCAAGTGGTTAGTAAGGGATTGGAGTTAGATGAAAATGGTCATGTTTGGGATGGAGGTTCGGGTGAATAAGTGGCAATATCAAGTCCCCCATACGTTAGATTAGTGTTAAGGTGGGAAGGACCATAAGGAAAACCTCGCCTATGCGGTAGTCATAACTAGGGTGCTGGCACAAGTTCCCATACTCTTGCGGAGTGAGGAATGTGTTGATATTGTATAGGTGGTACTCCCCGCAGTAAGGCATTGAAAAACACCTTCTAAGGGATCAATAGTCAATATGTGGGTGGCGGGGATAAATGAATCACTAGATTATTGGGCGAAGGGAAGGGTAGCGGTTTGTTGGGAATCGAGGTCGAATCAGAGAGGCTAAGGTGGCAATACGAACAAAAGAGTTAGATGTGGGAGAGGTGGCAGAAACATTGGTGGATGGGATCGTGGGTGAAGGAGAAGTGGGGGTAGTGGTAGATGCCTTGACCAGTACAAGTACATCGTTGGTCCGGTATAACATATTATAATTTTTGAATGGTAACGGGTCAGAGGGGATGGTATAGTTATGTCCTTCATGTTCAAATTTTACATAATGGTCAGATGTAAACCAATGCCGGTTATTGTGAAATCTGTAGAATGAAGAACAAATTTCTTTTTGTGAATTAAGGTTGAATGAGATACCAACCCAGAAGTCTAAGTATGGTAAAAATGAGTCCTGACACACTCAGAAACAATTGGAATGCACCAACTATGATTATGGAGTGTGAAAGGAAAGAAAAATGGAGAATACGACCTCACACCTCAAAACACAAGTTAGTCAAAAATCTAAGAAAAACATGTAATCCTACAAGTGAATTTAGTGTGTTTAGCTTATGCTATTTAAATACTAACTCATGAATTTAGAACATAGTTTTTGGTTGGGAAGGATTCCTACGAAGAAGGAAATTCTAAAGGTGAGGTTTCAAGTTATGTTTTGGCGGGGCGGGCCTTTCTCTAAGGTGATGACTTGATAGAGATAACAGTTGGGTGCCCACTGTCAATCCTCTGATCATGTGATCATTGAAAACTTCTTTCGGTGGGATGTTGTTTAAGAAGATGTATTTATTCCAATTTGTGCAGTTTGGCAAAGAGAGAGAAGAAAGAATGTGCTTTCTACGATTCAGTTGTGTCAACCATCAGCTGGTCATGACTTCCAAAGCATATAGGTTTCCCTCAATTTTAATGTGAGATATAATGCAATAAATCAGAATGTCATGCAAGTGTTTTAAACCCAAATCGAAATGTGATATTTGATGTAGCAAGTAATGAATAGGAAGAGGGATGCTCTTTCACTAATGCAATACTAATGAAAGAAAGAAGTATTCTTTTTAAAGCACCAAAACACAATTGCTTTTAGAAAATAGAAAGAGGGGAAGATTCTAGAGAAGAAAATTAATTTGAAGCTTTTTAGAAGGGAAATAAACACAAAAATTTCACCTAGGAATGAATAAAATGCAAAAGAACCCCTGATGGGTCCCACTAGGCATGCCAAAAGGTTTCACCGTTTTCTTTGTGGATTTTAAGAAACAGATAAGGGTATAGGCCAAGGAGGAATACCTATTGTGATGGTCGGTTGGAGGTTATGCCCATGTTCTGACTTCTTGATCCAATGTTGATTGTGCGATATTCCTTTTGGCTAGGAGGAACTACCTGAAATACACAACAAGACCACAAAAGAGAGTTCACAATAAATGCCGATGGACTGCCTAGCGTGTGCTATATCCAGGAAGTGTGGTACTTCCTTGGTGGCGATCCAACCCATGTATAACATAACAAATGATGTTAATAACTAATATCCTAATGTAGTTGATATGATTTAGGTATCTCATCCAAATACAATAAATAAATCTAATAGAAAAGGCTAGGTTATGATCACATCTAGAAGGAGGATAGTTGGTCAGGGTATTGGAATAGGTTAGGATTAGGTTCTGGGTCACTTGGGTCACTTGGATGGAGGTTCTTAGGTTATTTTTAAAGCAAGATGGATAAATACAGAGACCGACATCGGTGAGGTATGACCGATTTACAGTTAAGAGAAAACTAATGATGGTTAAGTCAAAGCATGGTAGAGATTTAATAAACCGGGTTTTGGACGTTTGTATGAGATTGAACAGAGATGGTAACGGGAATAGCTAGGTCTATGGAGGTGTTGGGGGTACCAAGAGATATTATGGAATCAAATATTGGTGATTAAATGATTTTGGGTGATGGGGTGGTTAAGTTCACAATAAGGTAACAAGGGTGGGATGAAAAATGCAAATGGGTGCTGATAAACAAAGATGAAGAAACTTTGTAATCTAAACAAGTATGAGATGATATAGGTTGTGAATGCAAATACCTTCTAATTAGTCTTGGTGCTGGCTATAGTTGTTTAGATGTGCGAAAGGGCTCTGGTTCTTGCTTGCATGCAGATCTCCTTCATTCCAAAACTTGAGAATGTGGCCAACCTCTCAAACAAGGTTACCAAAATGAATATATGGTAATCGATGATGGTTTAGGGTGACCGACATCGGTTTAGGGTTGACCGGCATCGGTTAAGGTGGGAAATCCTAGGTTTACTAAAAATGTCAAATCTTGGCAATCTTTTAGGCCATATCTGTCTATTCGGATCAAAACGGAATGTTACATTTTAATGAGCAGGAATGTGGTTAGAGGGAGAATAGGCATGTGATTTTAGGGTTACACCAAGTCTTAGTTCATTAAGGTAGGTATCACTAAGTCTTAGTTAGTTATAGTGAATGAATGTTGAGTCCTAGTAAAGGGGAAATATGCTAAAAATAGGTTTGTGGTGAAGTGTCTAGGTGAGGTGGAGATTATTTTTAATTAAAGTATTTAAATAATGAATGAAGTGAGGATGAGTATTAATTTAATTATAATTAATTAGATTAATATTAATGTGAGGTAGAAGGATCATGATTAAGTGAATATGTTTAAGTTGGTTGTTCGAAAAGGGACCAAGGGGAGTCTGACCCAATTTTGGTGTCTACACTATGTCTACACTAGCTAAACTCAAGATTTTGATACACAGATCACTCCTTTAGCTATCATACACCATAGATTAGTCCAAATTTTCTCGGTCAACTTCACTGCTTGAGATGAAGATTTTTTTGCATAACACCTTGTTAGTTACAAAATTGAGTTTGATGGGCCAAAAACATAAGCTATATTGTCATTTTAAATAACCAGTACAATCCTTAATCCAAACTTTAGCTATACTATCATTTGAAATAACCTCTCGCAACCCTATAGAAACATACATCACAACCATATCTCACACTCACAATCTAAAGCACTTAACAAGTATCACTGATTTAGTATCTAGAACACCTTTGGATGAATGATTTGTTTGTATATCACGTCCTTCATGTTTGATATGACAAGATCATAAGAAATATGCATGGAGAAAAGTTTATATTGTTACCTGAGACAAGCACTCTTCCCATTGATGCATTACACTTCATAGAGAAACTGTTTACTATCATCTAATATTACACACCTCATGTTGAAACATTATACACCCATTTCATCCAAACCCTTTATGAAATTACACCTTAAACATATTACTTTAATTTCCTTTCACAACAAGTAAACAAACTTTGTGGAGAAGAAATTGTAACTTTCAACAAAAAATAGCATTCTTGTCAATAGCAATGCAAGGCAACTCTAACATAATAATCCTTACCCTTAAACACTTTTCTCAAGATCATAATTGACTTGTGGAGAGGAAAAATGAATATTTTCACTTCAATTGCACATAAATGATCTTCAAACATCTTGTAACTCACCAAATAGAACTGTTTTTGTACACAATTTGCAAGAACAAGGTACAATCTGTATTGTACTTTCTCATTTGAATGACAAAATCATTTCCAAAATGAACCTGGAAGATTATTCTACCATCCTGAAATGATATAATATGTATAAACTAATTGAAGTGAAAACAAGTCATTTTGTGCTTATTGCTTCAATGAGAAAACTTGAGAAGAGAGAAATCCTGCTAGAAAAATGCTCATAATTTTCTTGTTCTTTGTCCAATTTCATTCAAAAATTTTACAAAAGTTCATGATTGGAATGCTATTCAAATATTTCCTTCTATTATTTTTCTGAAGAGGGTTCGACAATTTTTCTTGGGCACAAAGAAGCTAGACCGATTATTTTGCATTCCGTAAGAGAGCAACTTTAGAAAAATTTGCATAACTTAAAATCTCCATTTCAAAATTTGATGAAATTTGGTATGAAGCACTACATGACACATCTATATACATTATGTGTGTTTTATTAGCTATAGGTTTTCCTGTGGATCTCTGACTAGTCTCATTTACCTTACCAAACACTACTAGTTATCAAAGTCAACTTTGGATAGCTGTTGAATTTGCCTCAGGGGCTAAGCTGAACCTTGTTTTTGCTCACACATGTTGTAGACACTATTGAATGCTTCTCTAATGATTACATGACCATTCAATGACCTATACCAACTTCTCACACCTTATCAAGCACAAGAAACAAGCTTAAATGGGCATTAACCGTGACTCCTACCAAATGACCCGGAACTCACTATAAAACCTATTTCTCATGTTGACATCATCATATCTGACTTGTAGAACCTTTGAGCCAAGGATTCAAACCATGTCCATGCTTCCAATAGACTCTTGCCTCACAAACCAAGCTTGGAACACACCGAAACATGTCTTAAACCTACCGAATGCACCATTGAATGTTAGGAATTCATTGTTGTGAACATTAATATTTTATTATGTGAACTAATTAGTTACGTTATATGAGTAATTAGTTAGAAAGTAGGTTGTTAGTAAGATGGTTAAACATATTATTGTTATAAACAATAATACGTAAATAAGGAGTGTTGTTATATTAGTTTCCTATTTTATAGGAATGACATTTCCTATATATTTGCATGTTTGAATGTAAAATACATCAAGGAGGAATCAATTGAAGATATGAGTTTTTATATTATTCTAGTTTATAATTTGTGCTCCAAATTTAAGTAAACTGAACTAGATCTTACATCTTGTATCAGAGTGATGGTTTTGAAAGAGATAATAGAATGGAAAAATATTTGTATTAAGTGTTGCAGTTCTATTTGGAATTGAAGTCTTACATTATTTTGGCTACACAGAGTTCCGAATTTTTATTGCACAGGTTCCTGACATTTGAGAATGACGTCCATCCATTTCCTGATCAAATGCTCCCAACACAAAATTTGAATATTATTCAGCGTGTTGGGTAAAACATAAAACACGTACATTACAGTCAAATAGTTGTTGTATGGACATCTGTTTAAGGTTGGCGCTGCATTTATTAGTCATCTTATACACACTTCAGTTAGTGGCCCTTGGAATAAGACATTAAACTAAAAGCAAGCTAGAGATATCACGTGATCTACAGTGCGATCAACAAAATTGTGACTAGTTCGTAGCATGAGAAACAAGAGAACATGTCTCTATTACCATTCAACAGTCACCACCATTCTGGAGTGTTATACGACTATGTATATTTAGTTTTATGGAATGATATCTGTAAATCCATGATCCAACGAAGTCCAAATTCATTATTTGGCTTTCAACACACCTCGAATTCATAAAAGCTTTCCAATTGGCCGTATCATTTGTATGTAGTTGATGAACAAAAATATCTGGAGGATAGTAGATGGAAAAGAACCAACACCTTCAGATCCAACCAAATTGGTAGAATGGGAAATGAGGGATGATAAAGCCAAATCCATTATCGGCCTTGCCCTTTCATATTCTTAATTGTATTATGTTGATTTAGAGAAAACATCAAAGGAAATGTGGGATACTTGAGCAAATTGTTTTGTTCAAAAGTAGTCAATGGAAAGTTTTACACGAAACTTTAGTTGTTTAAGCTCAAAATGAGTGATGGAGATACAATGTCTAGTCACATCAACAATTTGAGATCTCTTTTGAGACAACTTAAGTATAAAAGCTCCAAAGAGAGACGATGATGATGAAAAAGATATTTTGCTTGAATAGTTTACCACCCAAATACAATAATGTTGTTTTCACTCTTAGTCAAATACCTTCCAACTCATTGGAAGATATGGTATTATCTCGTCTAGTCAAGAAAAAAAGGACAAAAGAAAATGTAGATGAGGAAACAACAATTTATGTGAAAAAGAAATACAAAAAGCTATCTAAAAAGGACTTAGAATGCTTTTATTGCAAGAAAATAGGACATACATCTAACTTTTGCATGTCTCGAGCCAAAGATCTTCTCATTGGAAAATTGAAGCCAAATGAAGCAAACACAGTTGTAGAAGAAGATTCTGAATCAGAAGATGAACGAGTGATTGATGAACCTGATTATAATTCTGAAGACTTCTTGTATGGAGTTCAGATTACTAGAGGACGAGAGGAAATAGAGGAAGGAGGTCATTCATCGAACTCTCATTAGTTGCCAACAACGAGGTTGCTTAGATGATTTGGTGACATGTGCAGTGTGGTTTTTATTTTTCGATGTATTTTTGTGTGATAGTTTACTGAATAACCCCTTTCAAGAATTTTGGGGAAGATTCATGTTTTCAGAAGACTCGCTTTTGGGGAGTAGTAGAAGATTTCGAGGTAGAATCAAGGGATGGTTATCCAGTTAATGTGAAGCTTGTGGATCTTGGATATTCAGAATTCAAGCGCCTAGGGAGGAAGGGAAAGTCACATAGAAACCCAAAGAGGATGGGAACATGCCCCGCATAATTTGAATTGACACTACGCCTTTACGAGGGTAAAGAGATAATCTATGGAGTTTGTACCTGGTCTAAGCAGTGCTTTTAGGAGGTGGTTCAACTTCTTGAAATATGGTTCTTCGTCGTGTTCACATTATGGGGGTGAATATTTGGAATTAGTAATGTTCACACCAAGGGGGTGGATGTTAGGAATTCATTGTTGTGAACATTAATATTTTATTATGTGAACTAATTACTTACGTTATATGAGTAATTAGTTAGAAAGTAGGTTGTTAGTAAGATGGTTAAACATATTATTGTTATAAACAATGATACGTAAATAAGGAGTGTTGTTATATTAGTTTCTATTTTATAGAATGACATTTCCTAAATATTTGCATGTTTGAATGTAAAATACATCCAAGAGGAATCAATTGAAGATATGAGTTTTTTAATATTATTTTGGTGTATAATTTGTGCTCCAAATTTAAGTAAACTAAACCATATTTTACATGAACTACCACTCAACCTCTGACTGAGTTGCACTTCACCAGTCACTGTTTTTCTATCAATGCCACTTGACATCAATGACAACACCAATGACTAGGGTTCAACACTGTTAGCTAATGTACAATGTGGAAATATCAACCCATGGTTTCTATAACCTCGGTATGGCTAGAGGTTATCTTGACCAGGGAATTGGTCAATTGAATTCCTTGTTTTGGGCCCGTGGCTTCTGCCATAAGGTATAATGTATAATGACTAAGAGAGGAAAAACATACTTAAGAAAGGAACTCATACATGTATCACAAGGTAACTAAAAGATCTCTATATAATAGGGAAATGTTTTATATCAATTTGAATAGTGATCAGAAAAAGGGAAAGCAACCTTACCAAGAGAAGGGAAGATATCATAAGGGCAAAAAATTCCTTGTAGTTCTTTCTTCCAATACAATTTTTAAGCCACTGTATCAACAAACACTAATTAGTGAAAGGATGCTACACATTTTCAATTTATACACTACCAAAGGGAGAATCAAAGAATCAACGTGTTGTTCTATTATTTTTCTATAGCGTACTCGACAATGATGATAAAAAATGTCCACACATTTGTCACATAATCCATAATGCTTGCTAGCAAAAAAATGAAATCATAATCTATATATTCAAAACAATATACTAACTTTGTAATAATTATTTTCTCTTTGTATTTTTATTCTTGATTTTTTGTTTCAAGTTCTAAATTACACAAATTCCAAATACTATAAATTGTATTATTATATTGTTAATTTTTATAAAATTTATATTTATGTGTTTAGTAGTGAAAAAGAATAAACTCAATTGTCTTAGGAAATATTAAAAAAATTATTTCATACTTAAAACAAGAGCTGCACAAACAAAAATCCATCTTTCCAAGACTCCGCCTAAAGTTAAATACAAAGAACCCATTCATTATTAAAGTATATAAATGAGCCGCGCAGATAAAAAACTCATCCAGGTTGCCAAATACCCAAAAGGATACGGAACAACTGTGATTTAAAGAGTTAAATAAATGTTTTTATCTTGATTATTCGATCTTAGTGTAAAATAATGATAAAGTATTGATAGTGTTCTCGGCAGGCGGGCTCCATTAGAAGCCTCCATAGTGGAGAATGGAAATACAATCGTGTGGTTCACAATCAGTTAGAAACTAAGATATTTTATCACAATCTAACGGCACAATGTTATCCACGTTTGCAAATTTAATCGTTTTGGTAGTACTATTTGATTGCCGCAAAATGTTCGCGCTGTGTGTTACTTTTAATTGTCTCAGTGTTCGGTCTGGTGGAGAAAAAGCGCTCCTTGTTCTTCCATTAGCAGAACAAAATCAACGCCCTCTAAATCCTCTTCAGGAAACTTCTCTGAATTTAGAGATTTGTTACTCTCTACATCTTCAAGAAGCGAATTCAACAGTTCACAGTTCTGCTCCGAAATTTGGTGGGTATCTTTAGAGGACTGTGATTCCCAACAGGAAAATGCGGCATCCTTCTTTAACGGTTGCCGCAATTCTTCCCTGTCAAACTTTGCTCCAGCATCTTGAATAAGTCTTCGAAGTTCTTCCATTAAGAGAACAAAATCAGTGCACTCTAGATTTTCTTCAGGCAAATCCTCAAAATTTAGAGACTGCTTGCTCTCTACCTCCTCAAGAAGAAAATCAAACAGCGCACAATTCTGCTCCTCCCAAATTCGGTGGCTGTCTTTTAAGGACTGCGACTCCGAACGGGAAAATGCGAAATCCTTCCTCAGCGGCTGCCGCAATTCTTCCCTGGCAAACTTGGCGGCAGCAGCTTGAATTTGTGCGGGAGACAGCGAAGAGGTCGACGGAATTTCGGGCAGAGAGTGAGGAAAATTGAAGTTGGCATTGCGTCCTCTGAGACAATAGACTGCGCAGTCATAAGCGCGAGCGGCCTGTTGAGGGGAATCATACGACCCCAACCAAATTCTACCAGTAGAATTGGGCATTCTCACTTCTGAAACCCATTTCCCCCCTTTTCTCAATCGCACTCCCTTGAAATGTCGTGTTGTTCTGTGTAATCTATTTTGGGGTGTGGTCTGGAGTTTATGCTTTGACGAGGTTTTTACCATTTTGGGTAGCAACGAATTAACGGGATTCGAACTCGGGACTCGGAAGATATTTTCTTAAACGAAACCTTTGTTGGAATGGGTTTAGAGGATGAAATGTGGATGCGGGGCATCTTTATAGACGACATGAATTGTGGGGACAGCGTGTAACATTTGTGGGAACAACGCGTAACATTTGTGCGCTCAAAGACTTACACGCGTAAGCGAAAAACACGTGGCTATTTTGTAGAGGATGAGATTAAGTTACAATCTCATTTTGCAATGCAGTGAAGGAAAGGGCATTGTGACCAGATAAAGTGGCTGCGCCGGAAAACGTCATTGCCAGCTGGCACACAGCTCACTCCCTTTGGTCTCCAAAGGAAATGTTATAATTAAGTTATAATAAGTATTGAAATATCTTAGAGGATGAGAACTCGTGGAATCTTTTTACAAAAATTGTAGCTGTCCCACACCTTATCGGGTTAATCCTAAAAATTCTTTCTTACTAAATCATATTGCCCCACCGATCTACGATATTAGCAATTACACTAGCAATTGCAAATGAGTTGCAAGTTACGCCGGAGAGGGAATGAGATTTGTGTATACAATATAGTATGGGTACAAGGTGAAGGTGATTTTTGTTTGTATTGCATTACAAGTGGGGTTTGCGTATATATATGTACAACTCTTAACTTATTTAATGTTGGAGTTTACCAATGGATCCTAGATCATGGTATTGTTTTGTGCGCATGATGGGGGAAGGAGTATATCCATGCCTTGTACGCCGTGTGCCAATGCTATGTTGCAAAGTCTTTTCTCCTCCTCCTTGCGTGATTTTACGTTCTTGGTATATCTCATTCGTGCGTAGCGTTCAAACGTAAAAGCTGGTTGGATTTGTAGATCGTTGATGGCACGAACTCTTGACATTGCTGTGAATGTTAGTCCTTGATGGTCAACATTTCCGATGTCTACTGTGGCCTTGTCAAGAGTTAGGCCCTGTGATTTGTGGATGGTAAGGCCCCAAGACATTTTTAGTGGGATTTGGCGACGATTTCCACGTGTGACAGGAGGTAGGTGCAAGTGTGTTGGGTTGAGTATGTCCCATGGGGGCCCTTGGTAGTGTTTGAAGTTGACAACAACAAAGGATGGCAAGTCTGGTGGTTGTGTTTTTAGGTTGACGATATTTGTCACTTGCTCAAGTGCACCATTAACCAATCCCGAGCTCACCCATAAGTTAGATGTCAACATATCGGGTTAATCCTAAAAATTCTTTCTTACTAAATCATATTGCCCCACCGATCTACGATATTAGCAATTACACTAATGTGCATTAATAAGCGGATAAAGGAGGGAGTGAGCACGAAAAACAATTAATGGATAGAATTGTAGATAATGATGGAAGCAGTGGGCGTGTCTTTCAATGTTGTGCATGGTTTTTCATTGTATTGACCAATAAATTTAATTATATAATTGTTTTTAAATTTATATTCTAATTGTAAGGATAGGCCAATTATTTACGCTGATACCTCTACTGACAGGAGTTAAATTTGACGGCCATCTATGTCTTCATTCTGCCCTTCAAAAACATAAAATAGTGTAATTTTTATTAATTATTCTATATTTATTATATCTTTTTCAATATGTATTTGTATATTTTTAATAATTTATATACAAATCTATATAAAAATTGATAGTCAAGGGTTAAATATGCAAGTCACGTGTGACGATTATATTAGACATTTACAAATATTTTACGTCTAAAATCACAAAAAAACATCTTAATGACCGTCAAATTCAACCCCTGCCTCTACAACCTGTGTTGATGGATTTTGAAACATGTACACTGCAATTAAAGAAAAATAGAGTCAAAATGAATTGCGAGTCAAATTGTTATGAAAATAACAAGTTATCTCACAAAAACCTTCTTTAATCTCCTTTGAAATAAAAAAAATATACACTTCATAATAGTTCGTTTTGGACTACACTGCAAGCAATCTACAACAAAAACTAAAGAAGGTAAATGAAAAATTGTTCTATAAAACATAAGAAAATGTATATTTCAGAATAGTTGGTTTTGGACGATAAATCAAAGGCCATTTTATACTGCATAAGAAAATTCATAATTTAAATTTCAGAATGACTAGTTCTAGACAAACTATAATCAATGACACTAAAACACGGAAACGATAAGCCAGTCCATAAAACATAAAATATGCACAGTTAAAGTCTATGAAATAGGCAAAGACTGGAGAACACTCTTCACACTATATATTCTTAGTGTAGAGTTAAAAGAGTTTTAAGAAAGATAGAAACAAGTCTATAAAGCATAAAACATACACCATTAGAGTTTGAGAAATAGGCACAAAATGGAGACAAATATTCACATTAGTTATTCTTAGCAGGTATTTTAAGAGTTTTAAGCAAGACAGAGAAAATGAGGTATGCGTGGAGTAAAATGTAAAAGGGATGTGTCTAAGAATGAGACTTGCATTAAAATGGAAACGAGCATTTTGCCAACCAAGCAAGTCATTTATATCCCAAGGTTTAAAAACCACTGAATAAACATCAAGAACAATGAACACAAATATTAAAGAAAAAAAAGGTAAATTATGAATAACATAAAAAATGTGATGAAAATTATGGAAAAAAATACAACTAGGATCACCCGTGTGAACATAAAACATTTTATCTCAACCTTCAACAAGTGTTAGAAAAACTAGTAGCAAATTGAAGTCGTGTATCATCTTTGTCTTCAAAGTGTTTTTACATACTTAGATTCAAAAGCTAAAAACTCACATCTCTTGTTGAGCTTGGTAAAGGATGCCTCTCTAAGGCAACTGGCCTTTGATCTTATAGCTACAAACTTAACTCCTAAAGCATAATATGAAATTATGGTCCAAAGGATCCACTACAAGTTCAATTGGCTTTTTCAAGCTTTTGCATTTTCAAATGATCTTTCCACAATGCTTCACATCTTCTAAACAACCTTGCAGTGTTTCTTTGCTTCAAACAATGTTTTAGCACTTCAATTCAATTTTTGTAGTATTGTGTGACTTCTTTAGTGTTCTGTTGCTTCCAATAGACTTGCATGGAATTTGTTAGTGTTGCACAATATTTGCTAATACTTGTAAGATAGACTTCCAATAGTTTTTACGGCTTGTGGAAAAACTCTACAAACTTACGTGGACTACGTAAAGGCTTGCACAAATTGTGCAATATATTAGACACTACACAATTGGATTGCACGCTTCACTGACATTAGCCAATTCACTTGGGCACAATTTTAATAGTGCATAAATGGAACTGTAGTACTCTGTAGCCCACTGACAACACAATCCTTCATAACACGACCTACCAAAAACAAAAACAAAATCTAAAGAACTGACTTAAACTTGTTTTTGGTTGATCCAAGATTACTTGTTAACCGAATGCTCTTACATCAACGTATGTTTGGAGCGTAGGATCTATGTAGAAATGAACTTGAATGGTTTGAAGGGTTTTCACTTTTGATGCGGTTATGACAAACTATTCTTGTTATTTCAACAAGATTAACCATATGTGAAAGAGATTTTTCAAAGTTGAACAATATGTTCTTGACACACATGATGACCTTCTTAAATGTAAATATGCTTATATGAACTTACTTGATTTCTTTTTTGAAAGTATATTTGGGTTTGTTTTTATTTAGAGATGCAATGCATAAAAGACTATCATGCCATTAAATATATTATAAAAGCTTATTAGTGATTGTCTTGGGACTTATATTTAGTGATTTGTGTACTTACTCTACTCTTGTCTATTGAAATGTAACTATTTCTTACAACTTTTCTTATAAAAATACCACATAAAGAAATACCCTTCCACTTGAAATAAAGACCAACCCTTCAAATTAAATCATTGCGCAACTACAATTTCATAATGAGAAATAACCTAAAATATATCCAAAAATACATTGATTCAAGAATTAAGTAAAAGTTGTACCCTAATTATTGCACCTTTATGTAAAATTATGGTAAAGTATTGACGGTGTCCTCGCAAGTCGGGCTCTCCGTTGTCAGAAGCCTCCATGGTGGAGAATGGAGATACAATTTTGCAGTTCACAACCGACTAGAAATGATTGTCTTACAACTTTGACGGAGACTCCTTGCAAGTTGTCAAGGAATACAAATACCTAGGACTGGACTTTCACACTAATCTCAACTGGAAAACTTGTAGAGCTAAGAGGATTCAGGGAGGGTGGAAAGCTCTACATATGCTTCAAAACAGATGTAGAACATCAGAATTATGGGATTGGAATACCAGATTGAACCTTTTTGTGTTACTAGTAATCCCGGTAGTGTTATACGGATGTGAGATTTGGGGCAGCAGTACATCCGTGGGGAAATGGAAACAAATAGAAAGAATTCAAAAGCATCTAATTACAAGCGTTTCAAAATAAAAACCACGGTTCCATACGCAATCATCCTTGTTGAAGCCGGAGCCTTTCCGGTGGAAGTGGTGGTGATGACCCGGCTATTAGGATACTTCAAAAAAGTGGAAAACATGGAGGATTCCCGGTGGCCTAAAATAGTAATAGAGGAAAAGTTAAATAGGAGGAAGAAAACTTGGATGAAGCAAAATGGCGAGTGGATGAATAAATGGGGCATTTGCATACAGGAGTGTCCTAGCACGAATGAAGAAATAAAAAATTATGTGAGAGAGAAATTCAGAAATATCATGTGGAATAAGCAGCTTGGTCGAAAAAAAGAATACTATGTCAAGAATTTTAATCCCACTTGTGACCATGGGCAAAAGCACTACATTGGAGCGATGATAAAGTGGAAGGCTAAAATGTTAATTGTGCAACTAAAAACTAGTTCACATCATCTTAGGTGTGAAACCGAGAGATGGAAAATGCCCAAAGAGAAGTGGTCAAAAAGGGTTTGCCAGTTTTGCATGTCGGGCGCGGTGGAATCAGAATGGCATTTTGTCATGGAATGTGTAGCTTACGGGGACATATGGAGCAATTACGAAAATATTTTAACAGTGATTGATCTTACAATCTTGTTTGAAGAGGAAAGGGCGACAAAAATAGCAGACTTCTTGATCAAAATTCACTACGAAGAAGCAAGCTTAGGAACGCGTTGGAAGAAAGGAAAAAGTAGAGGGCATTGGTTAGTGTTTGCACTTTGGGTCCCATAGACTGCTCGGTCTCGTGGACGTCATTAAAAACTTTCATTCATTCAATGAATATATTTTTCGCAGTGTGTGCGGTTAGGTGGTATCCACGTGTAATTTTCATCAAGGAGTTTTAAAAAAAAAATATTGGAGTACAATTTTGTGGTTCACAATTAGTTAGAAAGGAAGATATTTAATTCACAATTGGTGGTTGGAATGTTATCCACGTTTGCAATTTAAAACATTTTGATCGTACAAAGAACAACGAATAAAATATAAATAAAATTTGAAGTGTATTTGAGCGCTTAATTTTTTTAGCGTTGTGGGTACTGCGAATTCCAGCTAACGTTCGTTCTGCTGAAGAAAAAGAGCTCCTTGTTCTTCCATTAGCAGAACAAAATCAACGCCTTCTAAATCTTCTTCAGGAAAATTCTCTAAATTTAATGACGGGTTCTTCTCTACATCTTCAAGAAGCGAATCCAATAGCGCACAATTCTGCTCCTCCAAAATTTGGTGGCTATCTTTGGAGGACAGTGATTCCCACCACGAAAATGCGGCATCCTTCGTTAACGGTTGCTGTAATTCTTCTGTGTAAAACTTGGCTCCAGCGTCTTGAATATGTCTTCTTTGTTCTTCCTTTAGCAGATCAGAATTAACGCCCTCTGCATCCTCTTCATGAAAGTCCTCCAAATTTAGAGACTGGTTCTTTTCTACTTCCTCCGTAAGTTAATCCAACATAGGCACAGTTGTGCTCCTCCAAAATAATTTGGTGGCTCTGTGATTGCGCAACATTGTTCATTAGCGGCTCCCAGAATTCTTCCCTTGCAAACTTGGCCGCAGTGGCTTGAATTTGTGCAGGAGAGACAATGAAGAGGCCGACGGAATTTCGGGCACAAAGTGGGGGAAATTGAAGTTGGCATTGCAAGGCCCCTCGAGACAATAGAGGCTGCGCATCATAAGCGCGAGCGGCTGTTGAGGGGAATCATATGACCCCAACCAAATTCTACCAAAGTGGAATTGGGCATTCTCACTTCAAACCCATTTCCCCCTTTTCTCATTCGCACTCCCTTAAATTGTCGTCGTTTCGTGTAAGCTATGTTGCGGCATGGTGTGGGGTTTATGCTTTAACCAGATTTTGACCATATTCCATCTTGGTAAAGCAGACAATAACTGGAAGAAATGGTGATGTGGGGAATAGTTTTATACATAATCGAATTGTGTGCGCAGCAGCGTAAAATTTGTGGGCGAAAAGACTTACCCGCGTTAACAAAGACACGTGACTACCTATTTTGAAGAGTAAGAGATTGAGTTTTAAGGACAATCTTATTTTGTCCGGTTGCCGTGGAACTGGAAGGAAGGGTGTTGTGACGAGATAAAGAGTCATTTCCATCTGGCTGTGCGGAAAAGGAGAAGCTCGCATCCAGGGGTTAAATTTGATGGTCACCTCTACTTGTCAAGAATTTTTTTGTGACTGTTTTCTAACTAGTATCATCTTGCACATGACGTTTATTTTTTAGTCTCAACTTTCATTACTCGTATAAATACTAAAATCTATATTTTCATATAATATAACCATATAAAATAGAGATATTGTTGACATAAAATCCACATATCATTGACAAAGACGTAGATTAGTGGATCACAAATCAGTGGCTTCACCACTTAAAAAAATATGCAACCTATGAAAAGGATATGCCATGCGATGACATCCTACGTGTGTCATAGTGAATATTTTAAAATGATCCATGAAAGTGGTTTGGCTTGCCTTCTAACATGTAGGTTTGGAATCACTAAAGATATTTCATAGAGTATATAGGGGTTTTGTATAGTCACATAGTGTGATTATAAATGAAATGTTGGAAATGTACATTTTCGTTGAATCTAAATCTACATGTTTGCTTGTTAAAACATTGGAAATATGTATTTGTATTCAACCCACTTCTACAATAATTATGTGATATTGAGATGATGTTAACAATGACAAGTACTCGATCTATTTCTAGGAAACATTGCATTCAAAATTGAGAAGAAAGAAAAAATAGGGAAATAATGCATTAAAACTTATTACCAAGTATTATACACTAGAAGAAATTGATATAGAAGCATGATATTTATCCCCTACTCCTCATTCAATTTGGAGGGTGAGCTCCCTAAATTCTCCAACTTCCTACTGGTTGTATCAAATCCCTCATCCCAACATTGAATAATAATCTCCCACTTTCGAACTTAGTTAATAATGTAATGCCTACAATCAAATGTAACAAGTCATCAACAATTTAAAATGGTAAGAACTTATAATTTTTCATCACTGAATCAATTGAACTAAAAAATCTTAACTTTCAAGGCTTCATTGTCTTGACACTTAATCTATTCCAGAGTGGGCATTAAATATATCCCTTCCTTCACCCATAAAATAAACGAAATAGAGACAAATGTGACAACTAAGAGGACATTGAACATAGTCCACACCCACTTGTCTCAGCATGAAAGTGTTTTCAAATCTTCAAAACCGAGCATGTTTAATATGATAGCATAATCTAACATTGGCAGCACTAACATTGAATTAAAAGTGTATAGAATATTATATTATACATGTTTCAAATGCGATGGGCCGTAGAAACATAATTGTTATAATATTAAATTGTCCTCCTTACATAGAGTCGGATTCCATTGCTTGATTAAACCGGATTACATTTTTATACAAGAAGTGAGTTGGGAATATGGTAGAATCATCTAAATTTCAAGATATAATTTTTAGTTTCCTTCAATTCTAAAATTTGTTGACATCATATTTACATTCCGTAAAAAAAAATTAATGGGGTATTTTGTATTCATTCAATTGTGTATGGGTGTGAGAACATAATCATTAAATAGTATATGGATGTGAGAATATATAGCTATGAAAACATCTCAATTGTAAAAAAATCACAAAAATTAGTTTGAAGGTGTTTGATAATGTCCATCCAAAATTATCCCCCCAAAAAATTAGAAAGCAAGAAATTTTGCCTTAAAACGAAAGTGGGTTCGTCAATGGATTGACATACGGAAATATTATTTTTGTCATTAATTTGGAAAATTGTGAAATTAAAGCTTGAACTCAGCCATTTTTCCATCAAAGCGTAGCGCACCAAAACCACATTTTGAAGCAAAAGACTAAGTCCACACCATTTTGTAAGGTCTGATATGTTAATCTGGCCTATTTTATTAGTAAGAATGAAGTCATTCATACTCAGCCCAACTACATCCCCACCCAATATTTACTATTCCACCAAAAATAAAATATGCAATGTAACTTGGCCAAATAAAATAAAGAACCCAATACCCATAACGATGAAAACAAATGTGCAGTTACCTAAGAAATGCGTCCATATTTGAAATGAGACCGTGTTCCAGTGACCCCCTTTAGGTGAACATCACTATGACGTTTTGCAGCCTCAGCTATTGGAACAATCCGTTGTAAAAGCTCCATCCTTCTTGCAAAACTCTTCATTTTCACAAAAATGCATTCCAATCTCAGCCCTCTATCCACGTCCACCAGTTTCTCATAAAATATAAATTCTATTATATGCAATAAAGAGAGAGGAGGGAGAGGGCATTTTTACCTCCCTTAGCAATCTAGTGGCCATAAGACGTTGAGCGGAGAGAATCATCTCAAAAAGCATGTGAACCAAGAAGAAGTAACAAATTCCAATTTTTGTTTGAATTAGCAAAGCAACAACTTGAAATCCCCAAAAAATCAGTGACTTGAAATTCAAGGCGGCAATTTGAAATTAATTTTTTTGTTTGAATTAACATTTACTAGGTATCACTTAACAAGTCATGGATGGGCATTATTTCTAATTGAGGCTCATCACTCTTAAGACTCCAACAATCCTGCCTTCTGGTTCCCAATCTCACAAGTTCCCTTCGGGATCCGCATTCAAAGAATAATTAATTTTTAAAAAGAACTTTTCAGGGTCAACTTGTAAACAACAAAACATGTGTTATTCATATATATTTTGAAACGACTGATTTTGTAAAGTAAACATTAATATATTACGGTTTGCAAAATGAATTGCCCATCATGTGGTACGAGATAAATAATATTTTGCCCGTATTTTACGGTTAAAAACATGAAAAACGTCTAAACGAGCATCAAATTTAACCCCTTCTCGCATCGCATACGACTCGCTTTTTTGGCTAATGGAAATATTAATTTATAACAAGTATTGGAATGTCCTTTTGAGGCATGGGAAAGTGTGCAATCTTTTAGTTTTTTAAAGAAATTATGACTGCCTAACACCCTATCCCGTTAATAATTATAATTCTTACCAAGTTACCCCTTTTCTTTTCCCTCTCATTCTTTTGTATAAGCAAATATAGTTATTATCTTTTCATACACGCAGGTCATATAGGCACCAAGAAATCAATTTGTTTGTGTTGGAAAGCCAATTACAAAATACCAAGTGGCATTATTATATAGTTTATCATAAATATATATTTATTTGTTAATTTCAAAATATTTAACTTAATTATCTTATTGGCTCAATTATTTTTATAAGCATTTTATATAATAAATATCTTAATTATGACATTTATTTGTCATTGTAGTGGATACTTGTTTAAATAAACATGTGCATTGTTTTTTGTGACTCAAGGCATAGATTAAATTTTGACATTACCTACTATGAATGACATTTCGACTAATAGCTCTAAGCGTGTTGAGGACTGTGAGACACGGTTCAAGAATTATTTTTATGGTAAGAATTCATTTTTTTGCAATTTATTGACCCTGTTTTTCATTTAGTGCTTGCCATATAGCTTCCTTGCTCCTTGTGCTTATTCGGCACTTCCTTTTGAATGCCAAAAATGGAACTTTTATCATTTGTTCCCTGTGGTAAAAAAGATCCAACTTCGACTTCATTTTCTAATTTTATATCACTTAAATTGGCATTTTCCTCTTAGGGGCATAATTCATTTATGCTTGGAGAGCATGCATAGTAGAGTCGGCTCATGTTCAAACATATGTTTTTTCGTTTTCAGTAATAAAATTTTTTTCACTTTGTCTGCAAGATTAGATTCTCCCATGATTTGTGATGGAGTTGGTCGGCCCTCTTTGTTTGTCATTTTTTTCGTGGTCCGGTTTCTTCACGTGGATGAAGCTGCGAAGGGAAAGCTTCTCTTTTCTCTTATTTTCCCTTTGATGGGTTTGCTCTTGAAGGATGATGCATCGTTTGGAGGATTGTGTTGAGGTTAGTATCCTTTCATCGGAGGGTTTCTTCAAGAATTCGGTTCTCGTTATCGAATTTTTTTACTCCTCCTTTTCCCTTTGCAAAGGAAATACTTCTCTTTCTTCCTCTTTCCCTTTGCTAGGCTTAGGCAATTTTTGAACCCTTAGTCTTAATGGAACCTTTCATGTTGGATAAAATGATAGCCATTATCCCGCCAGGAATAGTCTTTCACAAATGTTATATTGGATTGGTATCGGGGCCATTGCGTGTATTTGCACTTACATGGTATTTATGAATGAAGGTTACCCTTGATTCAACAAGGTAATGCTAATAATACCAAATTGAACCCATTATTGTTGAGAACATTTGACTCTATTTCTCCCCGCCTCTATTTCCTTGAGAAGCTCAACCACATGAACGTGTTTTCTTTTCCTTAAAGAACTATAAAATTTTTTTCAGAGGTCCAAAACATTTGCACGAGCATTTTCATCCTACAATGATTCATCGAAAAGAAACCTTGATGAATAATTCTCCATGCAATCTAAACCCCTAACCGACAATGGACAAGAAAAGGTTGAAACAAAATGTGCACTTTCATGAACCACCATCTACGCCCATAAATGCATTTCCTCCAACCCACCCAAATAAACCTCCCATTAAAAATTACTTGCAAACAAAAACCATGATGACTTCTTTGATGAAAAACTTCCACCACAAGAAAACAAGCACAACCTCTCACATACACGTGACATTGTTTAAGATAAAATCAATAAAAAATGTTTAAATAAATCACACAACCCACCACTACGTATATTTTTGTTAATAACATGCCAAAACAGAGCCACTTAAACAATGTGACTGGATAATATGAATTTTATGTAATGGGTATGAATTCATATGTCTATAATGATGTTCTCTATTCATATTGTCAAAACAGTGTGCATGAATTAACTTGAAATGTAGAGTTTGGTGTAAACATTTTTTCCTCGTGACCTTTAAATATCCCGCCATGGGTATGACAACATCGAGATATGGGCATAGTACCAACATAATACACCTCTACGTATTTGTAGTTTCCTCCTCTTTTTATTTTAAAACTTTCATCTTCTATTTTTGATCTCTTACCATGGGTATGACAATATCGAGATATGGGTATACTAACTAACATAGTAATCCTCTACATATTTTTAGTTTCCTCTTCTATTTTTCAAAATAGTTGAAATTAGTCATCATTTCTTATTACATTGAAAAGATTTTAGTTCTCGCTTCATTTTTGTTTGTCTATATTTTGCTTAAGTTATACTAGACTATTTCTAGATTGGAGATTCTTTAAGCATAGTCTATTGTGAACTATTTCTATGCAAGTATTCGTTTATACAATATTAGTCTTCCTTTCTTTTATTTTCTATGTGCCTTATGAGATATTTTATCTACGGGTAAAGTAAGAGAAAATTGACTTTTACACATTTGGCATTTTTTTGTTGGAGTTAATTATTGGAAGAAATCCAACCGATAAATCTCTCGCCAACAAAATTTCAATCTCTCTGTCTTGGGTATGTGCCATCTCCTTTCAAAGATTTTGTCTTGTTAAAAATGTTGATGATTGGATGGCTGAAAATTTGCACTTGTAGACCCTTTAGTTTCATGAGCATTCAATATCCATTACATTGATGATTACTTGGTAGCTTCAATCATCTCTATTTTCTTCTCGCATGTTTATTGAAGAAATGCCAATAAGAAATGTTCAAGAATAAAATACCATATTCAATCAACCGATTAATTTACCAAAAATGTTGAATATAGATTTATGCTTAGAATATTTCCGCTTTAATACTACAAAATGTCTTCTCCCTTTGTATACAACTATTACAAATTACGGGAAAATATAAACCAGCCATGCATAAAGTCCATTGTGTTGTCAATGCCCATGTTGGTGATGTTCATATGTTACCTTCTCTTACAATTCCAACCCAACTCAATATATACACTAAAATGGAGTTTCCAACTATAAAACATTTATAATTTGGCTATTAAAATGGATTTTTCAACTATAAAACCTCTATAATTGAAGTAGCATAATTATGATTTATACATTTATTTTTTCTTTGAGAGGAATAAAAAGACAATACATAAATAGAAAATACATGCATGCTTGATAATGATTGCAATCAAAACTTACATCTCTTTACATTTATATTGAGCTGAATATGGGGACTCCATTGTAGCCAAAAAACATCAGACATTGCAACATATTTTGTCATTGGTGGATGAAGATTGCTTGAAGAATTCTACACAGTCAAAAATGGCCTCATTTTGATAAGAAAGCGAGAAATAATAGGAATTGTATAAGTTTATGGTGTTGGAAGATGAGGATTGATTTGTGAGTTGTAGTTCCTACAGTGAGCTTCCCTTCCCTAGAATATTGAATTATTTTTATCTTCCTTACATATACACATGCAACACACATATGGGCGCACAATGAAATTGGTTTGGTTTAGATCATTCATTAAACCGAATCCATGCTAGGTCACTCTTTCAATGAGCACACATTCAAGTTCATAAAAATGGTAGGTAATTCAACATAAAAGTGCTCTTAAAGAGCTCCTTTTTCAAAACAATTTATTTAGGGGCTTCAAGATTCCACAATAGTGCATAGTGATTGTTGAAGAAAAAATATATGGATCAAAATTTGTTAAAGAGGTACATAATTTTAATTCTAATTTTTCTTGTCTCAATAAAGTAAATTTTCCTTGTGTTTAGCCATTTATCTTGATTTGAGGGTGTTTAGTTACGTGTGAGAATGGTGAGGGCAAGGGTTTCATATCCATTCCTGTATGGAATATGAGGGAGTTGGTGGTATCACAATGCTTTTGGTTTTGGGTTCTCATTGTTGCAACTCCTTTTCCTTTGAATGTTGTTTTATCTTCCTCCATACATGGACACACAACCAAAATACCAAAATAGGGTCTTTGGAAAGGTACCCACTATTTTTTTCTCTGAGTAGCTACATCTTATCATTAGATTTAATTCCAATGCGGTATTTGATTTTATTAGTTTTTCTCACCTCCTTTGGGAGGGGCATTTTTCCTAACCATTTGCTAAATTTTTGCTCAAAATTTTTCACACTATATTGTTATTTCCATAGTTTGATTCTTTAAATGATGTTGAGAAAAATTCATTTGCATAGTTTGTAGTTGTTATTCATCATCATTTTACTAGATCATATTCTCTTTCATGTGCAGAATTTAGTAGTGAATTATGTGCAAAATTTAGTAGTGGATTATACATTTATAATATTTAACATAATTTAGCTTTGGTTTGAATTGATAGCCAACTGCAATTGGCATCTCGTATTGTGCATTGACATGATATTCTTCTTCATCTGCCTTGGTTTCTTTGAAAAAATTCTCAATCATATGAACAAGGGATAAATCAATATAACTAGAATTATGTTTTATCTCTTTGAAACTTCACGATCATTCCTAAGTTATTGATTGATTTACATCTTTCGATTGAGGAAAAGAAGCCACTTTCTCTAACAAAAGCTAGAGTACCCGTAGCTTTGTTGCAAAGTTACAAGTTACCTTTTACTCAAGTTCCAAGAAATTTCTTTCCTTTGGCTTCATATTACAACTATATTTTGAGTTCTTCCAGACATAGTAATTTCCAGAGTTATGAACCAAGCATAATATGTCAAACATTTACCAACCTCCAAACTACTAATGGAGCTAATTGTAGCAAAGAAAAAAGTACTTATATCACATTAAGAAGGGCATGTAAATAAAAATGTAGGGGAAGCTCCAAATTCCTTTCCTTGGGTTTGAAGTGTTTGGCCCATAGTTTGCATACTCATAGCTGGCAGTGAAAAACATTTTGAATTGGAAAATACATTGCAATACATGGAAACTTAAAAGACACTTAAATTTATTTAAAAAACATAAATTTAATACAAAATATAGTTACGTAATGCATCAAATGAGTATTGGAGAGTGCTCACTACGAATATTGGTGAATATAGCCAAGTATTTGTTATCACCGAATCACAACACCCTTATGTTTATACAAGTGCATATACTTGAACTCACGGTGTGATTGGATAACATGGGTACTATCTCCAAGTTGTGGGACGCTACTTGAGATAGACCTCCGAGAAAGTGGTTCTTGCTCCTAAACTACCCGCCACGATCTACTCTAATGCGGGGAAACTAACTATCCTAATCTAAATTTCCAAGGGACCAGGGAGAGAGAGTGCATAAAATGAAAGCCTACACTAAAGCGGTGATACACCAGAAAATGAGGGTGTGAGAGTAGTCTCCAAATGCGTGAAATACAGAAGCAAAGTACACACTAGAAGAGGTGATAATAGTTCTCCATAATCTAGCAAAATGCATTCATAAAAATATTCCAAGCATACACAATGATAATGGATCCCTGCAAGAACATAATAATAGACACAATATTCTTGTAGAAAGATTAAAGGGGCAAGAAGAATGCAAGAAAACACAGCAGGGGAAGATACATCCACAAACTGATATTTTATTGCTTCATGATATGCACAGTTCAATCTATTACAAGATAAGGGCCTGGATCACCATGCAAGGAGTCCACTACAAGGGCCTGCAAGCACATTGGCTTCACAAAGAAATTTTGATAGAGCTTTGCTATCTGAAAACTCCCCCTTTACAATGAGCCCAACACTCCAATTTATAGAAAAAATGAGAAGAGAAAGAGAAGGAAAAATGAAAATCCTGAAATTTGTCCTTCAACCACTTGTAAGAGGCATTAAATGGAGTAAAATGATTATATATTACTTGAAAAGGCTCCCCATACTATCCCAAAGTGTGCAGCAGAGAGAAAGAATGATGACCATGCCTCTTAATTGCACTCCCAACCACCAAATGAAACACTGTTATGAACTCGGCCATGTTTTATAAAAATATCCATCGATCTCTCACCAAATCTAGAATTTCTTGATTTTGTGCATCGGGCTCGGAGCCACGATTCCAACGGTACCAATTTTGTGTGATTTTGTTGAGAAATGCAAAAGTTATGACCTTTCGAGTGCGGGCGGCTATTTTTTGGAGTGTCGTCATTTGGCGAATTTCATTATTTGACTTGGGAATGAGCATTAATCTAACCTCGGACGGCTCCGAAAATCGTGAAAATCGCTCGGAGTCAAAAGTTATGGCCGTTTGAAGTTCATGGGTCAAATGTTGACTTTTCTTCTTTGCCTTCGCCGCTTCGGCTTCCGCATCCCTCGCGTCCCATGCGTACCTTTTCCCTGGATGTGCCCAGGATGAAAATCTCTTGTTTCGGCCGATTCGGGCTCCCTTGTTCTGTTTGAGGTGAAGACACGTGGTGAGATTCCATTCGTTGGTGGCTCTTTCGGCTTTCCGCATCCTCGCGTGCTTTTGGCCCGGATGTCCCAAATGCTGCTTTGGACGAAAGACTCTTGTTTTAATTTGAATCGGCGGTTCGTGTCCTCCTGCATACTTTTGTCCCAACTATCCTGGATCGCTGGGACAAATATCTCGAACCGCCGAAATGGACTAACTTGCGCCAAACCGGCCGATCCGTGTCCTCGCGTACTTTTGGCTAGGATGTCCTGCATCACTTGAAACAAGACTTAGGCATTTTTTTCCACTTTTCGCCAATTTGGATTTTCGCGCCCAACACGCCCCCGACGTCCCAACCGCTCCGATCTCGCTGCGCGGACCGCCTGGTGCTTTTTCGGCCGATTCGCGCCCGACGTCCCAATCTGTCCCACTGCATCGCCTAGACTAGGAATTAGCCGATTTTCTTCATTTTTTCGGCCCCAAGCTTGTTGTTTTGCAATTTTTTCACCTTTTCTAACTCGTTGGGTTTTCTTCTAGATGGGAGAGTTAGAAAGAAGCCGAGGGGCCCCAAAAACATGATTTTGGGCCTCGAATCAATCTACTTGCTCGGGACTTAAAGAATCTGATGCATGTTATCAAAATTACCTTGAGGGGTGAATTTTGGATAACAGTATTCTTGGTAAAATCACCAAAATTTGGGACTGGAAGACTCGTGACTCCATGAGTATATGTCAAAAAACTTGCCCACTTTAAATTTTAGTGATTACTCACACTTGCTTTGAGTATGTAAAGTTTAAAAAATTGAAGGAAGAGGACAATTTTTACTAATGAAAAAGGCTATCACCTCTCCTGTTTTTGTGTAATCACTTTATTTGACTATAATTAACTTGTGTTGTGTATTATGAAAAACTAGGATATTGGAAAACTTATTGATATTTTGTCTAGAATATAATATAGATGGCTGAAAAAAGAATTTGTTGTTGGGATATGTAAATTACAAAGTAGCTATATTTCAATCATTAATGCTTTTAAAACTTTTAATGGGTCTCGGTAGGAGGAATATTGATATGTGTATTCCTTTTTCATAGAGAGCGTGGCATACAAAAACAATTCGTTACAAAAGACATTGTTGACATGCTTGGACTTGTGGCTCGATAGCGCTTGTAAGGTGGCTCCCAATGGTTTTATCTTGAAAAACAATTAGTACTTGAATATATGCAAATATTTCCAATGGATCTATTTCTCTCGAACCAACAATTATGTTATCATGTGTGTCTTCTTTAGTAGTGTTGATGTGTGCATTTTTTTGCATGGGAGCAACATATTTATTAAAAAAATAGTGTAGAAAACATCGGTGTGTGAAACCCCTCCTCTATTCTCACAACGGGCTTTCAAATTTAGACCCAATAGACATACTTTGCGGGTATGCATTGCTAGATTTTATTTTCTTGAGAACATGTTCGGTTATAGTGTTTTCCATGCTACAAACGTTACATGATTTCCCTCTTGCGTGAAGGTTGTGGACCTATGACATGGGATGTTAGGATTCCATTGTTTGGAATTCTCCTTGATGTTGTTAAAGTTTTGCTTGATTGTTTTTTTTTCGTGTAATTAGAATGGAAAAAATGATAGAGAAAAGAAAAGAAATATGGTTCACAAATTTGGATTGTTGTTGAGGACTATGTCCCCACGAAAAAGAATTTTTTTTCACACTGACGATATGTTGACAAAAAATAACCTTTTTAGAGACACTGCCTTCAATTATAACGTAGGTGATTTCCTATTCAATACATATGTTGTTTTGTTACATTTTTGATATAGCTCCATTGAACTTTGAAATGGAATCATGGACCACTTCATGCATTCCCGCATAAAGGAGATGCAGATGCATTGAAATCACTCCAGCTAGAACTAGATCACGATGCACTTTACACTCTGCATCGTATTCACAATGTAGAAACATATTTTCGTCGAATGAGACTTTCAGCAATGCCCATTACAAATGTAACTAAAAATAGTCTATGGGGCGACAACTTCTTCATACACTGGTTGGAAAAATGGCTTAACATACCAATATGGGTTTGGTCAAAGACAAAAGATAATAACTATTTTGAATTCAATGCACAAAACCATATGCTTCTATTATGTGTGTTGTTTCATGATTCCAATCCTAATTACAAACCCTTTTACTAGAAGAAAAGATCTGATTGCATTCTTGCCATTGAAAAAAATACATTTTCATATTCTTGTGTTACACTTAAGACTAATTGGAACAATCTTGACCATGCTCTAGAAAATGTAGGCCTCCTCAGAATAAAGTCTACTACTATAAACTACGGTGAAATCTTGTTCAATTCTATTTGTGAATTGTGCAATCAAGAATTTTACATTCATTGTTTGAGGCGATATGTTGCACAATCTTTTTGCAATGCATATTTAAGTCAAAGTGTGGATGCATTGTCTTACTTACACAATTACCTTAACACTAATTTCGTCGAAAGCATACCGTACATTGCAAATTGGCAAGGCTTTATTATAAAAATGGCCATTCCCTATAACGAAGGAAGAATTGATGGAAATCAATTTTTCTTACAATGGTTGTCAATCATTTTCAATGTAAAAATACAAGTGTGGGATGCAAAGACCATGAGTGTTGTGAAATTATATTCTGGTGTATCACAACCAACAACAACATACAATATTTTATACTTTTTGTCAAATGAAGGGCATTCTCATTATGAAGGTTTGATTCAAGCATCCTCAACAACATCAATTCCTTCTAATTCCTTTTTGTGTACGAGAAAATACGAAAAAAACACTCGAAAAAATCTTTGTGCAAGGTCAAACATGAAATACGAAGCAGAAAAACAACACATGCTTGCAAACTTCAAAATAATCCACCAACCAAAAAACAAAGTACTTAAGTGCTCTAGAATTTCACTTCGTGTTAAAATTGAAATTCAAAAAAATGGAAACAAGAAATCAAAATCTAATATTTGTATACAAAATTTCAAAAACAAATTAACGATACACCAATACATGGTTGTCCAATCTGCAATCAATTGAAATTTAAATCCAACATGACTATGTTTAGAGATCTAGTAAAAAAACATATTTTAGTTTAACTAAAGATGAACAAATAAAAGAAACGAGAAAATGATATGTCTCAATTATTATAGATGATTAAGAAATGGAAGCTTGCCAAAACTTGCATCGCCTTCTCACATAGAATTGAACTCTGTGCTTCCACTGTAGCAATATACTTACCGACCTTGAAGAGCGGCTAGTTTCTATGAGTATAACGTATTCACAAATAAGGCATTGTACACACAAAAAACCACAATTCACCTTAAAAGGAGCCATAATAAACATGCCTTCGAGATGTGGATAAATACTGAAAAATCATTGCCAAGACGCATAAAAGAAACAAAAACTATTGTTGTTGAACTCAAACATCATTTGCAATACAAAGATGCCTTTCATTCAGGAAATGTGCATCCTAATTACATCATTAAAGCATTACAACAGATTTGCAAAAAAACTTTGTATCAGATGGAAAAAGTACATGTAAATAAAGAATGGATTTGTTTCCTCCCATCAATTATTGATGATGATTCAGACAATGAAACAATTTCAAACAACAACAGTATGGATGAAGACTGTGACAACGAATATATCAGCTATACTATGGTCCATGGATTTACAAATGCAAAATGTATAGTTGACCTCCAAGATAAGTTAATGCAGATTGCTCTGGCAGAGTGTCAACTTCTGCTTGGTATATTCCACGATAAATTTTTAGAGGAAATGAACTTTCCCACACTTTTTTTCGATGAACCTCATCATCCAAATGCTGTGAAGTATATTTATTTTCACACAATTTCACAATCGGAGGTCTTGAATACTGATCGAAGATTTTCATATCATATCAATAACTTGTTTTTCAAAGCAATTAAGATCATTATTTCCCAAGTGTGAGCATGCATTTGGGTTTGGATTGAAAAGAACAATTGATGGGAAGAAAAATCTTAGTGAAAGATGTTAAATACTAGCCAAACCTAGAAAAATATTGAAATCTTATATTGGATATATTGACTTCAAAAAAATATGAATTTCATCAGACTACATGCAACAAGTAAAGAAAAATGTTTTTGCCATGATATGACAACTAGGACCCCCAACATTTTTTTTGACCTTTTCAAGCACTGAGCATTTTTGGAAGCCTCTTTCACTTGCTCTGTCAAACATATATGACCATCACATACACTATTTTCCTATTGGAAAACCATTTCCTGATGATCGTAATGACAAAAACATTTTCATCAAACTTGATCCAATCAAATGTACTGGGTACTATAAACATCACCTAAACACACTCAAATAATTGTTATGTAATGATAATACATTCTTTGGAGACATTATTGACTATTTCTGAGTTACTGAATTTCAAAGCCGAGCCATAGCCATTGGTTGATATGGACAAAAGATGCTCATGTTTATGGAAAAAACAAAAAATCCTCCATTTCACACTTTTTTGACACCTACATAACTTGTAACACATAATATTTTGCTCCTAAAATAACAAGATTGCATGAACATCGCCATATGGAGAGTTACAAGAAAGGAAAACAAAAAAATGCAGATACAATTTCCCTCAGCCTCCAATGAAAAAAACACAAATACTCAAATCAAAACAAACCACTTATCCTTTTGCTTTTAAAAATGCAAAACAAAATTTTTCAATCTTGGCAAAAAAATGATACGACAACTCGTTTTCCTTTTATATGTTTCTAATTGAATTGAATATGAATGAAGCTGAATACATACAAGCTATTCAAATCACTTTGTTAAGTGACCAACACTATTCTTACAAAGAAAACCATCACAAGTATGGAACAATACCTTTTCAAAACAAATGTCGCCAATATGGAAGGCAAACACAGATGCACAATTTATCCTTAATGCATATGCAGTCTGCAACATATGTGAGTTCATACATGACAAAAATTGATAGATCAACCACAAAAGCATTCAAAAGAATACGTAAAGAGCACCACACATCACATATTGACGCATTCAGATGATACAAAGATTAGCTAATGAAATGCTTAATTCACAACAAATGTCTGCACAACAAGCAACACATATTGTCTTGTCAATACCCTTGAATAGTAGCTCAAGGAAATGCACATTCATAAACACTTCTTGTTCTGAAGACCGGAAATTTATTTTGAAGCATCCAAAACTATTGGATCAAGAACCTGATGACTCTGAAAACATTATGTGCCAATCTATCATAGACCATTACCTTGCATGACCAAAATCAATGGTAAAAATTTTCTTTAAATTTTGTTTCTAGATATAATAAAAATGCTAGACCAGATTACGTAAAAGGAAAAGAACGTGTATTCCGATTTGTTAATTACAAAAACACATAGACAAGGAAAATTACTATCGATAGAAGCACTTGTTATATGTTCCATTCCAAAATAATGAGGAAATCCTCAAGCATGTCTCTCCTTGACATGGCAAGATGCATACATACTTCATAAAAAAACAATAAGACAAAATGAGGCGACCTTTGTTCACAATATCAACACTGCATGGGGTGACATAAATTCATCCCTTCAAGACATAAAAATGAAGCAAACAATGCTTCCACAACATCCTCTCTCCAACAAAAAACATAAGGAGTCAATGAAATATATGACATAAATCTAGATATTCCTTTATGTAATTGATATCACCCAAAAAGAAAACTAAATTGTTCGAAATTGGAAAACATCCATTCATCTCTGACAACACAATATTTTACAAAAAAATGAGAATGATAAACAAAAAACAACAAGAAATCGTAAAAGACATCACACTATAAAACATATCGATCCTTTAAATCCTTTGTATCTCTTCCTAACAAGAGGTGCAGGAATAGGAAAAACGTTCACCGCAAAAATGATCTTTGAAACTTTAATTTGTATATATAATAATTATGAAAAAGTGATCCACTAAAACCATAAGGTCTTATTTTGACATTTAACAGGGAAAACATATTATAATACATGAGGAACACCTTTTCATTCAATAGTCTTATTAACTTTTAACAAGTATCAATTGACTCCATCTAGTGTTGAACGACTTGGATACATTGTCAAAACACTATCAACAATTGTAACTTGTCTTTATGGGTGAAATCACATTTTTCGGTGGCTAATTGTTTTATCACACTAACAATAGATTCAAGGATATAAAACAAATGCCCACATTGCACTTTGGCAACATTTACATGTATTTGTGGTGACTTCTACTAGGACCAACTCACAATGACTACTTCATATTTGAAACACCTCATATAGACAAACAAATGATTCCATATGATTTGGTGATTTAAGGTCTATGAATTGACTCAAACAATTAGACAAAAGTACCATCTTTTTATTTTGATCCTCAATAGAATTTGAATAGGCTCACAAACATATTTTGACATTTCCTACCTCAACAATAAGTGTTACAGACTCACCGCCATAAAATGATCTTGCTTTTCCATACCTTTTTACAAAAACACATATGTCGATGACCATAACAAGAAAATTCTTTTACAAATCTTGGAGCATGGATTTCATTGATGCAATTGATTGTGAACAAGATTCATTATATGATGAACCAAGTGCATATGCGAAAGACAATTTCTCTTCCGAAGATCATTATTTTAAAAAAGGAATCTTGGTTGAATCTGTTTGTTGGTAATTATGATATCAAGATGGATTGGTCAATGGGTTGATGGCACTTTTGATACTTATGCTACCGCAAAAAAATAGGACATCATCTGGATACGATTCAAGCATTGAAAACATCAAACCTGCTAGACATGCACACTTGCATATGCCGAAATTGACTGCAATCCGTGCCTATTTTATGGATTGTAAGTCCTTCACAACACTCACCGAATAATTTTTTTTTACAATTTGAAACCAATTCTGGTATATCTTACATGTGTGTGCACAATACATAGAGCTCAAGGACTTACAATAGACGAACTTTCCTTTAGCCCTCTTGGAGTCACGAGACATGGATTGACTTACATGCCACATCACACATGAGAGGACTATATAAAACTTGTATTTTTGCAAATTTTGACAAAAAAAACTTCAACGTAAGAAAACAAGTTGTTGAAATGAATCGCCTTGAATCACAAGGAAAATGACAACTTGAAAATAAATTTTTCTTGGCTAATATCCAGCCATGCTCTTTATTTTGTTGTTTGAATATGCGAAGCCTTCATGCTCATGTAGAAGACGTCGTACATGACTTAACATTAATGCAATCAAACATATTGTGCTTACAAGAAACACACATATATGATATCAATGCATATAATCTACTTCCAAACTTCCATCACATACAGACATAACATGTGCATGATATAATGATTTCCGCTAAAATGCATATACCGTTTCTGCACACAATGCAATTTCATGTTGTAAAATTAGAAGCATTGCTTGTTGTTGTTCACATTCATGACAAACAATTAACAATTATATATCTATGCAGCTCCAAATGCACCGCTTTAAAATATCATTGTAGTTATCGATCAAACATTGTCAAACTCATCTCACAAACAATGCACATACATATTTGGAGACTTCAATATTGATATGCAAAAACATAATAATACCACAAACCTTCTAAATCAACACATGTCCAATTATAACTTTCATTTTTGCATTGCAAAAGAAAATCCATTCACTAAAAAACACATTGACCACATATGGTCAAATTGCAATATCTCCAACCAGATATTCCAAATACATGTTTATTGGACTGGCCATTTTGCCATATTCTTCGCACTTGACATGTATAACTAAAACTTTTTTTTTTCAACGCAACCAATACAACTCCACATTGATATACAATTTTCCCGCATGTACTAAATTTTTACCCACTCTTACTTTCACAAGAACTATTTTTCTATTTTCCACCATAACAACTATTATCAGTTTGCTAAGAACAAAATATAATAAACATTGAATCTCTAAGCATACTTAAGGTATTAAATTTTTTTATCATTAGACATGTTTTGCAACAATACAAAAATGTGCATTGCTTTACAGTCCAATAATATCTTCTACTATTGCTATTACATTATACAAATGCTATGTCAACCTCTAACACTTTGACCATGACTTACACTCAACCTTTTTCCTAAATACAACAACCGTTTAGTGTAATGGAAACCTTCCATTTGCTCTAATTATGTGAATAGAATTTTTTTCCCTCCTTGCTCTCTGCAATGGTTTTTGAATGGGCTTAGACTTATGTGGATACTCCACGAACGCCATTGTTTTGTGCTTTACAAGCTACTACTTTCTTTCACTATTGGCAACTGATTTCTGCAAGGGAAAAACATTCACTACGACTGCATCTGTAAACAGAGTTAGGAAAAAAAAACATTCACTCCTTATTCATGTTTGACATAAAAAACTATGATTACTGATATACAACTTCTTCACGATTTCAATGTATTGTTTTGTTTACAATTTACAAGGTAACCCCCAACCAATATAATGCCGAAAAAACATTTTATATTATTGTGCTTCCTAATGTAATTTAAAAAAATTAAACCTTTCATTTCCAATTACTAACTTTTGTTGTTTTATTGCACTTCAGGAAATCAAAAGCATTACAAGCTTTGAAACCATTTTACAAAAAGTTTCTCCAAACATGAGTAGACACCAATATTCAATCAAGATATCACATATGCCTATTTTATAAAAAAACCATTGATATAGTTTATTTGTTTCCTTTAGCCTTGAAATACAATCCTCACCCAATTGTATTATATTGAACAAATAATATGTTTTATAACACTATTGAACTTATTTATCTTTGAAAATTCATTCCTAAAAACTACAATCCATTCTTTTCATTTTTTGCAAATAGATTAGACTTTAATATTTCATCTACACTCAATAAATTTCATCTTTTTAATATTATTGCTAGGAGAATGAGATGAAGAGGAACTTGGAAACCATGTCTGCAAATGAACAACCTCAAAAACAAGCCAAGAGGTAAGAAATTACAAATATCTTGTCTAAAATCTCTTCACAACCTACTGTGTCATTAATCCATTTCCTTTCTATTTTTTAGGAAATAGAGGATTCCATGTGCCCAAACATCAATCGATGACCTCAATAGTCACAAGGTTGGAAATTTGTTTCAAGGGGATGTCATTGTTGCATACAAAACAATACTCAACAAAGAATTGAACAAAGAAATTCTATGCATAGATTTAACCAACAAAGAAGGTGAAATGAATGTGACACTTTGAATGTAAGTGGAGCTCAGATTGAGGCATATCAAAAAAGATTCTACCATCCAGAGAGTCAACATAAAACAATTTGACATAGCGCTCAAGACCAATTCAATCGTGGAGATCAACCTTTTGAAATGAGCCCCTCCTTACAATTTTTAGGAGAAATTTTAACATGAGAGATAAATTTCAGGTTTCTATGCATTGTGGGTAGCCATCTCTACTTACATCATCCCTTTTTGTTGCCCATGCTTCTAGTACTTGGCTCCCATTACGAAAAATTACGTGTTCATACCCTATTAATAACTCCTTCACCCACCCCTTACTATTCACAATTCCTCAATTTTGGAGGTTCAAAACCTCGAAATTCCACTTTAGTGATCCCATGTTGAAGCTCTCTTTTTACCCTTTCCATCGACTAGTATTTCATGAAAATATGAGCTATAAGGCTCAAGATATGCCCATTGTAATAAGGGGTGTTCTTGATGTATTAGGGCTGCACAATGCTTTTCTTAGGCAAGTAGCTCATTGAAGGCGCTTGGCAAGATATGTATTGTGATCTCTTCTCTTTCATTTGAGGAAACCTTACATTCCCAAATACTTCCTTGGCGAAAGCTTCGCATAATCCCAACGAGCTCCATATCTCCTGTAGCCTTCACAAATTATTACTCGCCAATTCTCCATGTTGACGATTGCACGCCTAATGCATTTTTCGGTGGCTTCGAACCATCTCCCTCAACCTCCGAAACCTCCACCTAGCTTACAACACCTTGGGACCCCTACCGAGTTCCACATGGCCATCCACCATGGAATAACTCGGTTCACCTTTCTAACAAATCTCTTGACAACTCGTTGACCATGATAACTACCGTAACACGTTCTTCAACTTGACTTAAGCGGGCTTCTTTGAAACCAGGAGAAGGCAAATTTCAAGAATTACGTTGGAGAAGGAAAATTCCTATGACTTGCTTTGGACATGTGACTCGCCAACCTCCGAAGTTAGTTTCCCTGAAACTCTGAAATACTCAGGCCCGTTGAATCCAAATTGCACATTGACTTGCTTGTTTTTGGGACTTTAGAGTCTAATCCATCTTCTTCTCACGACACTTGTTCATTAACACTTCTCTAAACTCTCAAGTTTTGAATTCTGAAATTCAGACTTTGAAACTTGTGTACCGATTAGATGTTTTCTCATTCAACGCTTTGTGTTCAATTCATTGCCTTGCCATGGTGCCGAGTGCCCTATAGGTCCCCGACATCCATATTAAATTAGCCCAATGTGCTGAGCCAACTTGGGCATGACTCGGTTAGTCCCGAGCTCCATTCAACACGATCGACTCGCCTCGGCCTCAAATCTCACTGCCCATTCACCAACGTGCAACAAATCTCCACATGTCGTCTCTACATCTACTCGCCTAACTCGGTAGGAGACATCCGTTGAACCACGAGCCACGCATGGCCCTCCTATGTCGGGATTGATTCCTATTTCTAAGCAACTTAGATCTTGTAAATACATCATGGGCCCGAGCTACTCACCAATGTTTTGCCACCAAATTAGTAAGCTCGACCTCCTCTCGACTCGTTCACTGACCCCTGCATTCATTTCCCAATAATGAGAACTCGGGGTTGGCCCCATTTCCATTTTGCTCGGTGAGATAAGTGAGCTCGTTGAGCTATTGCACTCAAATTCTTAAGTCGAGCGATAACGACTCATTTGTTGCACCACCTGTTTAGATCACCATGGTGAGCTATTTCTTTAATCCCCATGGCTCGAGCTTGATTCCATCAATCCATCATACATGAGCCACCATGTTTTGACCTAGCTCACTCAACTTGGTGATTTGGCTTCATCTAACGTCCCTTGGATCCGTGTGATTTGCGATCCGAGCTCTCCACGCCCATATGAGCTCGCTCGATCTCCCGATACTTTGATTGTCATCCCCCTCAATGGTTGAGGGGTATTTTATAAACAAACCTCATCTTATTCTCATACACATCCACTTAGGAGCATGTTACTCCTATCACATTCACATTACATACCATTCCATCTCACTCATACACAACATACTACATATCTTGGTTGTACTTATTCTTGCTTACTTATACTTACATGTACACTTTTTTTCCATGCTAGATGGATACTTAGTATGTCAATATATTTTCTATATACACATGCACATTCACTTGGTCTTTAGTTGTGAATGCAAACTTCCTATAGATATTTACACACAACAATGATGTTTGGCACTGTACCTCTTACCAATCCCATCGAGGCTCTGGGGGCATCTACATTTACTACTCTTACACATCACAAGTGTTATTGTTTCATTATTCACTACTACTTTCTAGCACATTAATTTCCATTGATCCATACACTGTTGACATATTTTTATCTTTCTAACATGTTAACGGGTGCTTCATGTGCAACATTTGCTTTGTAGGACTATATGCCACCATGGTTGTATGTAACATCTTGCTAGCCATTGTCTTCTATTGTATGTTATTGTTTACGGGGTATGACTTTTATCTTGTATGTGCACTATATGATTTTGGATGCTTTCGGCCCTGATTGTCTTGTGACATTGTGAGTGATGTCCCATGTCCTACGAAACCCACTTTATGTGGTCTACCTTGTCTTCTTGATTGCTTGATTGCACGTTGTCTTCTACTTGCATACTAGCTTTTATTGTACTAATGCATGTTACTAGCCATTTTGTTTGCATGTTCCTTGGTTTCTACCATGCACATCCCCTGTTAAAGGGTATCCACTTCAGGTTAGTTTCAAGTCCTCTCCTTTGGACCACATGCTCCTATCAACCTCACATGCACCCCAAACTAGGGGGCATACATTGGGTGAATCAGTCACCCATACAATAGCTTAGAGCTATAGTAAAGGCCTACATAGTACATGAAAAAAATAGTCATTCAATCATATAACGACCCAGAATATAACCTGGGTCCTCAACAAAATACAGACACAATCGCTTGGGCTCAGAAAGGATCGCATGTGCAACTGTGTCCTCCCCTGGACACTAATGTCCTAGGGGCACACACAATCATCTTATCATATTAGAACAATATATAACAGTTCATAGAGAAGTTTTTATAATATGCACAATCCTCCATCAACAACATGCATTCTATCTCCATTGCAATTGGTATAACTCAGAAATTTTTTGGAACTATTTCGGAAAAAACAAGGATACACCATCTACGTAGTGGTGTTTATTGGGTAGAGTCATGGAAGGAGAATAACATTAGAAATCTCTCCCAAACACTCACTCTTTGGCGTGAGATCACTCAAAAAAATTACACTTGGCATGAGATCGCCTAAAATATTCACTCTACATAGCATTGTAGGACATCTTTCTATTCTTTACTCTCTTTCATATTAGGTGCACACCTTCCTTTTACTACTTTTTACACACTGTTATTACTCACTTTTAGATACTTTTGCAGAGATTTCATAAAACATGACTTTGACTACTCTTTTTCTCTTTTTTTGCAGGCCCTTTTTTAATACACAACAAGAATCGGACCTAAATCAAGCGTAACATAAAGTATAACAACATGTAAAACATAGTACAACACAATACGCTTAACCCCTAATTTCACTTTCTCTTTCTAGTTTCCACGCTTCATTTTTACCACTTCACGCTTTCACTTGTCTCTTCGACACACTATCGTCATCACACTCTATAGGAACAAAAGGTACACATCTTCTAACTACTTTATGTTATCGAGTATTCACTCAACAACATAAATTGGGGGCAAATGTAGACACAAAATCACACACTTTGGTACATTTCTAGGTCCTAAAATCATACTAGCATTCATATGATTCCTAAGCGAGAAAACTAGTAATTGACAACTATCTTTGGCCTCTTTTTGTCTTTCTTATTTTCTATTTGGTCTTACACACTCTACAACCTAGACCCAAACTTTACTTGCTTATATTTTATGACTTTAGACACCAACACCCAGCCAGGATGCCAACGCCGAGGCACCCTCATCCCCTTTGGGTATTTTTGACCTCTTTCCACCTTACTTGCTCTTTTTGGACCTCCTTTATCTTTTAGGCATCTTATTTTCTTATGGGTCAACTTTCCAGTTGTCAATTGAAAAATTCAACTAAGAGAATCATATAAATACATAGCTATGTGATCAGAATAAGGGACCAAGATCTAAGCTTGCATCCAAAGGCATCAAAAACACTCAAAGGCATCCATCTAACATCCATTCAAGGGACAAGGGACTACATTTTCTGCATACACATTGCATAGGAAGGGGAAGTCTATTCTATTTTATCCACACATTTGAATTTATCTAAAAAATCTAGCCCTTTATCTAGTGCATCTTGTAAAAGGCCATCCTAGGGCATGATTCTTTCACACACTCACAAGAACTACATGGAGTTTGAGATGTAGTGGAGCATTCAATCATAATTTCACTCTATTGGGTGACCACCGAGGTCAATCTGAATCCCCATATTGTATCTTTTTATGCGGTTTTGTGATTTTTGTCAGGTGAACACTTATTTTATAGGTTACATGAACACTTGGTGATCAAGGTGCGACATACAGGTGACCAAAAGCAAATATTAGTGACACTTATGTGACATAGTAAAAACTAGGTTATGATCATTTCACGGTCATAGGTGCCCAATAAGAGACTCTAGCGCCCGGGTGAAATATCCCTTGAGGGATATGAGTTACAATCCACAATATATATAAAAATTTATAGGAAATAAAAATTCTTGTTTTTTTGGAATTGAGCCAATTAGGGCATCGAACTAAATTTTATTGATAACTCACAAAATACTTATATAGAGCTTGCTACAATGATAACAAAGACTAGGAAAATGTTTTTGGATTTTTTTGAATAGTATATGAATGTCGATAATTTTTAGAATGCCCTTAAAAATTCATAACTTTGTAAATACAATAGATTAAAATCTGAATTTCTGGAAATAACATCTACAAATAATATAGAAGAGAACTCAACCTCGATTTGGAAAAGGACACTTAGAAACCCTAAAAACACTAATTCAAATCAGGAACTAAGTAGATAAAACACTAGAAAATAATTTTCCAAATTTAAACTTAAACCCTTGATGAAGAAGGGCTTTCCTCTTACTCTGAAACTGAATTTCTGATTACTCTCCAAATCTTATCCAAAAATATGAATAAAGTCCCAAAATAGAAACCTAGGGAGGATCTTTCACCACTGAAGAGTTATTTTCTAGCTAGGTGTGGATATTTCACCACTGAAGCCAGGGTTCCTGTGGGATCTTACTGCACAAGCAAAGAAAGTACAAATAATAATTTCTCTAATATCAAAATAGGTGAGTGTATAAGTGAATTTTTATTCTCCCCCAAGCGCTTCCTTTTATAACTTGTGTTACAACAAAAGGCCCAAAAAAACCCTAATCACCCCTTGGGTATTTTCTTTAATTAATTAAAATAACTTAAGTCACTTTATTCCCCATATGCCAAAAAGTGCACTCAAGTCACCCCAATAAAGAATTAGAACATAAAGTACCATATATTCACCCATTAATTAAGTCATCGACTAAATATAACATAAAGTACCTTAGGGAATCATCTCACAACCTTATTTCACTTAAGTCACCTCAAAGTACGTGTCCAACTTCGAAACATAACCTATAAGTGAAATGAAGGTGCAATCCATACCCAATAACCATCAACGTTAGTATCCCTTTGGGCATGACCAAGGCTAAAATGGATGAAAGGCCTCCTAGCCACCTTCTAAGAAATGGGGACATTACAATCCACCCCTCCCTAGGAATGCTTGACCCCAATAATTATCTTGTCATGTTACTGAAGTTAAATACCACAAAGCAAGTTTCTCCACCTCTCCTGCGGTCAACGAAAGTTCGGTGTGATCCGTAGTAACCAAGCCACCTCATGTACTAATCATGCTCTTCATGTCATGTAGAGAACAATGTTGCCCTTGAAGTGATATGATGCCCACACCAACCCTCCACTAATACCCACACTGAAACTACAAATTTATCTAGTCCTTACCAATGTGAAGTTGTCATCATGTGATCACTCATTGCCTATCCAGTTAACCCATGGGTACGAAAGTCCCCTTTGAACCCTATGGCATCCTCTAGATCAAACTATGAAACAACTTGTATAAGAAAAAAGTGTACCAACTCTCCCACATGACACACACTTGTGTTAGAGTAAGGCTCCTCATAATGTGTCTTAATGTGTCCGTGGGGAAAAGTCCCAAGCCACTAGTAAATAGTCAACCGACAATATCAACTCTACATATTCCACCTCTTGTGTTGAATGTGAACCTACTAAATAACCAATTGGTGAGTAAACTCGTCACTCTACCAACTACCACATGGGTGAAGTGCTCATTGGGAATAGAAACAATAAAATACACAGGAGTGTTATCCCATGTCATCTCATAAAATGATGAACCTACAAGCACTGATTTGTCATAAGACAAACCGTACATCCCTGAATAAAGTTGACGATATCCTCCCTCAATCCATGCCATCTGAACCTATCCCATATGAACATGTAGGTCTCATTGAAACTCAAGTTTCCAGTCATGGAATACAAATACACATGTCACAGTATCTCCATCCTCAACCATGAATTTGACACAAGGTACAATATGCCCTAATAGAAGATCATCTTATACTCCAATCTGTAGCTATCATCCTGTATGTGACCATCTACAATCTCATAAGTGTGTCGGTTCTTGGATTACTCAACAACCAAATGAGATATCCAATCTACCGAAACCTTCGATAACCAACATAAAGATAGACTGGGTGATCTAAACATGTATCACGATCTGTGTAACTATCTCGTGTGCAACACTACTAGTCACACCCACATCCATGACTCCACTCACCCCTTATAAAGTCAAAGTATCCATCATACCTAACTCACTCCCCTACTTAATATCATTTGACTC
Organism: Taxus wallichiana var. yunnanensis; assembly: GCA_018340775.1. Classification (NCBI taxonomy): domain Eukaryota; kingdom Viridiplantae; phylum Streptophyta; class Pinopsida; order Cupressales; family Taxaceae; genus Taxus; species Taxus wallichiana. Next base: position 289,646,703 of record CM031240.1, read on the forward strand.
ACTCTCCACATAATTCATCATGGTGTGCTCTATGTTTCAGCGAACAATCCGTCAAAATAGGAGTCATCAAATATCCCACTTGTGTCATACCTTGTGATGTCTCCATGATTAACAATGGGATGAATTATTTCATGAGACAACTATTTCGATAACATGCTCCTTTCTTCTTCATCCTTAACTCTTGAATATGATTTTCTTGGATTGATCCTTCCCTACTCTTAGGTGTCACAATTTGAGAAACACCATTCCTCATATTGGGCACAACAACTTCTTCTAGATCAACATTCTTTTCTTATTCTTATTCATTATCTGAAAATACCTCTATGCAGTGGTTATATCCCTTACATTGCAACCCACTAATTACTACCCCTTTCTTATCATGTTGAGCTTTTATTGGTTCTTCAAATGAGTTCTTTTGCTGCCCCAAACTCCTTTGTAATTTAGGTATCGACATATGATGGTCTCTCTTGGGCTTGCTACCAATCTTCATCATGCAATAATCTGGAAATGACATATTATCTCTGAATCCCTTGCTCAAAGATTGGTATTTCCTCCAACAAGAATCCTCATCCATCACCTTTGTTGGCTGCCCTACATGTGACGTTTCAAAATCTTTCAAGAAAGAGGGCTCATGAAGACTAAAAGACTTGTTAGATGAATGGGGAGATTTCTTCTTTGAATTACTATTCTCACATTTTCCCTCTCTATCTACTCGAGGCCCAAATATGCCCTGTGATAGTCTCTCTGTGAGTTGGCTCAAATAGAGGTTTGTAGTCTCCTGTTGCTTAACCATATTGGTGAATAATTTCTTCATTAAATCCACATTGAGATCTTCGTTGTCACCCATTTTTAACCCACAAAATTGTGAGGAACAAAAATTTTGATACGGTGAAATATCCCTTAAGGGATATGACTTACAATCCATAAAATATATAAAAATTTGTAGTAAATAAAAATTATGGATTTTATGGAACTAAACCAACTAGGGCAATGAACTAATTTTATTAATAACTAAAAAAATACTTATCCAAATCCCACAAAAATTTATATAGAGCTTTCTACAATGATAATAAAGACTAGGAAAATGGTTTTGGATTTTTCTAAATATTATATGAATGCAAATAATTCTTAGAATGCCCTAAACTACTGGAAATCTTCAAAAATTCATAACTTTGCAAATATAATACATAAATATATGAATTTCTAAAAATAACATCTACAAATGATATATAAGAGAACCCAACTTCAGATTTGGAAAAGGACGTGGAAACCTTAAAAATACTACGCACATCAAGAACCGAGTAGATAAAACCCTAGAAAATATTTGTTCAAAATTTGAAGCTGAAACCCTTTATGAAGGAATGTCCTCTTACCCAGAAACTAATTTTTTTATTACTCTCCATATCTGATCCAAAAATTTGAATAAAGATCCAAAATAGAAAACTAGGGAGGATCCTTCACCACTTTGAAGAGTACTCTACTAGCTAGGTATGGATCTTTCACCACCGAAGTTAGGGTTCTTGTGAGATTTTACTCCATAAGGAAAGAAAGTGTAGAAAATAGTTGCTCCAATATCAAAATAGATGAGTGTATGAATGAATGCCTATTCTCCCCCAAATGATTCCTTTTATAACTTCTCATTGCAAAAAAAAGGCCAAAAAAGAACCCTAATCACCCCTTGGGTCTTTTCTTTAATTAATTAAAATAACTTAAGTCACTTTATTCCCCACATGCCAAAAAGTGCACTTAAGTCACCCCAACGAAGAATTAGAACATAAAGTACCATATATTCACCCATTACTTAAGTCATCGACTAAATATAACATAAAATACCTTAGGGAGCATCTCACAACCTTATTTCACTTAAGTCACCTCAAAGTATGTGTCTAACTATAAAACATAACATATAAGTGAAATGAAGGTACAAACCACACCCAATAACCATCAATGTCACTAGCCCTTGGGCATAACCAAGGCTAAGATGGATGAAAGGCCTCCTGAGGAACCTTCTCGAAATGGAGAGACTACACAAGAAACACCCTTACTCAATCCAGTGCACCCTTGTCCAACCTGTTTTGTGACCTAAAAATTTAATCCGAGCATCGACGAAACAAATCACTCATGTTCAACAATCTTCCTAGTCTGCATCAATCCTAGATCAAGCACAAATCAACTAAGTCCTTTCCTCCTTCTCTCTCTCTCTCTCTCTCTCTCTCTCTCTCTCTCTTTCACTTAGGGTTTCATGTTTAATTTTTTTATTGCTTGTGTCATAGTGTATCTAGTAGTTGTCTATGATAGTTTATATTTAGTACTCTGCAATTAGGGTTTAACAATAAAAACCTATTTTTGTTAAATCAAGTTGCCATAAATATTTTTGGTTATGTTTTTTTCCCATTTTGAACATTATTAATCGAGAAAGGGTGTTAATGTCCCAATTTATTCTTGTTGGTTTCCTTGTCCATGACCTTAATCCGGATGCTTTTGGTCTTCAATGTCAATAGTCAAACATTCAAAATAATGAATACTATAAATATACATCTACGAAAAAACCATAAAAATATATTTTAAATAATTAGACTGAAACTTTTGGTGGGCCCTTTTACATAAGGAAAAACCTCCGACATAATTTTTTTAAATATTATATAATATTTGGAGATGCTATTTAGGAAATAACTTAGGCTATTATAACATGGAGTCTCTTAAGAAAAAGCAATAATAGACTATCTTGAAAGATTCCTAATTAAACTTGAAAATTATTTTCAAGAAGTGTTTTGTGGGAAGGTTCATATGCTTAAGAAAAATATCATTGGATTATTAGTTTAATTAAATTTGAAATTAAATAAATCTAATTGAAAATTAATTAATGTATAAATGCTAAAATACAATAATGACACAAGCAAATAAGAATGAAAGATGTAAAACCCTAAGCAAGAAGAAGAGGTGGGAAGAGTTTGCTAATTTTCAAATGAACATGAAGTGATATGGGTAGTTGTGAGTGCTAAACATATTGTAGACAAGGTCGTTGCTACTCACTATAAAATCTAGAACTCAGGAACAAAGCCACATAGGGCGCCCACAATAGTAGTAGGCGAGGCGCACAGGCGCTGGCGACTGAATTTGGGTGGTGGCGGCCATGAAAATGCTCAAAATCTACTTTATTTTGTGTCGCAAGGGTTTCACTATTGGCTCCTTCTTGTTTCTTGATGTTCACACTATGAATGTTGAGGGTACTTGTAACCTAAAAAAAATGACTACCTGCACATATCTAGAAACCACATCAAATCTAATAAAAAAAATGTAGAATGTGGAGTCGAATCACCCCAAGATCACCCGAAGAGTGAACTTATTACCAAAAATACACTACATCTTAAGATCCCATGTAATTCTTGTGTGTGTGTGTGTAGAAATGGTGCCCTAGGATGCCCTTGTGCAAGTTGCATAAATGATAGAGTTGTAGCTAGAATGTAGCAATGTAATAATATGTGTGGATGGAATAGAATAGACTTCTCCCTCCTATGCAGTGTATGTAGAAGTAATTCATCCCTTGTCCATTGTATGGATGCTAGATGGATGCCTTTGGAGTGCTATAGTGCCCTTTAAAATGCAAGCTTAGGTGATGATAGTAATGTTTAGTACTTGGTCCCTCATTTTGAAAGCATAACTATGTATTTATATGATTCCCTTGTTTGAATTTCGTAATTGACAACTGAAAGGATGACCCATAGCAATAAAAAGTAATTGAGAAGCGAAGGGGCCCCAAAAGGGGTAGGAAAAAGATAAAGAGGGACAGGAGTTCCCAGGAGGATAGGAGCACTTGACGCTACTGTCTTAACTGGGTGCTAGTGTCTGAAGCCATGTAAAAATAAAACAAACAAGTTCTGACAGGAGTAACAGATGCATAAAGCCATTAAAAGTGCACAAGACAAAGAAAAATGGCAAGGAGAGTTTTAAATTACTACTTTTCCTGCTTAAGAATCATGTAAATGTTAGCATGCTTTTAAGACCTAGAAATGTACCCAAGTGCATGATTTTGTGTCTACAATGATAAAGCCACGTTATTTTAAGGTGAAACCTTCTCTATTAAGTGGATAATTTGACGAATTCACTTGAAGATAAGAGATTAAAATATATTTGGAAAACCCCTCCAATTTGCTTTGTTATCCTAAATTGTGATGGTGCTTCTAAAGGAAATCAAGGTATATCTGGATTAGGTGGTCTTTTCCAAAACAAAAAAGGGAATATTCTCAAATTATTCTCACATAACATTCATTGGGCCAATACTAATACTTTTTATGTATAGTATATTTCCATAGGTCTAAAAATAGTCATTCTATTAGGTATTTTGAAGATGATTGTGGGAGGAAAATCTCAATTGATCATAAATGTCCTAAACCATATTATTGATTATCAAGAGAAATTTGATTGATGATACTCCATTATTGTAGGAAAATTTTAAATCTATTTCATTCTAGCATTGTTACTCAATAACAAATAATCCTCTTGATTTTGGGAAAACCCATCAACTAGGGATGAAAATTCCAAATTCAATGGTTCATGATGGACATTTTAATCTGAAGGGCATATATTTTAACAAATTATAGACTTTTAGATTCTCATAGATAATTATAGGATTACGATACGAGTTCAAGAAAAATTACATAGTTTAGAGCAACGTTTATTTCATTTTGGTACAAAATGTGGGGATTTAAGTACTTCATTGATTTTCGTCACTACATAACTCACTTGCACAATCTCAATACATTGTATGAATGCATGAGACTCATCCTTTTCTACAGGGCCGAATTAAGGGTTATGAGCACACTAGACAATACTAGAGATAACGCTTTCTATACATAAAGAAAATATATAGTATAAAAAATAATTAACTGTGACTAAATATCGTATTACTTGATATGTTATGCATCTACTATCCGAGAAAAATTTCCTAATAAATTTATTTGTAGCTACTATTGCTTAAAATTCCAAGTTAATTCTCTACCATATAGTCTATTATAATCCTCCTTTTCTCATATATTTTACTACTATTTTTCTCACTTTTTAAAATATATTCACCTTTCTTGATCTCTCCTCCAAAAAAACTTCCAAGACTTCAAAACAATACAAAGTATGAAAAATACATCAGTATGAATTAAATTTAAGAATATTGTAACAAAGGCATTTGCATAAATACAATTATACAATTTTAATTTTATTTTGAATGAAGTGAATTGAATTGGTATGTAAGGTTGAACACTAACTTCTACTAGCATATATGGAACTAATAAATTAATCTACTCTCTAGGCAGTTACCTAGTTTTCCTATGCCTTAATCCCCCTCTGCTTTTCTATGCTTAGCATTTCAAATATGATACTCTTTGTGAAATCATGTTGTGGGGGCATAAGACCAATCATTCCATTTCAACTTTGTGATATTTTTACAAAATGACAAAATGTTTTTACAAACTCAGGTATATGTTACCTTTAATAATGTAATTCTCATTTCATATTTAAAGGGGAGAAAATGCAAACACCTAAATTTGGATTTACACCTATAGTATGACTCGTGCACATATTCCAAGCCTAGGTGACATATCCCTATCTCATTTGCATGACTTATTTTACTATTCACAATTCTTAGTCATTCATAGAATCAATTTTATTAGTCCACAAACATTTTAACTCCTAGTTATTAGTACCAACAAGTTACAAAATCCCACAAATTGCTTATACTATTTAGATGGGTCTAAATTATCCCACGATTTGGAATAGGCCAAACGGTCTTGTCTCTTGCTCTCTATCGAATATATTTTTAGTTTAGTATCAGTTCATGGGTCATTTTATATCTCATAGGTTGGCCTTAATTCAAAATCAAATGAATGAATGCCTATAAAAGTAAGTGTAACTCACCTATTTACCTCACCTAGAAATCACCTTTCAATTTCGAAAGAACTCATTGCAAAATGCATTCCAAACGAAATTAGAAACAATAATGTAAGTAATGGTATTCCAAGTGTTATTCTTTTAACAATAAGCCATGTGTTTCAAATTATATTCCTTCAGTAGCAGCTAGCAAAGTAACATCAATGTACAAGGTTAGAATTTTCATACACATTGTGTTGATATTGTCTTATTGTAATGTATATATTGAGGATTTTACAAATATGTAATGAATTTTTATTGTTGTAATTGGTGTGTATATTGGCTGCAAAATGTCATTGAATATTCGATGGCAACATCAAACATGGAAAATATGTGATAGAATAACTAAACATGAGAAAAAAATGCCCCTAGGATGATATAGGATATTGTTTATGAATTTTCTTCTTCTTTTTGGGGGTTGGCACATGAGAACCTTTCGTCATAATGCCCCTTAACATTTAGACAAACTGTATATGAAATTGCATTCCCCATGCGCCCATTTGAACGCAAGAATGTCAATGAATTCAATAAACAAAATGCACCCATTATAAAAAGTTAGTTCATAAATCAAAAGGACAAACCACATATGAAAGTGCATTCCCCATGTGTCCATTTGTATTGGATACGAAAAATTTGTTCAGAAATCAAAATGATAGCAAGAATTTGTCAATGCAATCAAGAAAGAAAATGCACCCCTTATAAAAGTGTTGGAGGAACAACAACAAACATGCCAAATGAAAAAAATCTGATCTAAAGCTCGTGTTTTCCAACAGATATAATGACACTTGCTATGATAGATTATAGACTATATTAATCTAAACATAGAAAATTTCCATGATCCAAATAATTTGTTGTAATACATATGGGAGAACTTCATACACATCATATAAGGATTATAAAAATTTCTCTAAAATATAGTAAACTAATTCTACTCATGTATATAAAAATAAAGGGGGCCTATTTATCAATCCAAATGGCCCACATTCACCGGCTTGATTGCAAGATTGTGTGAATTTTCTAAACTCATTCGAGATCCATTTTATATATATCACATATGTACATGCAATTCATGTCCAGAAAAATGGATTTTTCTGCAAATCAAATAGCTCCATGAGGACTACAAAATTAAATAGGTAGATATACTTAATTCTAATTATTTTCCTTGAGAAAAATGGGTTTTCGATAAAGAAAATTAATATAGTATTTAAAGTGTACTATACAAAATGAAGTATTTTGATAACAACCAAAAATTAATATCAAGGAAATTATTGAACATATACACATAATATAAAGTGATATTTGTAGGGTTTTATGAGAAAAATATGCAAATATCCATGTAAACATGACGAGTATGAGATATCTCGAATCAAAGTAAGTTCAAGAAGTTTAGAAGTTCAAAGAAACTTGAACCTACTTGTAAAACCTCTTGCTTGCTTCTAATATCCTAATAAGTGTAAGTGAATACTAAGCATGAAAAGGATGTCATAAAATATCTAAATGACATGTTTATAGAAATATTCCTTTTAGGAAGGAATTTGAATTTTTCACGTTGAAAAATTGAACTGTTGATTACGGTCATGGTTAACAATCTCTTTCATAATCCGAACGTACCTCGACTTCACACAAGCTCGATAGAGCATGTCGTCCTCACATGTATGTTGCGTAGAAGTTGACTTGCTAGCAATAATTTATTAACTATACGATATAAAGGAAGCCAAAGACAAACAATCAAGAAAGGCGATAATAAGATCCTAACACCACCACTCTCCTTATCTTGGTCAAGTGACTCCTTTATTGGTAGCACAGATCACATAAGATCCATTTGATTTTATTTTTCTCTCCCTTTGAGTCCATATTTGTGTCATTAACCAAACCAAGTCCAAGAGAAGAATCCTTGAAGGATAAAGCCCTTCCAAAATCTGATTTTCGCAAAAAAAAAAAAAAGATCTTAAGATAACAGGATTTGCTAGATTGGTTCTTGCACACCGAGACTTATAGATTGAAAATAGAGGTTACATGTACAAGAAAGTGGAATTCATAAAGCTCATTAGTTACAGGTTATTAAATTAGCTTGTTTAATTAGAAGGTATATATGAAGAATGTAAGAAATTACATAAAATGGAAATTGCCTCAAACAACAACAATAGGATATTGAAAAATAGATAAAATCATTGTTCCTTTTTGACTTAAAGATAATTCTTGACAAAATACATTTCAAAAATTCTCGAAAAAATACATTTTAAAAATTCTAATGAAATTGATAGAATTCTATACATTTCATCTAATATATGGCAACTAACTCTAAGTCAACAAAGAAACAATAGTTAGTAACATAGGTTAGAATTATAATAACCAAAACATTGCTCAAATTATCAATGCAGGAAAAGGATTCTCTTCTCATAACTAGATGTTACCTATTTTCTCTTCTAGACAATCATAAATCCCCCAACATACATATTTCATGTCTAGAATCTTCCTATCAGTTTCATGTATAGGGGATGTTACATTGAATGTTATGATGATTGCATTTTTTTCAAATATTGGTGACACATAACTTTGAAATAAGTAGGAATAAATCATAGGAAATAGGCCACAATGGATAAACCTTCATCCAAAAATAATATAAAAATTACTATACAAATTCTTTAACAAGGATATCTAAATACATGAAAAACTTGAACATTGATTGCCTATTAAATAATTCTAACAATGTGCTATCCTGTATTGAGGCAATCGATGTGCTATCATACAACAACATAAAGTTTAAATTCCAATCGACTAAGAAAGCAAAGGTATTCTTTCTTTCTCCTAAGTTTAAAACTCAACTACAAAAATTATGCTAGAAGTATTTAAGCATAGGATCACAGATTAAAAACTCAAGAGTAACTATGAAAATTAGTCAAACTTGTAAGGAAACCATGTCCATGCTTCCAATAAATTCCTACCTCACAAACCAAGCCTGAAACACATTGAAACCAATTTAGAACCTACTGAATTCACCACTCAACCTATGAATGAGTTGCACTTCACCACTCACTACTTTTCCATCAATGCCACTTGACATCAATGAAAACACCAATGACCAGGGTTCAACAATCTCCCCCTTTATCATTGATGACAACACACTTAGAAACCTTTGATGGAAAACACAAGCTCACATCACCCTTCCTAATTTTTGACAACATTCTCTCCCCTTTGACATCTATGAAAAAGGGTTCATTGTCACTTGACATGAAATAATGACAATTAAAGACAAGGAGTCATGAGTAAACGAACTTACCTATCCACGAGATCTCCCTTGGATGGTGTGTTCTCTTTCTTGAGATCCTATACCAACCTTGAGTTTTCACTTTCTTGTGTTTTCTCTTTTGACCTTTGGTTGACTAAAGTGAGCTCCCCTGAGACACAAGAACTTTTCCTTTGAAGCCAAAATACTTGTCTCAAATCCTTACCTTGCATAGCTTCTTTATTTCTCATCAAATTGAAACTCTTCTCTTAAATACCCACAGGCTTATGCAATCAATCTTTAACTCAGAATTTTTTTGGGAGATTTCAAACACATAGATTCTGTCCAAACTGATATTTCAATGTATATTGAATCCTTACCATGCTCTTACACAAATCAGAATTTATAGTAAGATTGAGATCTTGGCATATCATTTTTGACTTATAGTAACCTTGAGAGATTAATTAGAATCTTTTTAGTAGCATATGACTAATTCTATTATTGAAACATCATGCCTAAGAGCTTACTTTCCTCATCCAATATTCATTCTTCATTCACCTTATCTTGCACAAACCTAGTCATTTTGGTGCTCTTTCTTCATATCTAAATCTGTACTATGCACACGAGGAGAACACTCATGTAACCTTCCCAAATATATTCCATTCTTGTTTGAAACTTGAAGCATGAAACCATAATCATGATCTCTTTCCAAAAATCTTGAAAAGAGTCACTTTCATCTTGATTGAATTTCAATTTTTCGAGGTATCTTCAACTTTCAAGTATGTAGCACTTTACTTGTACAACTTTGTGACTTCTCTGATTAACCACAAGCCTTCAAAAACTATGACCCCCTTAAAAACCTGAGAAAAATTGTTTTTCACATTCAATGCAATATCTTTTGCGCGAGCATAGGTTCTTATTAATTTGCAACATGGAGGATGAGAAAGAACAATAACTTCACATGGCTTCACCTTCATCACTTATGATCTTATCAAAATCTACTGGAGATATTTTCCTTTAGGCTTGAGAAAACATGAAATACTTTGACATTTACTTCTTCTCCTTATCAACATGATGGAGACTCTAATCAACTATCACAGTTGACAAATTTGAATCAGGAATATTTTTTGAATCATTTTCCAAACTTATCATGAAGAACACTTGGATGATAGAAAAATGAAACCAAAACCATGCTTCCTTCTACTAGTGTATACCTTCTAGAAGCCTAGAGAAGGCATATAATCTTGTCTTCTTACCTTAGAATAAGAGAAAGTCATCATGACACCATGATGACTCAATTTTCTCTTTTCCTATCTTTGTCTTCTTGTTAGTCTTTGTAGATACCTTCCTTGGTGAACTAAATTCATCACTTGATTTCTCACTTTCTGATTTAACACCTGATAAGCACACATGTTGTAGCTCATGTACTTGTTCCAACACTGCTTGAGGAAGAAATTCTTTTACACTGAGTTATATTCCTTCTTCTTGCTTTTTATTTCACCTGTTATTGTTTGTACTCGTTTCTCTTGTTATTTTTTTAGTATGTTGTGTCCCTTCTACATCTACTCTTGTTATCTTCATGTCATCTTGTCTTGTATCAACTTCTAATTTTTCTTCCTTGACCTTGCATATCCATTTTTCTTTCTTCTTTTCAGCATCTCTCTCAACCATGGCTGACTTGGTCTTACTTTCAGAGTTTACATTTTCTTTGTATATCCTTTTATCTCATCTCTGGAATGCATTCATCTTATAACTGAATCTAGGTGGCCCATGAAAATGTATGGTAAAATTCCCTTATCCATGGAAGTTGAAGAAAACAACCTAATTATTGTCCCAAAAATGACTTACTAGATCTTCTAGACAATACTTGGCTATGTGATCTTTTCCTTTGCAATTAAAATGCAATGTGGTCTTCTCATAATCATACATGCAATCTTTCCATGTATATTTTTCATCTACATTTATCCTACAATCTATAGCACTATACCCAAAGATATTGTATGAAAAAAAAACTCCATAAAACTTAAGCGATAACCTCCTTGCAACTTGCTGCTTGAAGATCCTCTTATGCTCTTTGTTGTCCTTCTTGGGATGAGAACATCCTTGACAAGAAGTATGACTTGATTCATCTCTCAAATCCTTTTTCTTTGTTTGTTCCAGCTCTTCTTTTAGGGTCTTTACTTCTGCATTTAATTTTTCACATTCTCCACTCTTGGCTTGAATAGTTGTCTGACATGTCTCATGCTCTACTTTACTAGAATGTTCTTGTTTGCTTTGCAATATTTTGAGCTGGTTAATAACCTGTGCTAACTCAATCTTTAGGGTATTTAGTTCCTCTTCAAATTTAAGGCAAGCAGTTTCTTTATCTTTCAAGGCCTTTGATACTTTTTCAACAAATGAAGCCATCTCATTTAGTTCTTGACCATGGTTAACTTCCTTAAGCTTGATTTCTTCCTTTAACTCCTTTATAAGAGCTTGAGAAATTTCATACCTCTTTTTCAACACTGACTCTGTTGATGTACCCATGCTTGTGTCTTCAAGATCACCTCCAAGTTGTTAGGCTTGATTCAGGAGGACCAGGATTTGATACCAATTATTGGAAACTAGGAAACGAGAGTGGGGATGAATCGATTGTCTATTCAAATTTTTACCTTATAAATTTGTTCATTCAACTTTCATGATTTACTCTAGGTTAGAAATCACATGCAATAAAAGGTGAATTCACACACTTTGAGATAAATTTAATATGGGAAACCCAATGAGAAAAACCCACTAAAACTATGAACTATGTGTTTCACCGTTTTATTTTTGGATTTGATGAAACAAATAAGGGTATGGGCCAAGGAGGAATACCTATTGTGATGGTCAGTTAGAGGTTATGCATGCATTTTGACTTATTGATCCAATGCTGATTGTGTGATCTTGCTTTTGGCTAGGAGGAACTACTTGAAATAAACAACAAGACCACAAAAGGAGAGTTACAATAAATGCTAGTGGGCTGCCTAGTGTGTGCTAGATCTAGGAAGTGTGGTACTTCCTTGGTGGCAGTCAAACCACTGTTTAATACAACTTAACGTAACAAATGATGTAAATAAATAATATCCTACTGTAGTTGATATGATTTAGATATCTCATCCAAATACAATAAAAAACTTTGATAGAACAGGTTAGGTTATGACCAGATCTAGAAGTAGGATAGTTGGTTAGGGTGTTGGAATAGGTCGTGGTCGGGTTGGGTTACTTAGGTCACTTGGATGGAGGTTCTTAGGTTTTTTTATAAGGATGGATAAATACGAGAGACCGATGTCGGTGACGTATGACCGACAACATTTAAGAGGAAGCGACGATAGTTAAGTCGGGATGGTAGAGATTCAATAAACTGGGTTTTGGGGGTTTGTCTGAGATTGAATAGAGATGGTAAGGGGAATAGTTAGGTCTGTGGAGGTGTTGGGGGTACCAGAGCTATTCATGAATCAAGTATTGGTGATTAAATGATTGTGGGTGATGGGGTGGTTGAGTTGAGTAAGTTAACAAGGGTGGGATGAAAAATGCAAATGGGTCTTTGATAAACATAGATGAATAAACTTTGTAATCTAAACAAGTATGAGATAATATAGGTTAGAGATGCACTCACGGTGTTTGTCAATTTGATGGCTGGAAAATGGTGATGGTTGATATGTGGAATGGTGCTCGGTGTTATAGGAGTGCTTCCAGAATGCTATTGTGAATGCAAATACCTTATGATCGAGTCTATGGTTTTGGTTCTTGGTTTGCATACAAATATCCTTCATTCTAAAACTCAAGAATGTGGCCAACCTCTCAAACAAGGTTATTAAAAATGAATATATCGTAACCGATGACGATTTAGGGTGACCGGCATCGGTTAAGGCAAGAAATCCTAGGTTTACTAAAAATGACAGATCTTAGCAATCTTTTGGGCCAGCTCTGTCTATTCTCGTGGATCAAAATGGAATGTTACATTTTAATGAGTGGGAATGTGGTTAGAGGGAGAATAGGCATGTGATTTTAGGGTTACAATAAGTCTTAGTTCATTAAGGTAGGTATGACTAAGTCTTAGTTAGTTATGGTGAGTGAATGTTGAGTCCTAGTAAAGGGAAATATGCTAAAAATAGGTTTGTGGTGAGGTGTCTAGGTGAGGTGGTGGGGTGAGGTGTTTAGGTGAGGTGGAGATTAGTTTTAATTAAGGTATTTAAATAATGAGTGAAGTGAGGATGAGTATTAATTTAATTGTAAATAATTAAATTAATATTAATGTAAGGTATAAGGGTCATGGTTAAGTGAATATGTTTAAGTTGGCTGTTTGAAAGGGGACTAAGGGGAGTGTGACCCAATTTTGGTGTCTACATATTTCCCCTTTTGTTACGTAGCTTGTATTGGTGAGTGATGCTGACAAAAAAAAGAATTGATTGCCCATGTGTGGGTGAAGGTGATCCCCCTCAAACAAGGAACTGATGAGGTGTAATACGGAATCAGTGAGTGGTTTGATAAATGTGAGTTGATGGAAGATCGGTGGGGATGAGTATGAGTACTATGGGATAGGGTGATGGTCAACTCGGGTAATAGGTAATAGGCCGGGGTCAAAATCGGGTCATGGGTAATGGAAATCAAACGCACGCACATGTATAGATTGCAACATGGTACCAGGTTGAAGAGCTTACAAAATCTACATCGTCTAAGGTTCATAGGTTTATCCAAATAAGGGTGAGGTGATTCAAGTATCCAAGGTATAGGATATGGTCCGGAAACACAACGTAGGTCAGGTGCAGGAACGTTTAGGTATGTTTTGGTACACCAAAGGTTTGGTTAGGATAAACGACATGACAATAGGCAAGGTATGGTTGGTAGGCTAAAACAACATAGGTAACAACATCGCAAGGTATAACAAGTACATAAGGTCAATGGTCACACCAAGTAGGCCAGGTTCAAGTAAAGAGGTCATGTCACGGGTAAGGCCAAGTTATAGGTAAAGCAACAACTCCTAAGACACAACAAAGGAATTGTAAGGGTTGGTTGAGCTTGTAGATATGGTTCAATAGGTGTTTGGGGTGGGGAAAGGGGTGTTATTAGTAATGGGTGCATGCAAAAGGAAGCTTAGCAAGGCCAAATAGTGATAAGGGTTGATCGATGTCGATTATAAGGTGGCCAGAAGCGTCGGTTGGCTAGGGCTTGAATATGACCGTTGTTGGTCATATCGGGTTGGGTTTAAAGAAAAAAATTCGTATTTTATGGAATCATTGTTGTGTTGTGACTTTGGAGAAAATGACAGAGCCGTTTGAATTTTTATAATTTTTTCGAGAGAGGACAGGGCATTGTACCCGGCTAAGGTGGAGAGTACGAGTTGGTGAGAGGAGCTAGGGAGATGGGTCCATGAGCTCAGGGGGATTGATTTGATTGGTTGGATTAGAGGAGTGGATTTGGTGATTTGGGCATGGAAGAGGCGGGAGAGGGTTTGGGTGGGCCACCAGTACAGTGGCCGGATGTACCACCACACCGACGAAACCGAGATGAGGTAAGATTCGATCCCAATTTGTCATTTGTTGTTAAAATAGGTTGGTAAAATTGGTGTTGGGTAAAATCGTGTCGGGTGGGGGATAATTTTGAATTTGTGGTTAAAATGTTGCAATGAGGGAGGGGGGAGGTCCTAGGTAGGGTAAATAGGGGTGGGGAGGGGTTTAGGTTAGGTTTGGGTAAGGTAGGATAGGGTTCTAGGTTAGATTTGAGAATTTTAGAGAAATAGGGGGTTTTGTCGGATTTGGTTGCCATGACGGTGGACCAACGTCGGTCAAGGGTGGCCGACATCAGTATGCTATAGCTTCTATCGGTCAAAATAATAGGTGATCGATTCTCGGTGATGATGGATTGATGTCGGTCACCAATGGTGATGTCGGTTGGCTTTTGAGGAAAATAGGTCAAGAAAGGGGTATGATGGGAGTTAAAGAGAAACTGAGGTAGGGAGGTATAAATTTAAGTGTGTTGAGAATAGGTAGGGTAAAGGGTATGTATGATATGAGTTAAGGGGTGAGAAAGTGGGATGGAAAAAAGATGGAGGTCGTTAGGGTTGCGGGGAAATAAATAATAAACATTTCGGGAATAGGTTTGTTGGGTAAGAGATGTGTTGGGTATGTGCAATATTTAATGATGGCGTGGTTTGTTGGAGTGCGGGATAGGGAATGGTTGTAGATGAGAGACATAGTACCACCTCTATTATTATCGTGCGAGGAGGGAGCATGAAGACAAAGGAGTGGCGACAAGTTATAGATGTTGGACTTATTGGGATCGAGATGGTATAGGCACATAGTGCGGGAGCCAAGATTGATGGTCGCACTCATCGATAGATGGGATTCAGTGACCAACATGTTTTATCTGCTGACAAGTGAGATCATAGTCACCTTAGAGGACATGTACAGGATCCCACGGTTATCGATAGTGGGGACACATGTGTATTCTATTTCTTTAGAGGCATCGGAGGAGCTGATGTTGATGGTGTTTGGAGATGGGATGACAAAGATGAGGTTTGATAGTGCGAGCTTGAGCTATGGAGAGATGTATGCAGCCCATCCTGAGGAGATGAGGCTAGTGGTCCTGATTATGGAGGTAGTGTGTTGATTTGCACTGCCAGATGTGGAGGGTGGGATATTCGCATGAGCAATGATGGGGGTTCTCCATAAAATGATGGAGGATAGGACCTGGTTTTTTTGGAACTAGTATACTTAGTGCAGCTATATAGGGAGTTAGGGGCCTACGGGTGGTTACAGAGGTTCAAATTGTGCTGCACCTTTCTCTTACACTATTGGGCATATGAGCACATCGTATGTGTGCGTCTAGTTGGTATGCCCCCAACCAAATGCATTTGAGGTGGGCTTTTTTCGAGTTGGCTATAGGCGTTGGGTTCTTGTTGTTAGAGAATGCGGGGATGTCGGGGCTACTCACGATGTGGTATATTATAGGTGGGCACTAGAGGGATTATTTGGGGTTAACATTATTTGGAGACCGTATGTTGGATTCCCTTCATACAGGTGGATGGTAATAGAGTTGGATGGGTTGTAGCTTCTCGGATGGATAGAGAGGGCATTGTCTTTAGAGAGCATGAGATGATACCTATAGATAGGGTCCAACGATAGTTTGGGCTACCCAGGATGTGCTTTGCCACCATTCCCTCAGTATAGGAGAGATGACGTGGAGAGGCCTATGCCTCTACCACATTCAGCAGTGCTGCCCAGGGGGCCGGGAGGAGTGGGAAATAGACCGGCGGGTTGATGATGTCTAGTTTATAGATAGATATAGGAAGTGGTGGGCGATCCACCCTACGATTTGTACCACCGAGGCTAGGGTTTCTGGTGTGGCCACCCTTACAGTTCATAGGGATGCCTTACAGGGGCAGGTTTCCACCTTATAGGCCCAAATTACAGGTTTATAGGGGAAGTTGGTAGGGTCAGGAAGATGTAGCCACACACTACATGAACATGTGGTAGGTTTGTAGGGCTAGTTGGCCACCGCTTTAGAGGCACATATTGTGACCTTACAAGCCCAGTCGCATCATAGGAACCAACATAGGCACCGAAAAAGTCTCGGGGATAGGGTCCCATGGTACATGCATCAGTGGGACAGGGTCCCATGGGACAGAGAGGAGGGCAGAGTGCATAGGCATAGGGGCCAAGACCGTTAGTAGCAGGCGGGGCTTAAAAGGTGCCATGAGACCTATGGAAATGCCACTGAACAATGTCGATGGGACAGATTAAGGGATGCCCTAAATGAGGCCATGTACTACTCAGGATCATTTAACTAAGCGCTTGCTAGGATAGACGTCCCTTCCTATATGGAGCATGGGGTATAACAAAACTTGAGTGAGACGATAAGATCTCACATGCACAAAGTGTGGAGAGAATAGTGGGGCCGGCGAGCCCAGAGAGGGGGTCGGGTGAGGTCACTAGTTCACGGAGGCTTGACACACCTCGGACCGGGAAGAGGCGAGAGACTGGACCCCTAAAGGGTGGAGAGATGATGGTAAGGTGTCGGACTAGAGGAGGAGAGGAGGAGGAGACAGATGATACCGTCATGGATATCAGGTGATTAGTCACCATATGTGTTCAGGATACAATTTTTTGTATATATTTTTATTTATACCGGCCTGTGTGACGAAGATAGCGAGGATGTACATGAGAGTTTTTGAGATTTTGATTATTATGGAATGTGTGTTGAAGATGTTGAGATTGTATATGAGAGGCATGTGTATTGATTTTGCTTCTGTGTACATATGTATGGACACATAGATTCTGATGATTTTTATATAGAGATGGTGATATTCATGGTATGATGTTGTAGTTATGTGTGTAATTTCTAGTGTTATTATTTATGTAATGGAATCTAGGTGGATTAGGCATGATTGAGTCAAGGTCATAGGCATGATTGAGTGAGGTCACTTAGGCATGGTGGATTCAGTCTGTGTAGGCATGATGGAGTCAGGTCACAGGCATGGTTGATTCATGTCGGTTAGGCATGGTGGATTTAGGTATAGGCATGATGGATTCGAGGTCATAAGCATGGTTGAATTAGGTTAGTTAAGCATGGTGGAGTCAGGTCATAGGCATGGTTGAATAAGGTCTGTTAGGCATGGTGGAGTTATGGTTTATGATTTTGGTTTAATGTCCAAGTTATTGGTAACATGGGTAAAAATGGTGAGTTATATGTATGTTATGGTGTAGATATCCAAAATCTTTGATATTATGGGAATGTGAAATGATTGATTGGATGTTTTTATGATGTGATAACATGGTAGATAAGTATGTTTATATTAATTTGCAAGCATTGTATAAAATGGAAACTAAGATAGAATATGAATAGGAAAATGGGGAAAATAGGTTAGGGTAAAGAGTGGCCAAGATAACCTCCAAGGGCTCCATGCCCTATTAGTGTTTCCTACATAGCCCACGATGAAAAGGGCCTCGAGGCCGATGTAGTTTTCAATAAGATAGGGTATAATGTGATGAGGTAGAGGAATGGGTTGGTAGGTTTTAGGTATGATTGAGTGCAGGTCATAGGCATGGTTGAGAGGTGAAAATGTAGGTGTCGATGGTCTGGTCTGTATAGGATAATCAATAAATAATGAGGAAGGTGAATGGTAAGAGGTGGGAAAAGAGCTTGCTTAATTGATGAGAACCCTAATGAGTCTACCATACCCAAGATGGGATTATGAATGTAAGACCCTAAAGGTGTTGCATAATGGACTATTCTAAGGATGAATAAAGTCACATGATCACGAAATGTCACAGTTGCGGTAAGTCCCTTAAGAAGAGAGAAAATTAGGGTGAAAAGGAAATGAGGTGAAAGTGGGTGGTTTAGCGTAACTTAGTGTACGACAACATGTTTACCTAGCAAGAAACCCATGATAAAAAAGACAAGTCCATGACAAAAAAATTATCATTTTCTTCATTTGTTTGTTTTTAATAGACTGATCGATGTGGGAAGTCTATATGGGATGAGTATATTATCTCGTTAAGGTCTTCGTGAAGTTGATCAATGTGGGAAGCCTTTGAATATTTATATTGTATTTTTGTAATGAATTTATATATCTGTCTGTCCTTGAGGAAAGAGATGTCTATTTATAGCTGTGAGATAGAGAAAAGAGATGTCCCTGTTTTGAGGGAGTCATCTTTTTTTGGATGTTTGACTCAAGGAGTCGAATCCCATTTTTGGACATTCAAGTCATGGACAAGACTATAGAGGAAGATTAGGTTCTTGTTTAGAAGACAAAACCATATCACAGAGGTTAACTATGAAAGAGGTGATTTCAAGTGATGAACGACCATGGGATTCCATAGTTAAAAAGATGAAAAGTATCCAAGAGAATCATGTTATGAGTAAAGTGGTGGTACTCATCTTGAAGATAATGTTGAAAGGTGACGGGTAATCACATGATTCTTGTTTAGTCGTTGATCCTAAAAAATGGGTAATATGGAAGGTGAACAATGCTCAAGGGATGAGTGGTCAATTGACATAAAGTGATATAAGATTTGATGTCAACAATAAAATGGTCGAAGATGCAAGGCATTGAGGGGCTCAGGTTCGGGTTTACCTTTAAGTGAAGACAAATGATAAGCACCTGATCCATAGGCATGGGTAACGATATAGGGTCCAAGCCAATTAGGAGCAAATTTTCCCCATTTACTTTTCTATTCTTTGGTTACATGTTGATTTTCCTTCAGGACGAGGTCACCGACATGAAAGGTTCGTTCTTGGACACGTTTTTCATAGGCCCGCTTGATACGTTTTTGGTAAATTTAGAGTTGGTCAAGAGCATTGAGATGACATTCATCTAACAACTCAAGTTGTGCTAAATGGTTACATGTTGATTTTCCTTTAGAATTTTTTTCAAGGTTTTATTGGTTGATTTTGCTTGGTCATTAGTTTGTGGGTAATAAGGTGAAGAGAAATGAGTTGAATTCCAAAAGCATCACAAAGCTTTCATAGGGTTTTGTTTTTAAATTTCTTTTCATTATCGGTGATGAGGCAGTGATGAACACCAAAGCGATAAATGATGCGGTGGTTGATGAATTCACATATTTTCTCAGCTTTTGTAGAAATGAGGGGAATGGCTTCTACCCATTGAGTGTAATATTCAGTAGTGGTTATAATCCATTGATGGCATTGTGAGGAATGGGGATCGATCTCTCCAAAAAGATCCAAGCCCCATTAAGAGAATGGCCAAAGGTCTCGTGCGACCTGTAAGGCATGAATAGGTGTGTGATGAAGATTAGCATGCTGCTGAAATTTCAAACAACTTTTGATAGAGTCACAAACAGATTGCGGTTTAGGGTTGACCAATAATAGCCAAGGAAAAGAATGTGTTTAGCGACAACTAAACCACTTAAGTGACCTCTACAAATTCCATCATGAACTTCCTTGATGGTGTATGGAATTTCAAAACTTGTAAGGCATCGTAAGAGAATACCATCGAAGCCACGGTTATAAAGGAGACCACCCATAATGACATAGCGAGAGACACTTTTAAGAAAGGCACGTTGTCCATTACAAGTGAGATCAGGAGGTAAATGAAAAGGGAAAGATCATATTTAAATTGCTTATACCAAAGGTCACGTGGGTCAGGTGCAATGGTTCCGACGGAGTGGACCTCACGAGGTAAATAAGAGGGTGATTTTAACCTTTATATTATGAAAAAGATTTTAGATTTGGCAGGAAAAGTGGGTATCTGAGAAGTCAAGCAGGCCATGGTATCCACAAATTTATTGGTAGAACATGGGGTGGTTTGAAGTTCATAACGGTCAAAGGTAGTCAAAAGTATGTCGACATTATGCTTGTAATTTTGAATCATTTCATTATGAAAATGGTATATATCATTGACTTGGTTGACAACCAGCTGGGAATCACCAAATATATTGATTGACTTATCATCTAAGACATAAGTAGTTTGGAGACCCAATACGAGTGCTCCATATTCGACGATATTGTTTGTACAATCAAAATCTAGTTTGAAAGATAAAGGCATCGGTTCACTACCAAGAGGAATGCGGATAACATTAGCGCCACCCCCATGCTGACATTTGGAACCATCAAAGAAGAGGGTCATTTGGTAAGTGGTATTGTCCAAAGAGAGGGTAGCAATGGATTCGTTCGGAAAATCGAAGTTAGAGGGTTGATTTCCGGAAAGAGGTGCATCTGCTAGTTGGTCAGTGATGGTTTGGCCTTTGATAGACTTTTGATGGATGAATTCAAGGTCAAGGTCGGAAAGAAGCATGAGCCAACATGCAACACGTTGATGTTGGTAGGGTTTGGCATACATGTAATGTAAGGGGTCAATATTGGTGATGACAAAGGTTTTGTGGTTGAGCAGGTAATGATGAAGCTTAGTGGTGACAAAAACTAAGGCTAAGCATATTTTTTGATGTGGGTGTATCTAGTTTCATAGTCTAAAAGGGTATGAATTATGTAATAAACCACTTGCTCTTTGTGTTTCTCGTCACGGTGAGTGAGCATGGCACCTAAGGAATGGTCAGTGGTGGAAATGTATAGGTAAAAGGGTTGGTCATCCTTAGGAGGAATAAGCACTGGTGGTTGAAGAAGGTATTTTTAAGGCATCGAAGGATTTGCAGAATTCATCATCTCATTTGAAGGAGATGTCATTTTTGTGGATATGATGAAATGGTTAGTAGCGGTCAGAAAGCTACGAGATAAAATAACGAATAGATTGCAACTTACCTTGCAAGCTTCGAAGTTGACTGAGATTAGTAGGTGGAGGAATTTCAAGAATAGCCTTCACTTTAGCAGGATCGACTTCTATGCCATGCAAAGAAATGATGAAACCAAGGAGCTTTCCTGAAAGTACAGCAAAGACACACTTCTTACATTGAAGGTGAACACAATACTTGATGAGGCGTTCAAAGATGACCTTTCAGGTTTTCGACATGATGTTTGGATTTGGAAAGAAGGTCATCGATGTAATCTTCTAATATGCGATGCATGATGTCATGGAAGATATAAGTCATGGCTCGCTAATATGTAGCATTAGTGTTTTTAAGGCCAAAAGGCATGACTCGATAGCAGAAGGTCCCCAAGGAGTGATGAAGGTAGTTTTGTGTTGATCTTCTGGAACAAGAAATATTTGATTATAAATCGAGAAACCATCCATGAGTGATAGAATTTCATGGCTGATGGTGAGATCAACTAGTTGGTCAATTATTGGTAGGGGAAATCATCTTTGGGACAAGCTAGGTTAAGGTCATGGAAGTTCATGCAAATGCGAAGTCCCCTAGTTAATTTTGTTACAAGAACGATGTTAGAAATCCATTAGGGATAGTCAATGGGTAGGATGGAGGAAACCAAGAGAAGGTTTTGAAGTTGTTCTTTGATAAGAAGAGGAATGTGAGGATGCATTTTTTCCGTAACTTTTTTATGGGTTTGGCATTAGGAATGGTTACGATATTGTGGACCATGAGTTTTGGGTCAATACCAGGCATATCGACATAGGACCAAGCAAAAGCATTGCTATGGTCCCATAGGAAAGAGGTAAAATCTTAATGTTCAACAACATATAAAGATTGACCTATCTTTAGAATGTGTGGTTCATCTTGAGTATTAATGTTGATTTCGATAATCGATTCATTCAACATGGTTTGTGTCACGAGATGGTAATATTTGGTGAATATAAGAATCTTCCACACCGGGTAGGTGAGGATAGACTCATCATCACGATATTGAGCGATGTTAATAGAAGGTGTATCGTTATCGATCATGGAGGATACGGGAAGGAAAGAGATGAAGGAACCTCGCCATCATATTCATGATTAGAGGTCCTAGGGAAATTGTGGGGTAAGTGCAGGAAGTTGATGGACAAATATAGGGTCATCAAGTGGACATCATATTGCAAATAACAACATAATATCAACTTGTAGGGATTATTAGCAATACATACACTCAAAATTAGACAAAATTATATTAATATGAATCATAGCATCCAGAATCTAGTTTCTAAAATAATAATTTTTGTAAAAAATGGACAAGATTAGCTATATTAAACACTCAAAATTCAATGACTTGGTATTTTTTTTTAAAAACGCCGATAAGATTATAGTCCGTTTGCCCACAATTTGGATGACCAAAAATTGATATATATATTTTTCCTTTGGTGAGAAGTTATATGCCACTATCTATCTTGGGATGGATTTTATTTTGTATTTTTTTGAGTAATATTTTATTTTTTATGATTTTTTCCGTGAAAGTGGTATGAAAACATAAAGAAAACAGAGCACTTTCCGTTTTCCCACCATAACTTCATCAAAAAATATTGAAATCAAATAATTTTTTTTTTGAACATGTATATAATTTCACCACGGTTGGGATGGTATAAGTTTTATCACATTCTGATAAGTGAAACAAATTTTGCAATCTTAAACGTAGACATAAACATTCACAGGAAAAAGTGTCTTAAAGACCTACTATTAGTAAAAAATTATAAAATGATATTTATCCTCTTCTATTCACTTTAAAATCAGTATTTATACAAAGCTAATAGTCTCCCCTATGCAATGGTACCATTTTTATGACATAGTTTTTACTTTTTGGCATGGTTCAAGTCCGCGGAAGACTAAATTTGATGTTTTTTCGTTGTAAAATTCAGGATTTGATGTCCACTTAATTGTCCCCCAACTTGGTGCACTTACCCTGTGTTTATAAATTTTTTTAGGAGGAATAGATTCGGGATCTATAGACTCCGTGGGTGAAGATGGTGATGTTGGTGAATGGGGTGAAGAAGGTTTGTCTTCCTCAATGAGGTCTACGCGGGCCTTCTTGGAAGGTGATGTGGTAAATCCAATGCCACTCCGATCATTGTGTTTATGGGTGGTACGTGAAATGACAGTATGGTGAGCTTGTTCGTAAAAAAAAAAACCAAATTATTTCCATGCGCAATGGTGAAGGAAAGTGTGGGTGAAGTGGCGGCTAGTAAGGGATTGGAGGTTAGATGAAAATGATCGTGTTTGGGATGGAGGTTAGGGTGAATAAGTGGAGATATCAAGTCCCCCATATGTTAGATTAGTGTGAAGGAGAGGAGGACCATAAGGAAAAACCTCGCCTACACGGTAGTCATAACTAGGGTGTTGGCACAACTTCCCATACTCTTGCGGAGTGAGAAATGTGTTGATATTGCATAGGCGGTACTCCCCCAGAGTGAGGCATTGAAAAACACCTTCTAAGAGACCCTAGTAGTCGATATGTGGGTGGTGGGGATAAATGACTCACTAGATTATTGGGCAGGAAGGGTAGTGGTTTGTTGGGAATCGAGGTCACATGCTATAGAGGCTGAGGCGGCAATACGAACAAAAGAGTTAGATGTGGGAGAGGTGGCGGAAACATTGGTGGATGGGATCGTGGGTGAAGAAGAAGTGGGGGTAGTGGCAGATGTCTCTACCAGTACAAGTACATCGTTGGTCGGTACAACATATTACAATTTTTGAATGGCAACGGGTTAGAGGGGATGGTATAGTTATGTCCTTCATGTTCAAATTTTACACAATGGTCGAGATGTAAACCGATGCGGTTACTGTGAAATCTGTAGAATGAAGAAAAAATTTCTTTTTGTGAGTTAAGGTTGAATGAGATACCAACCCAAAATTTTGAGTATGGTAAAAATGAGTCCTGACACACTCAGAAACAACTAGAATACACCAACTATGATTATGGAGTGTGAAAGGAAGAAAAATGGAGAACATGACCTCACACCTCAAAACACAAGTTAGTCAAAAATCTAAGAAAAACATGTAATCCTACAAGTGAATTTAGTGTGTTTAGCTTATGCTATTTAAATAATGACTCATGAATTTAGAACATAGTTTTTGGTTGGGAAGGATTCCTACGAAGAAGGAAATTCTAAAGGTGAGGTTTCAAGTTATGTTTTGGCAGGGGTGGGCCTTTCTCTAAGGTGATGACTGGATAGAGATAACCAGCTAGGTGCCCACTGTCAATCCTCTGATCGTTGAAAAATTCTTCTGGGTGGGATGTTGTTTAAGAAGATGTATTTATTCCACTTTGTGCAGTTTGGTAAAGAGAGAGAAGAAAGAATGTGCTTTCTATGATTTAGTTATGTCAACCATCCACTGGTCATGAATTCTAGCATATAGGTTCCCTCAATTTTAATGTGAGATATAATGCAATAAATTAGAATGTCATGCAAGTGTTTTAAACCCAAATCAAAATGTGATATTTGATGTAGCAAGTAATGAACAGGAAGAGGGATGCTCTTTCACTAATGCAATACTAATGAAAAAAAGAAGTATTCTTTTTAAAGCACCAAAACACGATTGCTTTTAGAAAATAGAAAGAGGGGAAGATTCTAGAGAAGAAAATTAATGTCGAAGCTTTTTAGAAGGGAAACACACACAAATTTCACCTAGGAATGAATAAAATGCAAAAGAACCCCTGATGGGTCCCACTAGGCATGCCAAAATGTTTCATCATTTTCTTTATGGATTTGACGAAATAGATAAGGGTATGGGCCAAGGAGGAATACCTATTGTGATGGTCGGTTGGAGGTTATGCGTGTGTTCGACTTCTTGATCCAATGTTGATTGTGTGATCTTCCTTTTGGCTAGGAGGAACTACCTGAAATACACAACAAGACCACAAAAGAGAGTTAAACAATATATGCCAGTGGGCTTCCTAGCATGTGCTAGATCCAGGAAGTGTGGTACTTCCTTGGTGGTAGTCAACCCATTGTTTAATACAACTTAACGTAATAAATGATGTAAATAAATAATATCGTACTATAGTTGATATGATTTAGGTATCTCATCCAAATACAATAAATAAATCTAATATAACAGGCTAGGTTATGATCACATCCAGGAAGGAGGATAGTTGGTTAGGAGTCTTTGGAATAGGTAGGATCGTGTTACGGGTCACTTGGGTCACTTGGATGGAGGTTCTTAGGTTCTTTTTAGCAGGATGGATAAATACAGAGGCCGACATTGGTGAGGTATGACCGACGACGGTTAAGAGGAAACTGATGACGGTTAAGTGAGACGGTTAAGTCAGCATGGTAGAGATTTAATAAACTGGGTTTTGGGTGTTTGTATGAGATTGAACAGAGATGGTAAGGGGAATAGCTAGGTCTATGGAGGTGTTGGGGGTACCAAGAGATATTATGGAATCAAATATTGGTGATTAAATGATTTTGGGTGATGGGGTGGTTAAGTTCACAATAAGGTAACAAGGGTGGGATGAAAAATGCAAATGGGTGTTGATAAACAAAGATGAAGAAACTTTGTAATCTAAACAAGTATGAGATGATATAGGTTAGAGATACACTTATTGGTGTTTGTAGATTTGATGGCTAGAAAATGGTGATGGTTTATCTATGGAATGGTGCTCAGTGCTACGACAATGCTTCTCGGAATTCTACCAGTGAATGCAAATACCTTCTAATTAGTCTTGGTGATGGCTATGGTTGTCTGGATGTGAGAAAGGGTTCTGGTTCTTATGCATGCAGATCTCCTTCGTTCCAAAACTCGAGAATGTGGCCAACCTCTCAAACAAGGTTACCAAAATGAATATATGGTAACCGATGACGGTTTAGGGTGACTGACATCGGTTTAGGGTTGACTGGCATCGATTAAGGCGGGAAATCCTAGGTTTACTAAAAATGTCTAGATCTTGGCAATCTTTTGGGCCTAGATCTCTATTCTAGATCAAAATAGAATGTTACATTTTAATGAGCAGGAATGTGGCTAGAGGGAGAATAGGCATGTGATTTTAGGGTTGCACTAAGTCTTAGTTCATTAAGGTAGGTATGACTAAGTCTTAGTTAGTTATGGTGAGTGAATGTTGAGTCCTAGTAAAGGGAAATATGCTAAAAATAGGTTTGTGGTGAGGTGTCTAGGTGAGGTGGTGGGGTGAGGTGGAGATTAGTTTTAATTAAAGTATTTAAATAATGAATGAAGTGAGGATGAGTATTAATTTTAATTAATTAGATTAATATTAATGTGAGGTAGAAGGATCATGATTAAGTGAATATGTTCAAGTTGGTTGTTTGAAAGGGGACCAAGGGGAGTGTGACCCAATTTTGGTGTCTACACTATGTTTAGGACTAACTTGTCCTATTTTTTTTACATTAGTTTCATGATTGAGCTTCAAATCAATCTGGAGTTGTAACTACTAGGTTGACCAAGTTGTTATTCAGTCTGGAGGCTTCAACCCCCTGTAATTCAACTAGTTTCTACCGATCTTTAGTGAGATTCAACTCATAGGAAGCTTGACCCCCAAGTGCTAATCTTCCACTTAGACTTGTTTTAGTTTTGGTCACACTTGTTTGCTAAATCACACAGCTGATAATGACCTCTAAATTAGCTCTTCTCTGCTTCTTAATTCTGCTCCTAATCCTCATTTCTTTTCTCAACATCAACAAAAATATTCTTCTATCAAATTTCTCAACATTTACTTTTAATGTTGGTTATATAAGAATCATTTCATTCTCATTTTTGTGTCACTTTGAAAACTCACAATCAAGCTTCTATTAAAATTTTGTTCAGTTTGTTGTTGGGTTTCAATCTTGTGAACACTCACTTATCTCACTTTAACCTTCATGAAGTCAGGATCCTTTAAACACTACAGATTGTATTCATTCCTTTACACAATGTACTAGTCAAGGACCTTGTGCTCATCGATCTTTCATTTTTATAGCTCTTTTCAGTTTCAACCACTTCCTCGTAACAAACATATTCATTCTACACATTCTCACATCCGTATGACTTCATCTTGGGTAAATTAAATCATTAGCTCAATTTGTACCTATAAATTTTGTCAATAAATGTGTACAGTGATTTACCAGTCTTTTAGACACAATTCATACATTTTTAGCTTTCTATCACTGCTCCCTATCACATGTTCTTACTAACATTTATTTGATAACCTATTTTGTTATACTTATTGACTTGGTTCTTTACATCCACACTTTATACTCTATTCTTTATTCACAATCCTTTTCTTGTGCCTTGTTCTCTTCTCAATTGTACCATCAATAAGAACAAACATCTTCTTTGCTTTTCAAATACTTTTCATTCTCAGTCATCACATGTCCATACCTCAGCTTTATTCAATCAAAATGCTCTAACGATAGGCCACACCCAAGCATTATTTCTTTCTTTTATTATGAGGTGATCCCCTATCTCATCAAGACTTCAACCACTTTCAACATAATCTCACAAGATTTTTTTACATGAACATCAAATTTACTCTAAAAATCTATTCAAATTCTCATTGCTTGAAGACTTTTTCATACTCCTTGGTTCTTTATTACGAGTTCATCATCATCTTCACATTATCTTTAAGAGTTCACACCTAATTCTTCATTTTTATGTCTTTTCTTCATTCATATTCTTTTTCTTGATGAATAATATCTATAATTATCATATCTTTGCATATTATAATATGTCGTAGTCATGTATAATTGTTTACAACTCAAACCATCAAGATTTTCCACCACTTTTCACATCTTTTCAACATTTTGCACAATCTTCAAGGATCATTTTTTTTTTAATTTTTCTGTCATGTTTGTATTTCAAAGTGTAATTTCCTTTCTTTAATCTACCGCACTTCATACATCATACTCTTAGCTATTTCTTCAAGTGCATGTGTTTCTTAGTCTTCTTTTCTTATTGTATTGATATCACCATCTTAAACACCATCTCCTTATACAATATATCACTGCATTCAAATTTTATTTTATACTTTTCCTCGAAGTGGTACACATATTTCTTGTCATTTTCTAACTTCCATATAATTCTTTTCACGCCTCTTCAATTTTTATATTTTGTTGATTAGAAGGAGGTCAAAGTATTTATAGATGAAACTGTCTCTTGTTGATCTCACCCTACGACACTTAGTTATTCTTTCGGATGTTGTAGATCCTTTCAAGCATTCTCGTATAAAAATGAATGATGAGAAAAGAATTTCTTTCAAGCTCTCTACATTCTTTCCACATCTATAATATTGAAAAAACGGTCACCCATTATTGTAACTGATAATAACTTGTCTCTTCAAATTCCCTGGATGAGTGAAATGCATTTAGAAGGAATAAAAAAATTGTGTTTGAGAAAGGGATTTTTGAAGAAAGCTCGTATTTGCACATTTTACATGAATTACCTTCATGTCTTAATTTTTTTGAAAGAATCTCTACATTGTTAGTAGCTATTTGACAATCCTTCTAGATATTGTGTGACAGTGACTCATTACACTTGGTTTCATCAGGAGAAAATCTAGATCATGCATCTCTATACATTAGCTCTGTAGATTTGTACGAGGGATTGAAAGGCTATGAGATATTTGTGTCCTGAAGAAAAAACATTAAATTCTAAACAAATGTTGGTTTTTCTCCATGTTCAAAAAGTTACAGTGGTAAGGTTTCAGGTTATAAAACCTAACTTGCAATTATGAAGGTTGTAGTAGCTAAGAATTCAATTTGTGCTAATTCTCCCATGTGATCAATTCAATGATCAAGACAACCATAAACTCCATACACTTACTAGCTAAACTCAAGATTTTGATACACTGAGATCACTCCTTTAGCTGTCATACACCTTAGATTAGTCCAAATTTTCTGGTCAACTTCACTACTTGAGATGAAGATTTTTTTGCATAACACCTTGTTGGTTACAAAATTGAGTTTGATGGGCCACAAACATAAGCTATATTTTCATTTTAAATAAATAGTACAATCCTTAATCCAAACTTTAGCTATCTTGTCATTTGAAATAACCAATGCAGCCCTATAGAAATATACATCATGACCATATCTCACACTCACAATCTAAAGCACTTAACAAGTATCACCGATTTAGTATCTAGAACACCTTTGGATGAATGATTTGTTTGTATATCACATCCTTCATGTTTGATATGACAAGATCACAAGAAATATGCATGGAGAAAGCGTTTATATTGTTACTTGAGACAAGCACTCTTCCCATTGATGCATTACACTTCAAAGAGAAAGCTGTTATACTATCATCTAATACTTCACACCTCATGTTGAAACATTATACACCCATTTCATCTAAACCCTTTATGAAATTGCACCTTAAACATATTAATTTAATTTCATTTCACAACAAGTAAACAAACTTTGTGGAGAAGAAATTGTAACTTTCAACAAAAATAGCATTCTTGTCAATAACAATGCGAGGCAACTCTAACATAACGATCCTTACCCTTAAACACTTTTCTCAAGAACATAATTGACTTGTGGAGAGGAAAAATGAATATTTTCACTTCAATTGCACATAAATGATCTTCAAACATCTTGTAACTCACCAAATAGAACTATTTTTGTACACAATTTGCAAGAACAATGTACAATTTTCATTGTACGTTCTGATTTGAATGACAAAATCATTTCCAAAATGACCTGGAAGATTATTCTACCATCCTGAAATGATATAATATGTATAAACTAATTGAAGTGAAAACAAGTCATTTTGTGCTTATTGCTTCAAAGAGAAAACTTGAGAAGACAGAAAATCTGCTAGAAAAATGCTCATAATTTTCTTGTTCCTTGTCAATTTCAATCAAATTTTTACAAAAGTTCGTGATTGGAATGCTATTCAAAAATTTCCTTCTATTATTTTTCTAAAGAAGGTTCGACAATTTTTCTTGGGCACTAAGAAGCTAGATTGATTATTTTGCATTAAAGTAAGAGGGCAATTTTAGAAAAATTTGCATAACTTAAAATCTCCATTTCAAAATTTGATGAAATTTGGTATGAAGCACTACACGACACACCTATATAAATTATGTGTGTTTTATTAGCCATAGTTTTTTCCTGTGAATCTCTGACTAGTCTCATTTACCTTAGCAAACACTACTAGTTATCAAAGTCAACTTTGGATAGCTATTGAATTTGCCTCCAGGGGCTAAATTGAACCTTGTTTTTACTCACACATGTTGTAGACACTATTCCAATGCTTCTCTAATGATTACATGACCATTCAATGACTGTACCAACTTCTCACACCTTATTAGGCACAAGAAACAAGCCTAAATGGGCTAGTTACAAGCGTGACTCCTACCAAATGACTCAGAACTCACTATAAAACTATTTCTCATGCTGACATCATCATATCTAACTTGTAGAACCTTTGAGCCAAGAATTAAAACCATGTCCATGATTCCAATAGACTCTTGCCTCACAAACCAAGCCTGAACACACCGAAACATGTCTTAAACCTACGAATGCACCACCAAACTATTAGGAATTCATTGTTGTGAACATTAATATTTTATCATGTGAGCTAATTAGTTACGTTATATGAGTAATTAGTTAGAAACTAGGTTGTTAGTAAGATGGTTAAACATATTATTGTTATAAATAATAATACGTAAATAAGGAGTGTTGTTATATTAGTTTCATATTTTATAGGAATGACATTTCCTATATATTTGCATGTTTGAATGTAAAATACATCAAGGAGGAATCAATTGAAGATCTGAGTTTTTTATATTATTCTAGTTTATAATATGTGCTCCAACTTTAAGTAAACTAAACCAGATCCTACATCCGGTATCGAGTGTTGGTTTTGAGAGAGATAATAGAATGGAAAAATATTTGTATTAAGTGTTGCAGTTCTATTTGGAATTGAAGTCTTACATTATTTCGGCTACACAGAGTTCTGAATTGTTATTGCATAGGTTCCTGACATTTGAGAATGACGTCCATCCATTTCTCGATCAAATTCTCCCAACACAAAATTTGACTATTATTATTCGGCGTGTTGGGTAAAACATAAGACACATACATTATAGTCAAATAGTTGTTGTATGGACATCTGTTTAAGGTTTGACTTGCATTTATTAGTCATCTTATACACACTTGATTAGTGGCCCTTGGAATAACACATTAAAGCTGAAAGCAAGATGGAGATATCACATGATCTACTGAGTGTGATCAACAAAATTGTGCTTGGTTCGTAGCATGAGAAACAAGAGAACATGTCTCTATTGCCATTCAACAGTCACCACCATTCTAGAGTGTTATAAATTGTGTGTATATTTAGTTTTATGGAATGATATCTCAAATCCATGATCCAACGAAGTCCAAATTCATTATTTGGCTTTCAACACACCTCGAATTCATAAAATCTTTCTAATTGGCCGCATCATTTGTATGTAGTTGATGAAAAAAAATATCTGGAGGATAGTAGATGGAAAAGAACCAGCATCTTGAGATCCAACCAAATTGGTAGAATGGGAAACGAGGGATGATAAAGCCAAATCCATTATTGGCCTTGCCCTTTCATATTCTTAATTGTATTATGTTGATTTAGAGAAAACATCAAAGGAAATGTGGGATACTCTGAGAAAATTGTTTGGTTCGAAAGCAATCAATGGAAAGTTTTCCTGAAACTTGATTGTTTAAGCTCAAAATGAGTGATGGAGATACAATTTCTAGTCACATCAACAATTTCATCTCTTTTGAGACAACTTGCGAAGTAAAAGCTCCGAGTGAGCGACAATGATGAAAAATATATTCTGTTGAATAGTTTACCACCCAAATACAATAATGTTGTTTTCACTCTTAGTCAGATGCCTTCCAACTCATTGGAAGATATGGTATTATTTCTTCTAGTTGAAGAAAAAAGGACAAAAGAAAATGTAGATGAGGAAACAACAATGTATGTGAAAAAGAAATACAAAAAGCTATCTAAAAAGGACTTAGAATGCTTTTATTGCAAGAAAAAAGGACATACATCTAAATTTTGCACGGCTCAAGCCAAAGATCTTCTCAGTGGAAAATTGAAGCCAAATGAAGCAAATATAGTTGTAGAAGAAGATTCTGAATCAGAAGATGAACGAGTGATTGATGAACCTGATTATAATTCCGAAGACTTCTTGTATGGAGTTCATATTACTAGAGGATGGAGGAAACAGAGGAAGGAGGTCATTCATCGACCTCTCATTAGTCGCCAACGATGAGGAGGTTGCTTAGATGATCCGGTGACATGTGCGGTGTGGTTTCTATTTTTGATATATTTTTGTGTGATAGTTTCTTTGAATAAACCCTTTCCAGAATTTTGGGGAAGATTCATGTTTTAGAAGACTCGCTTTTGGGGAGTAGGAGAAGATTTCGAGGTAGAATCAAGGGATGGTTATCAATTAGTGTGAAGCTTGTGGATCTTGGAGATTCAGAATTTAGGCGCCCAAGGAGGAAGGGAAAGTCCCATAGGAACCCAAAGAGGAAGGGAGCATTCCTGCATAATTCGGCTTGACACTATGCCTTTACGAGGGTAAAGAGATAATCTATGGAGTTTGTACTGGTCTAAGCAGTGCTTTCAGGAGGTGGTTCAACTTCTTGAAATGTGGTTCTTCGTCGTGTTCACATTAAGGGGGTGAATATTTGGAATTAGTAATGTTCACACGAGGGGTGGATGTTAGGAATTCATTGTTGTGAACATTAATATTTTATTATGTGAACTAATTACTTATGTTATATGAGTAATTAGTTAGAAAGTAGGTTGTTAGTAAGATGGTTAAACATATTATTGTTATAAACAATGATACGTAAATAAGGAGTGTTGTTATATTAGTTTCCTATTTTATAGGAATGACATTTCCTATATATTTGCATGTTTGAATATAAAATATATCCAAGAGGAATCAATTGAAGATTTGATTTTTTTATATTATTTTGGTGTATAATTTGTGCTCCAAATTTAAGTAAACTAAACCATATTTTACATGAACTACCACTCAACCTCTGATTGAGCTGCACTTCACCACTCACTGTTTTTCCATCAATGCCACTTGACATCAATGACAACACCAATGACTAGGGTTCAACACTGTTAGCTAATGTACAATGTGGAAATATCAACCCATGGTTTCTATAACCGGTATGGCTAGAGGTTATCTTGACCGGGGAATTGGTCAATTGAATTCCTTTTTTGGGCCGTGGCTTACGCCATTAGGTATAATGTATAATGACTAAGAGAGGAAAAACATACTTAAGAAAGGAACTCATACATGTATCACAAGGTAACTAAAAGATCTCTATATAACGGGAAATGTTTTATATCAATTTGAATAGTGATCGAGAAAAGGAAAACAAACTTACCAAGAGAAGGAAGATATCATAAGGGCAAAAAATTCCTTGTAGTTCTTTCTTCCAATACAATTTTTAAGCCTTTGTATCAACAAACACTAATTAGTGAAAGGATGCTACATTTTCAATTTATACTCTACCAAAGGGAGAATCAAAGAATCAACGTGTTGTCCTATCAATACAATAAATTAAGCTTGATATTATTTTTCTATAGCGTACTCGACAATGATGATAAAAAAATGTCCACACATTTGTCACATAATCGATAATGCTTGCTAGCAAAAAAATTGAAATCATAATCTATATATTCAAGACAATATACTAACTTTGTAATAATTATTTTTCTTTGTATTTTTATTCTTGATTTTTTATTTCAAGTACTAATTTACACAAATTCAAAATACTATAAATTGTATTATTATATTGTTAATTTTTATAAAATTTATATTTATGTGTTTATTAGTGAAAAGAATAAACTCAATTGTATTAAGAAATATTAAAAAAATTATTTCATACTTAAAACAAGAGCTACACAAACAAAAATCCATCTTTCCAAGACTCCGCCTAAAGTTAAATACAAAGAACCCATTCATTATTAAAGTATATAAATGAGATCCTATACCAGAGCCGCGCAGATAAAAAACTCATCCAGTTTGCCAAATATCCAAAAGGATACGGAACAACTTTGATTTAAAGAGTTAAATAAATGTTTTTATCTTGATTATTCGATCTTAGTGTAAAATAATGATAAAGTATTGATAGTGTTCTCGGCAGGCGGGCTCCATTAGAAGCCTCCATAGTGGAGAATGGAAATACAATCGTGTGGTTCACAATCAGTTAGAAACTAAGATATTTTATCACAATCTAACGGCACAATGTTATCCACGTTTGCAAATTTAATCGTTTTGGTAGTACTATTTGATTGCCGCAAAATGTTCGCGCTCTGTGTTACTTTTAATTGTCTCAGTGTTCGGTCTGGTGGAGAAAAAGCGCTCCTTGTTCTTCCATTAGAAGAACAAAATCAACGCCCTCTAAATCCTCTTCAGGAAACTTCTCTGAATTTAGAGATTTGTTACTCTCTACATCTTCAAGAAGCGAATTCAACAGTTCACAGTTCTGCTCCGAAATTTGGTGGGTATCTTTAGAGGACTGTGATTCCCAACAGGAAAATGCGGCATCCTTCTTTAACGGTTGCCGCAATTCTTCCCTGTCAAACTTTGCTCCAGCATCTTGAATAAGTCTTCGAAGTTCTTCCATTAAGAGAACAAAATCAGTGCACTCTAGATTTTCTTCAGGCGAATCCTCAAAATTTAGAGACTGCTTGCTCTCTACCTCCTCAAGAAGCAAATCAAACAGCGCACAATTCTGCTCCTCCCAAATTCGGTGGCTATCTTTAAAGGACTGTGACTCCGAACGGGAAAATGCGGAATCCTTCCTCAGCGGCTGCTGCAATTCTTCCCTGGCAAACTTGGCCGCAGCAGCTTGAATTTGTGCGGGAGACAGCGAAGAGGTCGACGGAATTTCGGGCAGAGAGTGAGGAAAATTGAAGTTGGCATTGCGTCCTCTGAGACAATAGACTGCGCAGTCATAAGCGCGAGCGGCCTGTTGAGGGGAATCATACGACCCCAACCAAATTCTACCAGTGGAATTGGGCATTCTCACTTCTGAAACCCATTTCCCCCTTTTCTCAATCGCACTCCCTTGAAATGTCGTGTTGTTCTGTGTAATCTATTTTGGGGTGTGGTCTGGAGTTTATGCTTTGACGAGGTTTTTACCATTTTGGGTAGCAGACAATAATCTGGATGAAATGGTGATGTGGGTCATATTTTTATAGATAATTTGAATTCGCGTTAACAAAAACATGTGGCTAACAATCTTATTTTGTCGGGTTTAAGGGCATTGTGACGAGGGAGGATTAAATTTGACGGCCGTTTAGACGTTTTTCATGATTTTAGCCGTAAAATACTTGCAAATATTTGGAAAAACCGTCACGTGCGACTTGCAAATTTTAAGGGAGGCCGTTATTTTTAATATAGATTTATAGGTAAATTATACAAAAATATATTTGAAATAGTTAAATATATATAAAATAATATTTTATATATTTTATTAACATCAAAAAAATAACACTATTTTGTATTTTTGAAGGGCAAGATTTAAAATTTGCCGTCACCTAAAAATTGTTTGACAGGCATAGGTGGCCATCAAATTTAACCCCTGGATTGACGAGATAAAGTGGGATACACGGGAAAGACTCATTTCATTTGGTTTGCTATGCCGAAAAGGAGAAGCTCGCATATACGGGGGTTAAATTTGATGCCCACCTATGCTTATCAAACAATTTTCGGGTGATGGTAAATTTTCAAGACCGCCCTTCAAATATACAAAACAATGTTATTTTTACTTATTATTCTATATTTATTATATTTTTATAATATAAATTTACATATATTTTTATAATATTTATACAAATCTATATAAAAATGACGGTCACTTTTTAAATATACAAGTTGCGTGTGATGGCTAGATCAGAAATTTAAAAGTAATTTACGTCCAAAATCACAAAAAACATCTCTTCTCCACAAGATCATATTTTCCCATGATTTGTGATGGAGTTAGTCGGCCCTCTTTGTTTGTCATTTTGTTATGTGGTCTGGTTTCTTCCTGTGGATGAAGCTACAAAGGAAAGCTTCATTGTTCTCTTATTTTCCCTTTGTTGGGTTTGCTCTTGAAGGATGATGCATTGTGTTTGGAGGATTGTGTTGAGGTTAGTATCCTTTCATTTAGAGGGTTTCTTCAAGAATTTGGTTCTCTATTATCCCTTGTTTTCTACACCCTCTTTTCCCTTTGCAAAGGAAAGACTTCTCTTTC
Organism: Taxus wallichiana var. yunnanensis; assembly: GCA_018340775.1. Classification (NCBI taxonomy): domain Eukaryota; kingdom Viridiplantae; phylum Streptophyta; class Pinopsida; order Cupressales; family Taxaceae; genus Taxus; species Taxus wallichiana. Next base: position 289,683,338 of record CM031240.1, read on the forward strand.
TTCCTCTTTTCCCTTTGTTAGGCTTCGACGTTTCTTGACCCTTAGTCTTAATAGAACCTTTCATGTTGGATAAATTGATAGCCATTATCCTGTCAGGGAATAGCCTTTCAAAAATGTTATATTGGATTGATTGTCAGGGCCATTGCATATCTATGCTCTTACATGGTATTTATGCATGAAGATTACCCTTGATTCAACAAGGTAACACTAGTCATACCAAGTTGAACCCCTTACTGTTGAGAACATTTGACTCTATTTCTCCCTGCCTCTATTTCCTTGAGAAGCTCAACCACATGAACATGTTTTCTTTTCCTTAAAGAACTTTAAACTTTTGCAGAGGTCTAGAACATTTGCACGAGCATTGTCATCCTTCAAAAATTCATCGAAAAGAAACCTTGATGAATAATTCTTCACGCATTCATAAACCCCTAATTGGCAATGGACAAGAAAAGGTTGAAACAAAATGTGCACCTTCATGAACCACCATTTGCGCCCATAAATGCATTTTCCTCCAACCCACCCAAATAAAACTCCCATTAAAAATTACTTGCAGACAAAAACCATGATGACAAACTCCCACCGCAACAAAACAAGCACAACCTCTTGCATACATAGACATTGTTTAAGATAAAATCAACGAAAATGTTTAAATAAATCAGGCAACTCACCACTACGTATATTTTTGTTAATAACTTGCCAAAACATAGAGCCATTTAAAAGATATGACTAGATAATATGAATTTTATGTAATGGGTATGAGTTCAAATGTCTGTAATGATGTTCTCTGTTCATATTGTCAAAACATTGTGCATGAATTAACTTGAAATGTAGAGTTTTGCGTAAACATTTTTGCTTTGTGACCTTTAAATCTCTACGCCATGGGTATGACAAAGATTATCGAGATATGGTATGGTAACCAACATAATATGCCTTTACCTATTTTTTCAGTTTCCTCCTCTATTTATTTTAAAACTTTCCTCTTCTATTTTTAATCTCCTACCATGGGTATGACAATATCAGATATGGGTATACCAACCAACATAGTAATCCTCTACATCTTTTCAGTTTCCTCTTCTATTTTTTAAAATAGTTGAAATTAGTCATCATTTCTTATTACATTGAAAAGCTTTCAAATGCTTCATTTTTTGTTTGTCTATATTTTTCTTAAGTTATACTAGACTATTTCTAGATTAGAGATTCTTTAGGCACAATCTATTATGAACTATTTCTATGCAGGTATTCCTTTTTGCATATTAATCTTCCTTTCTTTGATTTGCTCTTCTATGTGCCTTATAAGTTATTTCATCTGCAGGTAAAGTAACAGAGAAAAGTGACTTTTACGCATTTGGCATTGTTCTGTTGGAGCTATTTTTTTTAGAAATCCAACGGATAAATCTATGCCAACAGAAATTTCAATCTCTTGTGTCTTGGGTATGTGCCATCTCCTTTCAGCGTGTTGTCTTGTTAAAAATGTTGATGATTAGATGACTAAACATTTGCACTCGTAGACCCTTTAGTTTCATGAGCATTCAATGTCCATTACATTGATGATTACTGGTAGCTTCAATCATCTTTATTTTCTTCTGCATGTTTATTGAAGAATTGCCAATAAGAAATGTTCAAGAATAAAATACCATATTCAATCAATCAATTAATTTACAGAAAAAAAATGTTGAATATAGAAGTATGTTTAGAATATTTCAACTTTAATATTGCAAAAAGTCTCGTCCCTTTGTATACAACTATTACAAATTACGGAGCAAATATAAACTAGCCATGCATAAAGTCCATTGTATTGTCAATGCCCATGTTGGTGATGTTCATATGCTACCTTCTCTTACAATTCCAACCCAACTCAATATATACACTAAAATGGAGTTTCCAACTATAAAACCTCTATAATTTGGCCATTAAAAATGGAGTTTCCAACTATAAAACCTCTATAATTGAAGTAACATAATAATAGTTTATACATTTCTTTTCTTGTTGAGAGGAATCAGAAAGACAATACTAAAATAGAAAACACATACATGGTTGATACTAACTGCAATGAAAACTTCCATCTCTTTACATTTGTATTGAGCTGAATATGGGGAATCCATTATAGCAGAAAATATCAGACATTGCAACATATTTTGTCATTGGTGGATGAAGATTGCTTGAAGAATTCTATACAGTTAGAAATGGCTTCATTGTGATGAGAATATGGGTAATAATAGGAATTGCATAAGTTTATGGTGTTGGAAGATGAGGATTGATTTGTGAGTTGTGGTTCCTACAACAAATTCCCTTCCCCAAAAAATTGAATTATTTTTATCTTCCTTACATATACACACGTGACACACATATGGGCACATAACTGAAATCGATTTGGTTTAGCTCATTCATTTAAACTGAATCCATGCTAGGTCACTCTTTCAATGAGAAGACATTCAAGTTCATAAAAAATGGTAGGAAATTCAACATAAAAGTGCTCTAAAGAGCTCATTTTTCAAAGCAGTTTATTTAGGGGCTTCAAGATTCCACAATAGTTCATAGTGATTGTTGAAGAAAAAAAAAATCTTGATCAATTTTTTTTAAAGAGGTACATAATTTTAATTCAAATTTTTTTCTTGTCTTCGATAAAGCAAATTTTTCTTGTGTTTAGTCATTTATCTTGATTTATGGGTGTTCGATTCGGTGAGAGAATGGCGAGGGCAAGGGTTTCATTGCCATTCCCTATATGGAAGATGAGGGAGGTGGTGGTATCTCAATGCTTTTGGTTTTGGGTTGTTGTTGCAACTCCTTTTCCTTTGAATGTTGTTTTATCTTCCTCTATACATGGACAAAACCAAAATACCAAAACAAGGTCTTTGGAAAGGTACCTACATTAGATTTTCTATCTGAGTAGCTACATCCTATCATTAGATTTTATTCCAATGTAGTATTTGCTTTTATTATTTTTTCTCACCTCCTTTGGGCGAGGCATTTTTCCTAACCATTTCCTAACTTTTTGCTCATAATTTTTTCACACTATATTGTTGTTTCCATAATTTGATTCTTTAAATGATGTTGAAAAAAATGCATTTGCATAGTTTAGAGTGGCTATTCATCATCATTTCATTGGATCCGATTAGCTTTCATGTGCATAATTTAGTAGTGAATTATGTGTAGAATTTAGCAGTGGATTATACATTTATAATATTTAACAAAATTTAGCTTTGGTTTTAACTAATAGCCAGCTACCGCAATTAGCATCTCGCATTGTGCATTGATATGACATTCTTCTTCATCTACCTTGGTTTCCTTGAAAAAATTATCAATCATATGAACAAGGGATAGTTCAATATCACTAGAATTCTATTTTATCTCTTTGAAACTTCACGATCATTCCTTAGCTCTTGTTTGATTTCCATCTTTCGATTGAGGCAAAGCAACCAATTTCTCTAATAATAGCTACAAGTAACCACAACTCTGCTACAAAATTACAAGTTACCTTTTACTCAAGTTCCAAGAAATTTCTTTCCTTTGGCTTCAGATTGTAGCTATATTTTGAGTTCTTCCAGACATAGTACATTTCAAGAGTTATGAAACAAGCAGAATATGTCAAACATTTACCAAATTCCAAACTACTAATGGAGCTAATTGTAGTAAAGAAAAAAGTCCTTATATCACTTGAAGAAGGGCATGTAAATAAAAATGCTGGGGAAGCTCCAAATTCTTTGGTTGGGGTTTGACGTGTTTGGCCCGTAGTTCACATACTCGTACTTGGCAAGTGAAAAAAATTTCGACTTGGCAAATACATTGCAATACTTGGAAACTTAAAAGACACTTAAATTTCTTTAAAAAACATAAATTTAATACAAAATACAGTTACAGAATGTATTGAATGAGTATTAGAGAGTGCTCACTATGAATTTTGGTGATTATAGCCGAGTATTCTTGGTAAAATCACCAAAACTTGGGGTGACAGGACTCATGACTCCGTGAGTATATGTCAAAAAAACTTGCCCACTTTAAATTTTAATGATTACTTGCATAATCGATAAATACTTGTTGAGTTTGTAAAGTTGAAAAAATTGAAGGAAGAGGACAGTTTCTACTAGCGAAAAAGGCTATCATCTCTCATGTTTTTATGTAATCACTCCATTTGACACTGATTAAGTTGTGTTGTGTATTATGAAAAACTAGGATATCTGAAAACTTATGGATATACGTGTCAGAAAATAATATAGATGGCTGAAAAAAAGAGTTTGTTGTTGGGATATGTAAATTACAACAGCTATATATCAACCATTTGTGCTCTTCAATTTTTTTAATGGGTCTCGGTAGGAGGAATATTGATATGTGCATTCCTTTTTCAGAGGAGGCAACATACCGAAGTAATTCATTACAAAAGACATTGTTGACGTGCTTGGACTTGTGGTTTGATATCGCTTGTAAGGTGACTCCCAATGGTTTTATCTTAAAAAACAAATAGTACTGAATATATGCAAATATGTCCAATGGATCTATTTCTCTCTGAACCAACAATTATGTTATCATGTGTGTCTGTAAGAGCAATGTTGATATGTGCATTATTTTTTGCATGGGGGCAACATATTTATTTAAAATAATAGTTTAGGAAACATCGGTGCAAAAACCCCTCCTCTGTTGTCACAATCTATGCTTTCAAATTTAGACCCAATCGACATACTTTGCAGGTATCGAATGTTGGATTTTATTTTCATGAGAACGTGTTATGTTATAGTGCTTTCCATGCTACCAACGTTACAGATTTCCCTCTTGCGTGAAGGTTGTGGACCTATGACATGGGATGTTAGAATGCCATTGTTTAGAATTCTCCTTGATGTTATTGAAGCTTTTCTTTGATTGTTTTTGTTTTCTACGTAACTAGACTGAAAAAAATGATTGACAAAAGAAAAAATATGGCTACCAGTTGGATTGCTATTGAGAACTATGTCCCCATGAAAAAGAAATCTGTTCACATTGACAATATGTTGACAAAACATAACCTGTTTAGAGACACTGCATTCAAGTATAACGTAGGTCATTGCCTATTCGATACATTTGAGCCTGGGTAATTGCACCAAGTTGGGGGGCTAAAAGGTGGTCTTAAGTGGACACATTTTTTCTAAAAATAAAAACTTCAACTTGTACAAGTTTTTGAAATAGTTACACTCAAAATTGGAAGATGTTGTAGAAATAATAATCGTAGAATTTTGAGTCTAGTTTTTGAGATACTAAATTTTATTGAAAACAAATAAGTTTAAGTGGGTAAAATAACTAAAATACCAACATGTGATCATGTTTTTGTTAAAAAAACATAATAGAGTGACTTTCGTGCCCCCCACCATTTTTTGAGCACCATTTAGTATGTAATGCCTGACAAAAAGATATGATTTAAAATAAAATATGGGGGGAATTAATAGAGCTGACATGAGTGGATGGGAGGTGGCGTGAAGGCATGGGAAAAATTGGCAAGGCACGTGGGAAAGTGGAGGGCGATGGAGTGTGGCAGGAGGTCTGGTAGGGTAAGACCACTGAGGGACATTTCAAAACTGTCATTTTCCTTGCAAAATAATACATGATCCTTTTTTGAGATCATGAGATATGAACCCCTTTAAAACCGTGTCAACGTTGCAGAATTAGCAATAATTAGATAGTTACAACGAGGGAGGGGGAACATCTTTTGGTCAAATTGACAGGGTATGGGCACTTACTCAGATTCATCTATTTTTTGAGAAATTCCCAAAACCAAGTAACCTCTTGCACCAACATCCTCCTATCCTATTTCACACCAAATGGGAGTTGTGGAATAGGTCTTGACGTCCACCAAAGAAGGGATGAGTTGTTTTTAGGATGCTGGCACATCTGCACGTGCTTGGGCTTGTTAAATACACCTTGGCATGTGTAAATTTGAATCCACTTCCTTAACCAGTCACCCTTGCAAGTATAATCCAACACGTTCCAAAATAGGTGCATAGTTCAGGGCATAAATATCCATTACAACAAATGGAGAAGGGATGTAACTTTTGTTAGATGTTTTAGGTTCAAGTGCCCTGACAGATATGCCTATAGAATGTTGAAGCATGTGTAAGGCATGTGAACTATTTAACAAATGCTTGAAGAATCTATGGTGCGTGGACATTATTTATTACATGTTATACATGAATATGATTGTCTAAAAGGATTTTAAAACTCTAGAAAATGTATTGGCTAATGTAAATCCAAACACCACAAACCTTCTTATATCCTCCTATCTCTACGTGGAATGGAACTTTAAACAGAGTAAGATATCTACAGAAAAAAAAAAAGAAAAAAATTGAAATCCAGTTTTTACTTTTGTATTGAGTGTTGTAGTTGCGAATTTCCTAATAAACATGTATGCAAAAAAATAAAGCATTTGGATGGCTCATGATTGGATTGACATATTACTTAATGCCAATATAGTTTCATGGATCGAGACGACTACTTGAAAAACACAAAATGGTGTTCTAATGAGGCATGGATGCATGGAAAATAGTTTGGGTCTTCACGGGACAATCTGACATGATTTCACAACAATGGTGGTCTCGATGGATCACGAATGTAAACCACCCGGATCCCTCATACCAGCTTTGGTCATCATTCCCAGGCATGGTTCATCTCTCCTCGTCTCTCATAATTTTGTTCTTTAGTTTTCCTTTTTGCAATGAAATGAAGTTTTGAAATTGAAGGATTTTCGTATATTATACTGTATAAAATAAACTTGTTTTAAAATAGTAAAACCATATATCGTAACTTATAGGATCCAATATTGCTTGGTAGATAATAAACTTGAACCCTCACTTCATGATGATCTAGAAAATGTCGCAACCAAAATAGATTACTACAGTACCCTTTCCTATTGTGAGTTGAAGTTGAGTTCCCTGAAAATGATTTGATCTCTCCCTTATTTAAATAGATAATTTGTGATTTTCTGAGACTTGAAAGTAACCTTCGTAACTTTGGAAAGGAGATGTTAAGTTTTCTACGTGTACCTTGTTATGTGAGGTGTCACTTGATGTTTGGATCAACTCGATTGAGAATTTTTTACCTTTTGATGCCCCTATAGGAGCCTGTTACTGATTTTTTACAACAGTAGGAAGCTGCTAAATCTAAAAAGTTGGCTTTCATTTTGAACCGCCATTTGAAACCTGGATAGAGAAATTATTATCCGCCTTTGCAAACCTCTAGTAATTTTACTAGACAATTACCTGAAAACTTTGATTCGAAAAAATCACATTCCAAGTTAGTTTGGCAAAGGCATTTTACAGGCTTTCGGTCGCAGTTTGATGAGGTCAAACTAGACCAATTATGACTTGTCACTCTAGAAAACATGTCGTCGTTTGAAAACTATTTTCTAGTTCTCAGTCTCATTGACTCTGATGAATTCTCCTTATATAGGGGAACTTGTAGGAAGTTCCTCATTGCGCTTTCATCCATCGAATGTCAGTTTTTGACATGGTTTTATGAGCCCTCGAGATCACTTTTGATCATTAACAACTAGCTCATTTATGACTGAAGGCCCGAAAAACTAGCCGCTAATTGTAAAGCGTTCACTAGTTGTAAATTATGTTAGTTCCTATGAACTCTTGGTATATAAGTGGGCACGTAGAAATTTAATCGTGGTGTGTTTGCTCATCGAAAGACAATGTTTGAAAGTGGTTTCTTAGCCTCCGAGCTTTTTTGAACATTTTTGTAGCTAGCAGGAAAATGTAAAAAGGAAGTTGTAGGACCCTGTCGGGTTTCCAAACCACCGTGAAAACTTTTGACACATGTAAATAACTGTTTAAAAAATCCATAGTGTAACTTGTCATGTGAAATAGAAATTTTGAAAAAATGGTGTTTCTCTCTCTCCTATCTCTTTCTCTCTCCTTGGTTATGAAATGAAGTGAAATGAAATGAAATGAATTCATGTTTCTAAACCTTTTCTTTTGAATGTAAATTAAAATTATTATTATATGTAAATGGGGAACGAAAAAACATTAATTATGTTATATTAGGGTGGATTCCATGCCAGCGATTTATCGCTGATTTCATGCTCACATGGTTTTGCAGGATGCAAGAAAGATGGCAAAAGGCGATGTGTGATTCATTATTTCTTATTGTAATTTATATATGTCATTGTAAAATGAATATATGTATAATGTAGTCTTTTGTTACAGAAAAGTTATATTTGAATTTTACTAATATGTATGAGATGTTATTTTTAGGGATATCTTAGGAAATGTGCATTAATCACAAGTTCAATTTGATTTATAGTTGTGTATGGTAAAAGGGTTTGATATATATATATATATATATATATATATATAAGTAAATGAATTTGAAGTTAATATATTGTAATGCATTTTCAGTGTTCAATAAATGATTAATTAATTACTAGGTTGTATTCTTACCTCGTAAATGTAATAAAGAGTTTCAATCGAAACACTCAACCCTAATATAAGATTTGTGCGTAACATGTCTTCATGTGTGGTCCTTTTGACCATAGAAGAAATTGAAACTGTAGATTGAACTTAAACTTTGCACTCGATGGAACCTCCTAGTTTAGGTAAATAAGACCCATAGTTTGAGTTTAGCATCATAGTCGGTATGTTTAGTGACATTGTCATGAACCTATCTTTTAGGAATGACATGGTCTAATTTTATCCAGTGTATGTGGTTCCCTTCTAGGTTTGGTAACCTTGCGTGGGGTAAGGAGAATGTCTTCTCTTCAGATTTGACACCATGTTGAGTGGTGAAGACCACCCGAAAGTCACCTTAAAAGTCCTTGTTTGAAGCAACGACTATGCGGTTTAACCTTACCATTTATGGAGTAAGTAGAACTATTAATCCCTTAGTATCCTAGTGGACTAATAAGTCTTAAAAAGTGAGATCTAGAAAAAAAAAATTCATCGAATGAATTCCTTATGGGACCCCAGACAACACAAATGGAGAGGATGAAATATTTGTTTTATGACTTAAACTCTTGTTAATTATCTCTTTAGTTCGAGAGATAAATGGGTTACCTTGGTCCTTCTCGAAGTTCGTTTATCATAAATTTTTGTCCTCTCACGTTATACTCATATTTAGTTGGGGAGTTGACCCTTATGTACGATTGGAAGTAAACCAAACCTTGGATGATTAAGGGTTCAACTTACAGGTGGAAATTGTTCATAAATCTTAGAAAATGCAATTGTATTTAAAATATATTGACTTAAGAGAAGTGTTCAAAAAAAAATGGTCTCGTTATCCCTTATGCCTACTTTCCCTTTGTACCCTAGTGAGTGGCTCAAAACTAAACAAAGGTAGTAGGTGATATTCCTATGATTGATCTCATGGTGGGATTTAAATGACACAAGTGGATGTCTTGGTTTCAGCATGTGTTTATTACTATAGTTTATAAGAGAAAAGAAATGGGATGTCTCATTCTAGGTTATACTCCTTGTAGTAGTGAACCCATTAGTGAAAAAGTATGTTTTATTTTGTTTACAAATGTTATAAAACAATGCTAACAATGAGACCATAGTGCGATGTAAGAGTAAAACATATAAGAGTAAAATGAGATTTGAAGTTAGGTATAATGTCACTCTTGGAGTCCGTGTAACTCAATTAGACATTTTCATGTGTTAAAAAGAATATGGATTGCCCTTGGTGAGATCAAACTTGAGAAAACAAAAGATATATATGAATCCAAATAAAATTTCTTGATGTGGAAATGTTGAATGGATTCAACAAGTTGTTTTGAACTATATTAACTATGATAGGGAAATAAAGATACCGTGATCGAAGAATGTTTGTGGGAACATGTGTCTTGAATCTAAATCTCCCTTAAGTCCTAAGATTTCTTTCTCGGCATCATGCCAAATTCACTTGTGTAGAAAGGGTAAAATCTAACCATTGAATAAACGTTTGAGAAGCATATTCTTAACATAAGAACAAGAGAATTAAGTACTTTGTATGTAATTTGAAATATGCCAAATAATTATGTAAGTTATGGAAATTTTTGTAAAGGATAAAGAGCCAACTTGAAATGGTCGAACTATAAATTAAATGTGGAATGAACTTAAGAATCATGTAGGTGGAAAAAGGAGAAAATTATCCTTGCACAATAATGTTCTTGGAATGTTAATCGTAACTAAGATGCAATTAAGGAAATGATGTGTTGTGGGTTTGCCAATCTTTGAGTCCTTTTCTTGTGGTTGGGTCATTTCTAGTATTCGTTCATTGGGGAAAGTGTGGCATCGACATGTATATGGTGTTGTCATGTGTCTATGTGAGTCGATGAATTATGTAAGTGTCATATGTGTTTTTGAGTTTTCTTTTCTTGGAGCCCTTGTGACATTGTATAGTGAGCAATGTAATTAAAAAAATTCTCCTCATATTTTTATTGTTGTTTTTGTGTGCGTAAAATGTGGGAATTATATTTGGTATCAAAGTGAAGGTTCATGCTCTTGAACCTCTAGGGAAGAATGGAGTTATGATGGTGCTGCATAATGGTGGTGGATATTGGAAGAGTGATGTGATATAAGCGTGATGTGAACAATGTTGTAATTGTGACCTTATGGAAGCACATGTGATGTATGTCACTGATTGCGTATTTGTTATCATGTTGATGTGCTTGTGATGAGAGTATTCACTCTCCTTTTCATTGATTCAATGAGGAATTCATGTGTGATGTACCACCTTATTGTGTGTGAAAAAGAATGTTATTGTGGATTGCGGAGTATTGGAGCATTTTGGCATTATGTAATATGAAGGTGTATTGAGGTATTGCATGACAAAATTGTTGTAAAGTGAATTGTATTTTATCATGATGTCGTCACCATGTTGTGATAAATCGTGTGTGTCACCATGTTGTAATTACAATTGACTATATGTTGTAATGTTAGATATTGTGTTCGTCATACGTATAAATTGTGTAATTTTTGATGGTTCATGTCGTGATTTAGGGGCACATGGTGAATGTATGATCCCTATTGTACATATCCTTGCACTTTGGGTGCATTATGTGTTAATGTGATTTATTGAAACCCATGAAAGTAATCATTGTGTTTTACCCTGCATATATACCATGCGTAAGACGATATGGTTAATTTGTGTGAATCACCATTGTGTTAGTGATGTAGTTATGTGTTATGTTGTGGACCCTACACTAACCGACCCTAAGGGAAATTGGTAAAAGGTGTATGTTTGGAGTGAGGAAATGTGTATCGTTGACCATTCACTCGAGCCAAGTACGAGATAGGAAGTGGAGCCTTACATAGGTTGAAAACCCACTTTTGTTCATTTGGTATGTGTGGCACTTGCTCAACGGGTGTCATACATATTGTGTTTTGCATACACCTTAGGCTCTGTAGATGGAGACTTGTACTCCTTTCTCTCTCCCAATATGGTTATCATATGGATTAAACCTATGTGATTTTTACTATGTTGAGCCTTGTCGAAGTGGTGGTAGGATGATTCAGATAGAGATGATGCAATTGTACTATTGATATGATATTTTACGAGCTGAGGCTTGATGTTTATGAGTTCTAGCAACTTGTTGAGTACCCCCTTGGTGGCTGTATAAGGTCACATAGTTCTCGTAATGTGCTATTAATATACATGTATTTTATTCGTAAATCGAACACTTTCCCTTTTCTTGCTAGAACCAGTATTTTTCTTGATTGACATGTTCTTATATTTTGGGAATTTATTTGGTTGTTCCACTAACATTCGGATTTTGCACTAACCATGGCTAATTAGCCATTTGATTTTCTCAATTTTAAATTGCGTATCAAGTTTAAAATTTTATAGCCTAGCCCAAGGCTTGGGATTTTGCCACTTGGCATTTGATATGGATTGTTATGCTGGTTCTAATGTCGTAATGTGTTGGAATAGGGTCATGGGATTCACCATGGAGTGGTGGGACCTATGGACCCACTTCGTTGTATGGGGGTATGCCCAAGGAGTTACAGATAACTAGCGGGTTGTTAAACCATGAGTTATTATGTCACTTGGGTTAGAGGTGTTTGGACCTTATGTGCCCAAGGCCATAGGGTGACCGACCTCTTTTGTGGAGCTAAAAGGAAAATTTATCTTTATTTTATTTTTCTTGAGGGAGGCATAAGAGACACTTGAGGGAGGCATAAGAGACTTGAGGGAGGAATAAGAGACTTGAGGAGGCATAAGAGACTTGAGGGAGGAATAAGAGACACTTGAGGGAAGCATAATAGATTTGGGGGAGGCGTAAGAGATTTGTGTGGGTGTGATTGATGCTTTGGGAGGTATATGGAGTTTCCTGTGATTCTTTGAAGGTATATGTATTTTTTTTTTATGACTTGAGGGAGGCATAAAAGACTTGAGGGAGACATAGGATACTTTAGGGAGACATAAGAGACATGTATGTGTGTGTGGGTGATTAGTGCACTTGGATTTTTTTTTTTTTTATGTTGGTGATGCTTTATGATGTATATGGAGTTGTTTTGCGATGTTTTGGGAGGTGTATGGTGTTGGTGTTATGATTTATGTGTACTCTTGTGAGTCCAGTTGTGCTTTGTGATGTTGAGGATTAATGCTCCTCATTGTTGATATGATGTTGTTTCCATCTTGACCATATATAGCTACAGTTATGGTTTTGAGTTGCGTGAAACCCCTGTATGTGTACATATTGGGAACTCTATGTTGTTGTAGTTTGCTTATATTACGAGTACCTTTGTGTCAGAAGCATGTGTGATAAGTATTGTGTTGTGAGGGCTATGTATGTTCCTCCCATGAGTTAGTTGAGTTCTTGCAATGTGATACAATCATGGAAGTATGTAGAAATATGTCTTGTTAACCATTAGTGTTGTGTTTGGTGTTTGTGTGGTATTGTGATGTGAGATTCTTTTGGTAACCCACAAAAAGATGATAAATTAAATAATTAAATAACTAAATTTGAGAGTTGAGATTAATGGAAATACTTTAATGGAAAGATAACTAAAGTAATTAAAGTAAAAGATAACTAACTATCAGATAGAACCTTAGCTTCCTTCATAACATTAAGAGTTAATGAAATTGTTAAAATTTCTTTAATTCCATATGGTCGTGTTCTAGAGTTGATAGGAGAGATCTTTTGAAGGCATGGGAAAAAGCACGTGGGAAAGTGGAGGGTATGGGCAGTTTACTCATATTCATCTATTTTTTGAGAAATTCCCAAAATCATGAGTAACCTCGTTGCGGAATTGCATAACATCCTCCTATCATCTATTTCACACCAAATGAGTTTGTGGAAAAGGTCTTGACATCCACCAAATGGGAGGCGTGGGATGAGTCCACCAAAGAAGGGATGAGTTGTTTTTAGGAGGATGCATGTGCATGGGTCCGCACGTGCTTGGCTTAGAAAATAGCTTGTTAAATATGCCTTGGCATGTGTAAATTCAAATCCACTTCCTTAACCAGTCACCCTTGCCAAAGTATAATCCAACACGTTCCAAAATAAGTGCATAGTTCAGGGCATAAATATCCATTGCAATAAATGGAGAAGGGATGTAACTTTTGTTAGATGTTTTAGGTTTAAGTGCCCTAACTGGATATATGCATACAATGTTGAAGCATGTGTAAGGCATGTGAACCGTTTAACAAATACTGAAGCATCTATGGTGTGTGGACATATTTTATTACAAGTTATGCATGAATAGGATTGGGCAAAAGGATTTTAAAACTACTAGAAAATGTATTGGCTAATGTAAATCCAAACACCACAAACCTTCTTATATCCTCCCTATCTCTACATAGAATGGAGCTTTAAATAGGGTAAGAGATCTACACAAAAGAAAAAGAAATAAAAAATTGAAATCTTGTTTTTACTTTTGTATTGGGTGTTGTAGTTGAGAATTCCCTGATAAACATGTATGCAAAAAAGGAAGCATTCAGATGGCTCACCAATGGATTGACATATTACTTAATGCCAATATAGTTTCATGGATCGAGACGACTACTTGAAAAACACAAAATGGTGTTCTAATGAGGCATGGATGCATGGAAAATAGTTTGAGTCTTCACGGGACAATCGACATGATTTCACAACAATAGTGGTGTCGATGGATCGCGAATGTAAACCACCCAGATCCCTCATTCTCAACTTTGGTCATCATTCCCGGAATGGTTCATCTCTCCTCATCTCTCATAATTTCTGTTCTTTAGTTTTCCTTTTACAACGAAATGAATTTTTAAAATCGAAGTATTTTCGTATATTATCTTTTGTATAAAATAAACTTGTTTTAAAAATAGTAAAACCGTATATTGTAACTTACAAGATCCAATATTGCTTGGTAGATAATAAACTTGAACCCTCACTTCATGATGATCTAGAAAACATCGCAACCAAAATAGATTACTACAGATACCCTTTCCTATTGACAGGTTGAAGTTGAGTTCCCTGAAAATGATTTGACCTCTCCCTTATTTAAATAGATCAATTGCGATTTTCTGAGACTTGGAAAGTAACCTTCGTAACTCTGGAAAGGAGATGTTAAGTTTCCTACATGTACCTTGTTATGTGAGGTGTCATTTCAATCTTTGGATCAACCCCGGATGAGCATTTTTGACCTTTTTGACGCCCCTATAGGAGCCTCGTTACAGTTTTTGCAATGGTAGGAAGCTACTAAATCTAAAAAGTTGGCTTTCATTTTGAACTTCCATTTGAAACCTGGATAGAGAAATTATTATCCACCTTTGCAAACCTCTATTACTTTTACTAGATAATTACCTGAAAACTTTGGTTCGAAAAAATCACATTCCAGGTTAGTTTGGCAAAGGCATTTTGTAGGCCTCGGTCACAGTTTGACGAGGTCAAACTAGACCAATTACGACTTGTCACTCCAGAAAACATGTCGCCGTTTGAAAACTATTTTCTAGTTCTTAGTCTCGTCGAATCTGATGAATTCTCCTTATATAGGGGAACTTGTAGGAAGTTCCTCGTTGCGCGTTCATCCATCGAACGTCAGTTTTGGACGTGGTTTTCTGAGCCCTCGAGATCACTTTTGATCATTAACAACTAGCTCATTTATGACCGCCCCCTAAAAACTAATTTGCTAGTTGTAAAGCATTCACCAGTTTTAAATTATGTTAGTTCCTATGAACTCTTGGTATATAAGTGGGCACATAGAAATTTAACCGTGGTGTGTTTGCTCATCGAGAAGACAATGTTTGAAAGTGGGTTCTTAGTCTCAGAGCACTATTTTGAACATTTTTGTACCTAGCAAGGAAAATGTAAAAGGATGTTATAGGACCCTGTCGGGTTGCCAAACCATGTGGAAACTTTTGACACATGTAAATAACTATTTGAAAACTCAATAGTGTAACTTGTCATGTGAAATTGAACTTTCGACAAAATGGTGTTTCTCTCTCTCCTTTCTCTTTATCTCTCCTTGATTACGAAATGAAGTGAAATGAATTCATGTTTCTAAACCTTTTCTTTCGAATGTAAATTATAATTATTAGTATATGTAAATGGGGAACGGAAAAACATTAATTATGTTAGATTAGGGTGGATTCCAAGCCAACATTTTATCATTGATTTCATGCTCACCTGGTTTTGTAGGATGCAAGAAAAATAGCAAAAGGTGATGTGTAATTCATTATTTCTTATTTTAATTTATATAGGTCATTGCAAAATGAATATATGTATAATGTAGTATTTTGTTACAGAAAATTTATATTTGAAATTTGCTAATATGTATGAGATGCTATTTTTAGGGATATCTTAGGAAATGTGCATTAATCACAAGTTCAATTTGATTTATAGTTGTGTATGGTAAAAGGTTTGATATATATATATATATATATATATATATATATATAGTAAATGAATTTGAATTTAATATATTGTAATGCATTTTCAGTGTTCAATAAATGATTAATTAATTAATTACTAGGTTGTATTCTTACCTTGTAAATGTAATAAAAAGTTTCAATCGAAACACTTAACCCTAATATAAGATATGTGCGTAACATGTCTTCATGTGTGATCCTTCGACCATAGAAGAAATTGAAGCGTAGAATGAACTTAAACTTTACACTCAATGGAACCTCCTAGTTTAGGTAAATAAGACCCATAGTTTGAGTTTAGCGTCATAGTCGGTATGTTTAGCAACATTGTCGGGAAAGAGTTGACGAATCATATTGGAATCTGTGCACCACAATGAAGTTACACTCAAGTTGAATCGTAATGGCTCCAATGTAATCACAAGGAAGAATCGATCAACAACTAAATAACTTGCATAACAAAATATAGCTTGCTCATTAGAAAAAGATATCGGAGTTTCTTGGTATGCCTATTAAATGAATAGAAGGAGAGTACATATAGGGTGATGAGTAACCCTAGTGCATGACTTAATATAAACCCTAAACTTAACCCATGTGAGATGACCCTCCAATATGAGAGGAGGTCACATAGAATAACTCACACCAACACCCACCTTCATCTATAGAAGGTGGGGTAGCGGCTATGATGAGTCGAGATGAAAAGAGAAGACACTCCTAAACAACTAAGAAAGATGTGTCGATGGGGCCCGAAACTAAAGGCTTGATAAGGTGCTGTTATCCAAAATTCACCCCCTCAAGGTAATTTTGATAACATGCATCAAATTCTTTAGTTCCAAGAAAGTATATTGATTCAAGGCAAAAATCATGTTTAAGGGTCCCTCGGGTTCTTTCTAACTCTCCTATCCAAGAAGAAAACCCAGCAAGTTTTAAAAATGTGAAAAAATTGCAAAAACCAAGCTTGGGGCGAAAAAATGAAGAAAATCAAGGCTAAGCCCTAATCAAGAAGCCGCAGTGTAAGATTGGGACAGATTGGGACGTCGGGGCGCGAACCGGTAGAAAATCCGCTAGGCGATCCCATGAGAGAAGTTGGAGCAGCCAGGACAAAGTACATGCGGGACGCCAAAGGATGAACCGTAGAAAGTGGAAAAAATCGCAAAGTTTTGTTATCGCGCGGTTTGGGACATCAGGCCATAGTATGCGGACACGAATGGCCGAAAAGCCGAAAGACTTGATCCATATCGGGCGGTTCAGAGATATTTGTCCAAGCAAATCCAGAGATTAAATTGGGGAAAAAAGTATCGGAGGATGCGAACCGGCTGATTCGGCCGAAGCAGGAGACTTTCATCTAAGACGGATTTGGGACATCCAAGGCCAAAAATACACGCGTGGGGGACGTGACCGGAAAAGCAGCCGCCAACGAATGAAATATCACCACGTGTCTTCACCTCAAGCAGGAGCAAGGAATCCCGAATCGGCGAAGCGAGATATTTTCATCCGGGGACAGCTTGGGACAAAAAAGATACAGGGCTGGACGCGGGGCCAAAAGCGGCAATGCGGCGCAAAAAGAAGAAAAGTCAATGTTTGACCGTGAAACTTCAACGGCCATAACTTTTGACTCCGAGCTCGATTTTCACAAAATTGGAATTTTTGGAACGAGCACAAGCGTCCTCTATGCCACGAAAATGCCTACTAGTTATTTAATGCTCATTTCGTCAAATGATAGAAAATGCTTGCAGGACTCCAAAATATTTGCCCGCACTCGAGAAGGCCATAACTTTTGCATTTCTCAACAAAATCGCACAAAATTGGTACCGTTGGAATCGTGACTCCGAGCCCGACGCATGAAATCAAGAAATTACAGATTTGGTGAAATATCGATGGAGATTTTTTATAAAACGTGGCCGAGTTCATAACAGTGTTTCATTTGGTGGTTGGGAGTGCAATTAAGAGGCATGGTCATCATTCTTTCTCTTCTGCAGCACTGGGACAATATGGGGAGCCTTTTGCAAGTAATATATAATCATTTTACTCCATTTAATGCCTCTTACAAGTGGTTGAAGGACAAATTTCGGGATTTTCATTTTTTCCCTTCTCTTTCTCTTCTCATTTTTTCTATAAATTGGAGTGTTGGGCTCATTGTAAAGGGAGAGTTTTCAAATAGCAAAGCTCTATCAAAATTGCTTTGTGAAGCCAATGTGCTGCAGTAGCCCAAGTGGACTCCTTGTATGGTGATCCAGGCCCTTATCTTGTAATAGATTGAAATGTGCATATCATGAAGCAATAAAATATCAGTTTGTGGATGTATCTTTCCCTCTTGTGTTTTCTTGCATTCTTCTTGCTCCCTTTAATCTTTCTACAATAATATTGTGTCTATTATTATGTTCTTGTAGGGATCCATTATCATTGTGTATGCTTGGAATATTGTTGTGAATGCATTTTGCTAGATTATGGAGAACTGTCATCACCTCTTCTAGTGTGCACTTTGCTTCTGTATTTCACGCATTTGGAGACTACTCTCACACCCTCCTTTTCTAGTGTATCACCGCTTTAGTGTAGGCTTTCATTTTATGCATTCTCTCTCCCTGGTCCCTTGGAAATTTAGATTAGAATAGTTAGTTTCCCTGCATTAGAGTAGATTGTGGCAGGTAGTTTAGGAGCAAGAACCAGCTTTCTCTGGAGGTCTATCTCAAGTAGCAAGTCCCACAACTTGGAGATAGTACCCATGTTATCCAATCACACCGTGAGTTCAAGTATATGCACTTGTATAAACATAAGGGTGCTGTGATTCGGTGATATACAAAGTGCCCATTTACGACCACAATCTTCCTAGAAGAAGAAGAAAAGAAGGACTACATAGCCCAAAGAAGATGAACTAAATTGCAGAAGACCTCACTCTAAGAAGAGACCGTAAGTGAAGAAACTTCATCTCGGTGAAGGGCTTGGTAAATAAATCTCTGCAACCGATCGGTTGTCCGAATGTACTGCTTGAATGTCAATGACACCATCATGAATAAGCTCTCGTATGAATTGCATATGGATCTCAATGTGCTTCATCCACCGATCTTGAACTAGATGCCAAAAGTGGATGCCAAACTCTCTTGTTAGAATACCCTGTAGTAGCCAAATAGCTTACGTGGAAGAGCGTTAACTTCTCATTTGTATTACGCCTCTGTAGATGATATTTCAATTACATTCTCGCTTCTTGCTAGACCAACTAATAGGACCCGAACCAAGAGAGAAACTGTAGCAGAAGTATATTTTCGATGATCTAAGTCATCGGCCCAATCAGAATCTGTGAACCCAATTAAATCGATATCTACCCCTCCATGATAGTGAATGCCATCAGTATAAGTGCCATGAACATAATGAAGGATCCATTTAGCTACTTTCCAATGTATCTCATGTGGCTCCTGCATGAATCTGGACACGATCCCAACAACATACGATAAATCCGGTCAAGTGTGAGTCAAGTAAATCAAGCTCCCCACCAACTATCGATAAAGAGTACCATCAACCAAGGGAGTAGAGCAATCTGAAACTAACTTAACCCCGGAGAGAAAAGGAGTAGGAGAAGACTTGCAATCAGACATCTGAAAACGAGCTAGAAAATCAAGAGCATACTTAGGTTGCGAAATCAAAATTCTTGAGTCAGATTGTGAAATATGGATCCCAAGGAAGTAATGAAGTAGACCTAAGTCAGTCATGGAAAACCTATTGGCCAAGGTGATCTTCACAAAATCAATAATAGAGGAAGAGCTCCTGTGATCAACAAGTCATCAACATAGAGAACAAGAATGAGTATGGAGTCATCTTGCCATAGAATATAAACATTTGGATCAGAGTGACACCTAGTAAACCCTGATGTAAGTAAAAAGGAGTCCATCTTGGCATACCAAGCCCGAGGGGCTTGTTTAAGGCCATAAAGAGACTTCTTTAACTTACAAACGCGAGAGAGGATCTTGGACATAACCTGGAGGTTGTTCCATATAGATCTCTTCCTCTAGGTAACCATGAAGGAAGGAACTCTTAACGTCCATTTGATGGAATTTCCATCTGTTCGCTGTGGAAATGGCTAAGGTCAGTCAAATAGAAGTCATCTTCGCATGACCGGAGAAAATGTTTCAAGTATAATCAACCCCAACTATCTAGGAGAAACACTTAGCTACTAATCGCGCTTTAAAATTTTCAACGTCTCCATCTACTCCATACTTTGTTTAACACCCACTTACACCGAACGATTTTTCTTCCTTTTGGAAGAGGGTATGATCCTAAGTATCATTCTTCATGAGAGAGGAATACTCCTCATCCATGGCATAATCCCACTCAGGAATACCAAAAGCTTCCCGGAAAGATTGTGGATTAGAAGCAGAGGTGAAGAAAGAGTGGGTTCCAACGAAATCTAAACGAGTACGTCTCATATCTGAAGTATCTCCAACCAAATATCCAACACTTTGCAAAGTTTTCCCAACCTAAAGAGGACCAGGAGGATTAGGCTCGAGTCGAAGATTCTTCACTTGAGTGAGAAGGGACAAAGTCCTCGTCATCACTACTATCATAATCGGAAGAATAAGAGGTTTGATGGTCGGGAGGATCTCGGAAGAGGATCACACTCAACAAAAAGTATCATCATCGATGAGTCGAGAATCCAGTCGCAAGTGAATAACCTCAATAGGTGGAGAAGTAGAATTCAAAGAAGACTCATCAAACTTAACACTTCTCTCAATATACAACTCATGAGAAGTAGGATTCATCAAACGATATCCCTTCACGCCATTAGGATACCCTATAAAGATACAAGGTTTGGATTGTGGTTCCAAGGCCTTACGTTTCTTCTTGGGAATCGAGCCATAGCCTTGGATCCAAAGACTCGAAAGTGCTCAACATCATGCTTGCATCCAAACCAAGCTTCAAAGGGTGTCATCCCTCTTATTGCCTTGTGTGGAACATGGTTCTGAATGTAATTTGCACAATTCACTTCTTTGGCCCAATACTGTGGAGGAAGAGACTTCGAGTGAATCATACAAGTGGTCATCTCCTTAAGAGTACGATTCTTTCTTTTCTCGCGAATCCATTCTATGAAGGGCTATGAGAAACTATATGCTTTGTAAAGAGATCCCTTGAGAAGAACAAAATCCATGAACCTATTATTTACATATTCACCTCCATTTTCGGTTAGAAGAACATTGATAGACCGTTCACTTTGTTTCTCAACAAGAGCCTTAAAGTCCCGATAATGTTCAAAGACTTGAGACTTAAGCTTAAGAAAATATACCCAAGTATATCGCGAATAGTCATCAATGAAGGTTAGCACATAAAGAGCTCTAGTAAATGAAGGAGAAGAAAATGGACTAGAAACATCGATGTGAACAAGATCCAAAGGATGAGTGGCTCTTCGAGCTTTCCCTTTGTCAAAGTTCTTTTCAGGATGCTTTCAAGGGTACAACCCTTACAAAGACCCTTATAAAACTTGACGTAGGGCATGCAACCCGTTGACCATTTTGTTTTAGCTCAATTGTTCAAGGTACAAAATGCTCATGCCATATCTTACTAACCTCATTTGCATGAGTGAACAAGGAAGTGGGCGTAGAATCGAAGTAAAGTGGGAAAAGGTATATAACCATGCACGATGATCACCCTTTCCCTCAATCACTGTAGTGTCATTGTTAAGCTCACGAATAATCACCGAGTTAGGACCAAATTCCACTTGCATTCCTTCACCAATGTGAGTAATTTGGTAAACCGATAGGAGATTGGTAGAGAGATCAGGAACACTCAACACTTGGTTAAATGTTCCCCATCCATCTCTATTGATCCACTACTAGGAAACCGACACTTGTCGTGTCATTACCCATTGTGATTTGGGACATTCCACAAGGTTCGATGTTGGAAAACTCAACATGCAAAGAACCCATGTGGTGCGAGGCACCGAAATCTATAATCCATGTCGATGAAGGAGTAACTTTGGCTACAAGGGCCTTTCCTTTCTTCTTATCATTTTTAGCACCTTTTGCAGTAGAAGACTCGGCCTTTGGAGCACTTTGTTTTATGGATTCAGGAACACTTATTTTATTCTTCTCAAGTAAATGAGATAAGTGATCAATCTGTTTCTTAAAATAGTGTTGCTCGTCGTGACTAGACTTCTTGCAATAGGAACACAAAAACTTGCTTTTCTGTGCCTTAGGCTTAGAAGTCGAAGTGTTTGTGTCATTTTTAGGTTTGGTCTTGGTTTCTTTCTTAGGTTGATCCTTTGTTTCTTTCTTCTTTTCAGTATTCTTTCCCTTGCTAGTACTTACTACAAGGGTATGTGAATAGTACTTGAGAGACCCCATTTGAATGAGTTTGTCATGTTCTTGAATGAGTTGGGATGAAAAATCAAAGGAGGGCATAGTCCAAGTATCGCCTAAAGCAAATTTTGTAGCGTAGAAAGTTGACACAAAGACAGAATATTTGGGACCTAGCTTAGAGATAATCGACAAGATCAGTTGAGAATATTTCTTCTCTTATTGACATCCTTTTAACAACAATCTAATGTGGACAAATTTCGAGAAGAAAGCTTGTAGGTTTTCAAAGTCACTAGGATTTAACCCTAGTAGTTTGTTTTCCAACTCATGCGCTCTCATGTCATCTAGTTGTCCAAACATTGCATCCAACATTTTCCACATAGATTTAGGTGTTTTGGATGCCTCAATGTGGAAGAGCAAGTCAGGAGAAACAGACATGCAAAGAATACCTAAAGCTTCATCACTACGGTTTAACCACTTAGATTTTTTAGGTCATCACATCCGGTTCTCTCGGTTCCCATGGTGATGCGGAATAACCCTTTACCCCTTAGTTTCATTATTATTTTTGATCTCCATTTGAAAAAGTTGAACGGCGTAAGCAAAGGAATTGAAAGTGCATCCATAGTGAAGAGAGAGAGAAAGAAATGCAAAAGGACAATATAACAACCCCTACTTTCGGCACTTTATAGTTTAGTGCATTGATTACAATCGGGTCTACGTGCATGTGGTTTGAAACACTTGGTAACTCATCTTGTAATCAACGTAATAATGCGCAAGAGAGGAGACCACAACAAAGTGTTTCATGGAGCGCAACAAATAGGACACCGTAAACAAGCACAAGCAAAAAAACAAGGAAGGAGGTGAAAGCCAATCCTGGTTGTGAGAAAAAGTGTCTCACGTTGAACGAAAACCCCTTGCTGCTGCAGATCGTGTGGCAGATGCGCTCACTAGTTGCAAGCAATAAGGGTAAAAATACAAAGTTGTGAACTCGAAGGAGTTCAGATATCTTCAGAACGCTGGAAAAATGCCCAGAAGGGAAATAAGTGCTCAAAGTGTCACTGCACACTTGAGCGCATGATTAGTAAAAAAGTGACAATTAAATTCCTAAAAAAATTATCGTGTCGAAACGTCCAATTTAGCTAATTTAAAGCTAATGGGAGTTTAAAAACGTTTAAATTAAAGATGATTTTTTAAAAAATACTAACCGTAAATGAGATAGGATTGTAATTAATAAAAATAGATTTAAGTAAATCTAATTAATTACAATTAATTTAATTAAGATCTAAAGAAAAAAATCCTAATTAAAGATACTTTCCCTTTTAAAAAAGCAATTTTAAATTAAATAAAACTAATTTAAAATATATAAAAAGCTTCTTTTTGTTTTAGATAGAAAGAATTTTTAAAAAGATACTTTACCAAATAACTGAATAAAGTATTTAAAAAAGTATTTTAAATACTTACCAAAATAACTTCCACGTTTTTTTAAAAGAATTTTAAAAAGCTTATTGTATTTTAAAATTGGAAAGTATTTAAAAAAATACTTACCAAAAAACCTGAAAAAACGTACCAAAAAAAAGCGTGAAAAAAAGAACTTACCGTTTTTGTTTGCTTGGACCACGCAGGTTTTAATGGAGGTTGTTGTGTAGAGGAGAAGGTTTTGGTTGTTCATTGGAGGAGCTCGCAGAGAGTAGGGAGGGCGGAGGCCACACATGGTAGATTAGACAGACAATAGCCATGCAGTAGGCCACGAGCAAAGAGGGCAAGGAGGGAAAAGGCCACATAGGGAAGATCAGACACATAGCCACACAACAGGCCACGAGAAGAGAGGGCAGGGAGGGTAGGTTGAGCACGCCACCATGAGCAGGTTTGACCACGAACTCAAAAATCCCGTGCACGCATAAGTCCAGCAAATGGTGAAGGAAAAATCCAGTGCACGCAAGCTTACTGATTAAGGTTAGCTTGAGACCGGTTTGCAAATGGCGTAGGTTTTGTGGAGGGCGGCACTCCGGTTGCACGGCTTTCATGCCATGAGAAGAGAGCATGAGATGGCAGCAGGTGTAACAACAAATGAATTTTTCACCAAACACAAGCACCCAAAAAAACGTAGGCTAGAGAGGAGAGAACGCTCGGGACAGCCAAAACCCCACAAATGTTGTAGTCCAAAACACCAGGAACACGAATTTTGACCTGAATCTGCAAAAAAAAAAAAAACAAACACAAAGAAACAAAAAAAAAACAGAGATCTAAATTTTTTTCAGTTTAATTAAAAAACTAGAAAATAACCTCTATTTTAACGGATCTCCAAATGCAAAGCTGTAGCTAACTAAATTTAGCTGCAAAATCCCTGAAAGACTCAAGGAGATCTGCACATGCATGAAGAACACAACAAAACGACAAATTTCCAAGAGCAACTTGTTAAATACGTTAGCAAGGAAAAACCAGAAAATAATGATCAAAAACTTGCACGAGGAGTTAAAAAAACAAAAACAAGAGTAATCACAACTCAAAAATGAGTGCACCTTTACCCGATCTCATCTCTGATACCATGAAAGAGTTGACAAATAGTATTGAAAGCGCACACCACAATGAAGTTGCACTTAAGTTGAATCGTAATGGCTCCAACATAATCACAAGGTAGAATCGATCAATAATTGAATAAATTGCATAACAGAATAAAGCTTTCTCATAAGAAAAAGACAACAAAGTGTCTTGGCATGCCCATTAAATGAATAGAAGGAGAGTACATATAGGGTGTTGAGTAACCCTAGTGCATGACTCAATAGCAAACCCTCAACCTAACCCTAAACCTAACCCATGTGAGATGACCCTCCAATATGAGAGGAGGTCACATAGGATAACTCACACTAACATTAATTTATATAGGTCATTGTAAAGTGAATATATGTATAATGTAGTCTTTTGTTACAGAAAAGTTATATTTGAAATTTGCTAATATGTATGAGATGCTATTTTTAGGGATATCTTAGGAAATGTTCATTAATCACAAGTTCAATTTGATTTATAGTTGAGTATGGTAAAGGGTTTGATATATATATATATATATATATATATATATATATATATATATATATATATATATATATATATATATATATATAGTAAATGAATTTGAAGTTAATATATTGTAATGCATTTTTCAGTGTTCAATAAACGATTAATTAATTACTAGGTTGTATTCTTACCTTGTAAATGTAATAAAGAGTTTCAATAGAAACACTCAACCCTAATATAAGATCTGTGCGTAACTTGTCTTCATGTGTGATCCTTTTGACCATAGAAGAAATTGAAACTGTAGAATGAACTTAAACTTTACACTCAATGGAACCTCATAGTTTAGGGAAATAAGACCCATAGTTTGAGGTTAGAAAGCGTCATAGTCGGTATGTTTACCGACATTGTCATGAACCCATCTTTTAGGAATGACATGGTCAGTTTTTATCCAGTATGTGGTTCTCTTCTAGGTTTGGTAACCATGCGTGTGGCAAGGAGAATGTCTTCTCTTTAGATCCGACACCATGTTGAGTGGTGAATACCACCCTGGAAGTCACCTTAAAATTCCTTTGTTCGAAGAAACGACTATGCGGTGTAACCTTACCTTTTATGGAGTAAGTAGAACTATTAACCCCTTATATCCTAGTGGAGTAATAAGTCTTAAAAAGTTAGATCTAGAAAAAAAATTCTTGTCATCGAATGAATTCCTTGTGGGACCCCAGACGACACAAATGGAGAGAGTGAAATATTTGTTCTATGACTTAAACTCTTGTTAATGGTCTCTTTAGTTCCTCATAGATAAATGGGTTACCTTAGTTCTTCTCTAAGTTCATTTAGCATAAATTTTTGTCCTCTCACGTTATACTCATATTTAGTTGGGGAGTTGACCTTTAGGTATGATTGGAAGTAAACCAAACCTTGGCTGATTAAGGGTTTAACTTACAGGTGGAAATTGTTCATAAATCTTAGAAAATGCAATTATATTTAAAATATATTGACTTAAGAGAAATGTTAAAAAAATATGGTCTCATTATCCCTTATGCCTACTTGCCCTTTGTACCCTAGTGAGTGGCCCAAAACCAAACAAAGGTAGTAGGTGATATTCCTATGATTGATCTCATGGTGGGATTTAAATGACACAAGTGGATGTCTTGGTTTCAGCATGTCTTTATTATTGTAGTTTATAAGAGCAAAGAAATGGGATGTCTCGTGCTAGGTTATACTCCTTGTAGTAGTGAACCCATTAGTGAAAAGTATGTTTTATTTTGTTTACAAATGTTATAAAACAATGCTAACAATGAGACCATAGTGCGATGTAAGAGTAAACCATATAAGAGTAAAATGGGATTTGAAGCTAGGTATAATGTCACTCTTGGAGTCCGTGTAACTCATTTAGACATTTTCATGTGTTAAAAATAATATGGATTGCCCTTGGTGAGATCAAACTTCAAGAAAACAAAAGATATATATGAATCCAACTAAAATTTCTTGATGTGGAAATGTTGAATGGATTCAACGAGTTGTTTTGAATTGTATTAACTATGATAGGGAAATAAAGATACCGTGGTCGAAGAATGTTTGTGGGAACATGTGTCTTGAATATAAATCTCCCTTAAGTCCTAAGATTTCTTTCTCGGCATCATGCCAAATTCACTTTTTGCAGAAAGTGTAAAATCTAACCATTAAATAAACGTTTGAGAAGCATATTCTTAACATAAGAACAAGAGAATTAAGTACTTTTTATGTAATTTGAAATATGCCAAATAATAATGTAAGTTATGGAAATTTTTGTTAAGGATAAAGAGCTAACTTGGAATGGTTGAACTATAAGTTAAATGTGGAATGAACTTAAGAATCAGTAGGTGGAAAAGGAGAAAATTATCCTCGCACAATAATGTTCTTGGAATGTTAATCATAACTAAGATGCAATTAAGGAAATGGTGTGTTATGGGTTTACCAATCTTTGAGTC
The DNA here is from genome assembly GCA_018340775.1 of Taxus wallichiana var. yunnanensis. Classification (NCBI taxonomy): domain Eukaryota; kingdom Viridiplantae; phylum Streptophyta; class Pinopsida; order Cupressales; family Taxaceae; genus Taxus; species Taxus wallichiana. Next base: position 289,710,375 of record CM031240.1, read on the forward strand.
ATTTTCTTTTGGTTGGGTCATTTCTAGTATTTGTTCATTGGTGAAAATATGGCACCCACATGTATAAGGTGTTGTCATGTGTCATGTGAGTCAATGACTTATGTAATTGTCATATGTGTTTTTGAGTTTTCTTTTCTTAAAGCCCTTGTGACACTCGTATGGTGAGCAATGTAATTCAAAAAAATAAATCTCCTCATATTTTTACTTGTTGTTTTTTTGTGCGTAAAATGTGGGCATTACATAGTATTTTTGAAAATCCTTTGGTAGAAAGATATCTTGGAGTATCTAGTTTGTGTTAGATTTTTAAGATTTTTTTAGCGAGTATATTTATTTTATGATTTTTCTAGTACATAAATTTTATGTTTTGAAAAATAATGAAACTCCGATCGTGTCCCCCCTAACTACCTCAAAAAATATCAAAAATTAGTTTTTTTAAATATGTATAGAATTAGTCCTAGTTTGTGCCTAAATTTTTTTATGAAATTTTGATGAGTCAAAAAAAAAAAGATACACGAAAAAGATAGACATGTTTAAACTTCAAAAATATCTATAAAAAGATATAGTTAGAAAATAAATGATATGGAAACCTTATATTTGTTACAAAAATTGGAAAATAATATTTATGCAAAGAAGAAACTCTACTTTACGTCGTGGTATAATTTTTTAAACGAATTGATCATTTGATGTTGATTTATCATGGCAAAAGTTGGTTTTTTGTATTTTCCTGCAAAAACACTCGGTTTGTTGTGTTTGTGCAGGTCCATGCCTCAGGCTTGGGGATCCAAACCGGATCCCAAGCCTTGATGCATGGGTTGGAAAAGGGAAAAAAAGCATAACATGTATACGTTATGATTTTTTTATACATTGTGGTCCCCTAATTTCCCTTTCATCTCTTTCACGGTAATTCTGCATACATTTTGTTTGGTCTGCAATTTTTTTGTACATTCTTACACAATTTTTTAGTAGTTCATTTTGTCCCCTACCCCACTAGTTGAATTTTTCTAATCATGGGCAATAAAATTCGATCTAAGGACAAGAGGAATGTCAAGAACAAGACACCGAGCAATTGGAAGAAATGAGAATAAAGAAATTGAAGAGAATGTAAAAACTTCGTGCATGGTAAGGTACATCTGCTATATCAAATGTAACTAATGTATTAGAAAATGGGGATGAAATACATAATGAAAATGTAGAGAATAATGATTTTTCAATGAATAATGATATTTAATTGAATGATAATGTTGGTATGGATGAAGAAATTGATATGAATCCAATTGTTGAACCTTTACCTGAGAATCCAAATGTTAACCCCGAAATTTGTATGAAAACACTGAATGAAGAAAGTAACCTTGTAAACGAATCTTCATCTCTAAGAACACCTCCTTCCATTTTGTGAAGAAAACCAATTCACTTAATTGAAATTGATGAAAACATTATAAAACCAACACCTAACAAAATGTCTGAAAGAAATGCGAGAAGAAAAGCTAGTGGAATTTGGGATAATTACTTTGATAATTTAAATGAAACACAAAGATGTCAGTTATTTGTTACATTGATGAAATTAATTAAGATGAGACCTATAATGAAAACCCAGGGTTAATAAAATCAAATGTTGTTGATAAAAATGCGTCAATTGTTGAAAACCTATATAAAGCATACCAAATTGTAGGTGGCAAAAGACACACCAAAGATAGTAATGCTACATGGTGTGCACTTACTAATTGTATAGTAAGTGATAAAACAGTTAATAAATGCACGATTAGAAAAACAAGTAGTGCTTTGAAGCTAAATGGAAAAACACTAATGAAAATAATAGAGAGATGTAAACGTCTTGAGTCATCAATAACACCGAGTATTGGTATTTCTTTAGTAGACTTCCATGGAAAGAAAAGAATACATATGATATTTTAAAAGAATTAAGCTGTAAAAATTTTGAATGAGAACACAAGGGTGTCACCGAATAGAAGAGATATAGTAAAAAGAAGAATATGTTCTCGTAATCGTTAATCATGTGCAAAACATTTCTTAGATCGACTCAAACACAATTGTTCTCTAAGTTTAAGAATGAAAATCTAAAAATTAACATTAACCAAATATTCTTTGAAATGAGAAAACTCTTTTATGTGAAAATCAATCACTCACATACCACTTGTTGTTGTAGGCATCATGTTGAATTTTCAATGCATTATGATATTATTTTTCAAATATGTTGTGTTAAGCATACTGACATCATGTTGCAGGAGTGTGGATTAAATGTCCCACCAAAATCTTCAAGGAAATTTATTTCGATAATATTTTGTGAAAAATAAACTAGACATTTTTTTTTATAACAAAGCATGTTTGGGTGGAACGTCAATGTATGTGGTGGCTTACCAAATATGAAAAGCTGTATAAATGACAGTACCCATTCAATAGGAAAATAATTGGTTGGTTTCAACAAATATAAATCATTGGCATATCAATTAAAAGATGGAAAAGAATCTAAGATGTGTTATTTTATTACAAAACAATTACCTATATCAGAATATATGGTCAAATTCAAAGAGGAAATTGTTTATGAGTATGCAAGGCACACACATAGAGCTCAATGATTGGATGAATAATTCAAGTTAAGCAAAGAAACATTCCCACTTTGTACTATTGTTTCAAAGTAGTTGAATTCGCAGAGAGAATTACACATTGTAGCCACAAATGAAGGTTCGATCTCAATATTATAACTCGGTGTAAATTGCTATTTTCGTGCATATAGCATTCTTGCATTCTCCGAAAGTACGAGCAAGATAAAAAATATTAAGCTAGTATCATTTTTACATTAGTGATGATTGGAAACTTTCTACAGAATATGTACAAGGGTGTTTCAGTGTTTTATACGAACTTGAATGAGAGGAACATTAGTTTTAATCAACATTACATTTGAGTGGACAACTGCACATCATAATTCAAGAATGCAGATGTTTTAGTGGATGAGAAAGATGCACAAATAAACAAATGTACAACATATCTGGAGTTTTACTGAGGCAGGGCATGGAAAAGGAGAGCATGATAGTGCAAGAGCATGTGTGAAAAGAGCACTTGCAAGAGAAGAGTTAAAGTTTAATGTTGGTGCTAAATTTATAGATGTAAAAATATTTTTATTTGTGTATCAAGAATATGGGCCATGAATCTCAAGAGAGATCAATGGTTCGTAGATATTTTTAGTTGATAGAGGAAAAACATCGACAAACTTTGAAGATTGTATGACATTGTAGGATCAAGTGATATGCACTCATTACGTAGTTCAAATGTACATGTTTGGACTATTTATACTAGGTGTATGACATGTTTTTATATATCATGTATTGATTTTTCATGGAATGAATGTGAGTCACATCAGTTGGTGGATGAATGGACTTGTAGACCTCTAATTCCACTCGACACACATCAAGTTCCATGAGCATTACAATTTGCGGGGTCTTGAGATCAATTGACAACATCACCCGACTTTGAATGGAGTAGCATGACGAGCATAGGAAACCAAAATGTGCCCTCCAAAATCAAACCTCCCTAGCATTTTGGGCCACCCCGACGTGTTGGCGTAGTTGGTTTAGTGCCAAGAGCTTCCGTTTGCAAAATATTGCATTAGACAACCTTACACTATTGTAGCATGCAAATGAGATGGGATAGAAAAATGTAGAACTATTATTTTCTAGAAATTATGGGAGATGATAGATGAAGGTGTCATGATGCAACCTCGTAAAATTTTAGGTCATTTGTTCAAGTTATATGAGTTTTTGTAAAACAAAATTTTGTTCAAGGTTGTCCGACCAAAAAATGTTATATCTTCAACATGTGATTTTGGGACTCCATTGCACCTAGAGACATCTTGTCAGATCCTACACCTCCATGTTGCAACCCTATACAAAATCCTCTCGCGGTTTTATTCATATCCATTCGGTTCTCTCGCTATCTCGATTGTTTGCAAACAAGTGAAATACTGCAGTTTGAGTCAATGTAAGGCTGTCAGACACAATACTTTACAAACGGAAGCTCTTGGCACCGAACCGACTAAACCAACACATTGGGGTGGCCAAGTAAATGCTATTAGGGGCCTCGTTTTGGTTGCCTAGGCTCCCCATGCTTTCAAGCTACCTCATCAGGGCGTAGTCCCTTAAGAGCCCTGAGACCAAAAAATGTTATATCTTCGATGGTGATTTCTCAAACTCCGTGGCACCTAGAGATGTCTCGTCAGATCCAAAATATCCTTTTCGAGGCTCTTTACGAAGTTATCTTATAGTAGTATACATTTCCTTTCAGTTCTCTCGTTGTCTTATTGTTTGCAAATGCGTGAAATACTGCAATTTGAGTTAGTATAAGGCTTCCAAACGCTATATTTTACAAACGGTAGCATTCGATGCTGAATCGACTACGCCAACACATCTGGATGGCCTAGTGAATGATAGTGGAGACATTATTTTGGTTTCTTATGATCCCCATGCTTCGGGCTACCTCGTTCTTGCATAGTCCCTTAAGAGCCATAAGACCAAAATACGCTATATCTTTGACAGGTGATTTCTTGGACTCCATGGCACCTATAGACGTCTCGTTAGATCTGAAACCTCCATGTCAGGGCCCTCTAAGAAATGATTTTATGGTCTTATCCATATCCATTCGGTTCTCTTGATGTCATATTATTTGCAAACGTGCGAAATAATGCGGTTTGAAAGTCGAGTGTAAGGATGTTAGACATTATATTTTACAAACAGTGGTGGCGGGGGACCGAACCGTCTATGCCAACACATTTGAATGGACTGGTGTAAGCTACTGGAGGCCTCATTTTAGTTCCTACTACTCTCGCGCTTCCGAACTACGTCGTTCGGATGTAGTCCTTTAAGAGCCCTGAGACCAAAATATAGTATATCTTTGACAGGTGATTTCTCGGACTCCATGACACCTAGAGACGTCTTGTTAGATTCAAAACCTCCATGTCGGGTCCCTCTACAAAATAATCTCATGGTTTTATCCATCTCCATTTAGATCTCTCGCTATCCTATTGTTTGTAAGCACACAAAATAATGCAGTTTGAGTTAGTGTAAGGATGTCAAACGCTATATTTTGCAAATGGTAGCTCGTGGGACCAAACCATCTATGCCAACATGTCTAGATGGCCTGTTGAATGCTAGTGGAAGCCTCTTTTTGGTTACCTACATTCCCCATGCTTCTAGGATACCTCATCCGGGTGTAGTCCCTTAAGAGCCTTGAGACCAAAAAATGCTATATCTTCGACGGGTGATTTCTTGGATTCTGTGAAACCTAGAGACATCTCGTCGATTTGAAACCTCCGTATACGGACCCTATACAAAATCATCTCACGGTTTTATCCATATCCATTCGGTTCTCTCGTTGTTACGATGTTTGCAAACACGTAAAATATCGCAATTCGAGTCGGTGTAAGACCGCCGGACACAATACATAGCAAACGAAAGCTCTTGGCACCAAACCGACTACGCTAACACATCGGGGTGGCGGTTAAATGATAGTGGATGCTTAGTTTCAGTTTCCTACGCTCCAAGAGATTTCGGGCCACCTCGTATGGGCATAGTCCCTTAAGAGCCCTGAGACCAAAACATGTTATATCTTCGACAAGTGATTTCTCATACTCCATAACACATAGAGATGTCTCATCAGATCCAAAACCTCCAAGTTGGGGCCCTCTATGAAATCCTCTTGTGGTTTTATCCATATCTATTCAGTTCTCTCGCTATTCTATTGTTTGCAAACAAACGAAATATTGTAGTTTGAGTCAGTATAAGGCTGTCAGACGCTATATTTTACAAACGGTAGCTCATGGAACCAAACCGTCTGTGCCAACATGTCTGGATGACCTGGTGAATGATAGTGGAGGCCTTGTTTTGGTTCCTTACGCTCCCCATGCTTCTAGACTACCTCATCCGGCGTAGTCCCTTTAGAGCCATGAGACTAAAAAATGCTATATCTTTGACGAGTGATTTATCGGACTCCGTGGCACCTAGAGACATCTCGTCAGATTAGACACCTCCATCTTGGGACCCTATAAATAATCCTATCATGGTTATATTCATCTCCATTTGGTTCTCTCGTTGTCCTATTGTTTGTAAACGCACGAAATACTATAATTTGAGTCAGTGTAAGGCTGTCAGACGCAATACTTTGCAAATGGAAGCTCTTGGCTCCAAACCGACTATGCTAACACATCGGGGTGGCAGTTAAACACTAGTTGAGGCCTCATTTTGGTTTCCTACGCTCCATGTGCTTCTGGGCTACCTCGCGGGCGTAGTCCCTTAAGAGCCCTAAGACCAAAAAATGCTATATCTTTGACAATTGATTTCTCGGACTCCATGGCACCTAGAGATGTCTTGTCATATCCGAAACCTCCACATTGGGGCCCTTTACAAAATAATCTCACGGTTCTATCCATATCCATTCGGTTCTCTCGTTGTCCTATTGTTTTGCAAATGCGTTGTCCTTTTGGTCTTAAGAGCCCTAAGACCAAAAAAATGTTATATCTTTGTGATTGATTTCTCGGAATCCATGGCACCTAGAGATGTCTCGTCATATCCAAAACCTCCACATTGGGGCCCTCTACAAAATACTCTCACGGTTTTATCCATATCCATTCGGTTCTCTCGTTGTCCTATTGTTTGCAAATGCGTGAAATCTGCCGGTTCGAGTCGGGGTAAGGTTGTTAGACACAATACTTTGCAAACGAAAGCTCTTGGCTCCAAACCGACTATGCCAACACGTTCGGATGGCCTGGTGAATGCTAGTGGAGGCCTTGTTTTGGTTGCATATGCTCCCGTGCTTCCAGGCTACCTCGTTTGGGTGAAGTCCCTTAAGAGCCCTGAGACCAAAACACGCTATATCTTTGATAGGTGATTTCTCAGACTTCGTGGCACCTAGAGACATCTCATTAGATTAAAAACCTCCACATCATGACCCTCTACAAAATAATCTCGCGGTTTTATCCATCTCCATTTGGTTCTCTCGTTGTCCTATTGTTTACAAACACACGAAATATTGCAATTTGAGTCAGTGTAAGGCTGTCGGACGCTATATTTTTCAAATGGTAGCTTGTGGGACCAAACCATCTGTGCCAACACATCCAGATGGCCCGGTGAATGCTAGTGGGGGACCTCGTTTTGGTTCCCTAGTCTCCCTGTGCTTCCTAGCTACCTCGTCCGGGTGTAGTCCCTTAAGAGTCTTGAGACCAAAAAATGCTATATCTTTGACAGGTGATTTCTCAGACTCCGTGGCACCTAGAGACATCTCGTTAGATCTGAAACCTACATATCGGGCCCCTATATGAAATAATCTGTGGTTTTATCCATCTCCATTCGGCTCTGTCACTGTCATATTGTTTGCAAACATGCGAATTACTGTAGTTTGAGTCAGTGTAAGGGTGCCAGACACAATACTTTGCAAACAGAAGCTCTTGGTGCCAAATCAACTATTCCAAAATGTTTGGATGGCCTAGTAAATGCTAGTGAAGGCCTCATTTCAATTTCCTACACTCTCCATGCTTCTAGGATACCTCGTCTGGTCGTAGTCCCTTAAGAGCCTTGAGACCAAAACACGCTATATCTTCGACAGGTAATTTCTCGGACTCCGTGGCACCTAGAGACATCTTGTTATATCTGAAACCTTGTCTAGGAGTTCTTGTTTAATGAATTGATAGGATTAAGAATGAATTTGATAGGGGAATGTCTAAGAACACACATGAGTTATCAATTGCTTAGTAAATCTTTCTTGTTTAGTTCTGAATGGGAGTCAGCCGGCCTACGGATTAGTGACCTTCCATTCATTGATAATTTATGCTATGATAAACCCATGGATGATTTCAAAAGCACCTTCAAAAATATAGGGGTAGTCATCAAGCCTAGTGAAGGGTGTGATGTGATTTCCAAATAACTTGATATGCCTATAGATTTAAAGGTAATAACACAAATTGGGCGGGATTAGACAATCAAGAATCATTAAGTGTCCGAATCAGAATGTCATTGCATCTGGAGACATTCTCGAGTATTGGAGTAATGCATATGGAGACATTCTCAAAATATCAACAGATGAAAGACATCAAATTGTGACAACTCTCTTTGAACTATTGAAGCTTGTAAGACTTTGTGGGCATCCTTAGATCCTTCTATCCATGCTTATTGCAAAAAATATTGTCTTAATGATGGTCCTAATGCTTGTATGCTCAGGTGTTTTATCGGGGAGAAGACTAAGAAGCATTAAAGAATGTAGTAGGTGCATGATAAGATATGAACCATTATAAAGAGACCATGAGCAAGAAGAAGCGCAAGTAAGGTAAATACACATATACACATTGATAAATTGAATGAATAATTACTCAGATAAGGTAACTCTTTATATACATACATTATATAAATACATTATAAACTACAATCTAAATGTCTCACTCAAAAAGGCATCTGACATAGTGACATTATCGTGTGCACCCCTAGCACCAATTCCACCAAAATCAACACACATGAAAGTGGCGTCCTCCTCGGGACCCAAAATATGCTACCACACGACGAGAAAAGATGTGGCCTCATGTTAGTACTCCCTGAGGGAATACTCTGTGTACCTCTACGAGCATCTGGCTCAAAAATCTCCCTCTTATGTCAAACAAGGGTTGCCAGATAGCCCCTAAAGTGCATGGAGTGTATCAATCTCTATTGTCTCTTTCACTGTTGGAGGGACACTCTCAGGGTGAGAGGGATTTTATGCGAGGGCTCTACCTGTCTTTGAATAGGTACACGTTATGCATCCGGTCTATCTGTGTAAATCCTTTTACTCGTGCCACTACTGGAAATCTTGGAACTCAAAATAATTTGGGATCTCGTTGAGGATAAAATCCCAATAGAGTTTCCTTAGAAATTATAGTGGCACCTCATTATTCTGCAAGGTGGAAAATCAAACACCATCCACCATCGGTCCCAAAAATTATTTTTAATCAAATTATTATTGCACCAATGGATGGGAAACTATTTGCATGACAACGAAACATGCAAATTAGTGCGGGGGTCCGTGAATAAGGCGCATATGACGTCTTTTGTAATTTATTTTTCTTTACATCCACCTATGATAATTTGTTCGAATAATAAACCCTACAACCCTCTCTGTAAGATGTCTAACAATCAATTTTCCTCATTGCCATGTCAACTTGAGCAACTAATGCCTCTAATGTGTTTACAAGAGAGGCGGTGGGGGTTTGTAGATTGTGAATCCCTCATTCTTTTGATTATATCCTCAATTTCAAATTTGTTTTCAACTATGTGGGCTGCTAAATCTTCTTGAATACCAGGGGGAAGTTGAGAAACTGTGGGAGGGTTGAGAGGGATGACAAGAATAACAAGGTTTGGTTGTGGTTGAATCCCTTGACCTCGAACTATAGAAATAAAAAATGTATTTAATTCAAATTATACTATACAATTATCAAATTTCAATGAAATTTTGAGAAAAGAATTGCACTTACCTCTTCTCTGTGGCGCAATCATCGATCAGATCTTCCCGGTGATCCAAATACGATCTTTTGAGCTTGAGATCTAGCTAAATGACAAAACATGAGGGCATGGTTAAGCTCTGAAACTCACGTTTGAGGGAGATAGAATGATAGAAGCTTGGGCTTATTTTTAATTTATAGAAGACATAACCCGTATGCATTATGGTTTGGTAAATTCCAAACCTAGGAAATTAAAATGAGATCACGTTATAATAGAATGCGTACGTGTTTTTCTTTTTTCAGGTTTTTTTCCACTTTTGGCCCCCAACTTCATGCACTTACCCTGTTGTTTTGTTACATTTTTGATATAGCTCCATTGAAATTCGAAATGGAATCATATACCACTTAATGCATTCCCTGCATAGAGGAGATACAGATGCGTTGAAATCACTCAAGTTAGAACTAGATCACGATGCATTTTACACTCTGCATAGTATTCATGATGTAGAAACATAGTTTCGTTGAATGAGACTTTCAGCAAGGCCCATTGCAAATGCAACTGAAACTGGTTTATAGGGTGACAACTTCTACATAAATTGGTTGAAAAAATGGCTTAACATACTAATATGGGTTTAGTCAAAGACAAAAGGTAATAACTATTTCTAATTCAATGCACAAACCCATATGCTTGCATTTTGTTTGTTGTTTCATGATGCCAATCCTAGTTGCGGCCATTGCAAACCCTTGTACTGGGAGAAAAAACCTGATTGCATTCTTGCAATTAAAACAAATACGTTTTCATATTCTTGTGTTACACTTAAGACTAATTGGAACAATCTTGACCGTGCTCTAGAAAATGCAAGCCTCCTTAGAATAAAGTTTGCTACTGTAAACTGCGGTGAAAGCTTGTTCAATTCTATTTGTGAACTGTGCAATCAATAATTTGACATTTGTTGTCCGAGGTGATATGTTGCACAATATTTTTGCAATGCATATTTAAGTCAAAATGTGGATGCATTGTCGTGCTTACACAATTACCTTAACACTAATGTCGTCGAAAGCATCGTGTAACTACAAATTGGCAAGGCTTTATTATAAAAATGGCCATTCCCTATATTGAAGGAAGAATTGAAGGAAATCAATTTTTCTTACAATAGTTGTCAATAATTTTCAATGTAAAAATATAAGTATGGGACGCACATACCATGTGTATTGTGAAACTGTATTCTGATGTAACAAAACCAAGAACAACATACAATCTTTTATAATTTGTTTCAAATGAATGGAATTCTCATTATGAAGGTTTAATTCAAGCATCCTCAACTACATATATTCCTTCTAATTCCTTTTTACATGAGAAAATACGAAGAAAACACTCGAACAAATCTTTGCGCAAGATCAAACATGAAATATGAAGCAAAAAAACAACAGATCCTCGCAAAATTCAAAAGAATCCACCAACCAGAAAAATAAAGTACGTAAGTGCTCTAGAATTTTGCTTCGTCGTGTTAAAATTGAAATTCGCAATGATGGAAACAAGAAATCGAAATATAATATTTGTATACAATTTTTTAAAAAAATTAACGATACACCAATACATGGTTGTCTATCTGCAATCAATTGAAATTTAAATCCAACAATGACTATGTTTAGAGATCCAGTAAAAAAATATATTTTAATTTAACTAAAGACGAACAAATAAAAGAACAGAAAAAAATATGTCTCAATTACTATAGATGCTTAAGAAATGGAACCTTGTCAAAACTTGCATCGCCTGTTCACATAGAATTGAACTTTGTGCTTCCACTTGTAGCAGTACTTTTTGACCTTGAAGAGTGGATAGTTGCTATGAGAATAACCGTAATGCCCACTTCCCTACGACACTTAGTTGATTATCATTTTGAGTTATGCGAGACTTTAGATATGGACATGGCTTATATTTATGTTGATCGGCATGATGTTTTTGTGACTAGATACATTTGGATTATGGTTGGATTTTGCTTTCAAGTATGATCTACACCGACTCATGGGATAACTATTGGATCCGATGTTATTTTTATATGGATATATGGCATGTGTTCTAACATTGGATTTCTTTACTCTAATTTTGGATGATGATGAAATACATAATTAAGTTGTGATTTAGACCTAGAAATGATGATTGATTGAATTACGTATAGATGTTAGTAAATTTCATGCATATGGTTATTTTGGATATTTTGACATGGCCGTAAGGCCGAAGAGGGTATTTTGCTTTTTGCAGGAACCACAGCATGATCACAACCATGAGGGGGATTGGGGACCAAACACAACAGGATGTCAGGTGGTTACAACATTGGTCGTCAAGGCAACTTGTAAACTGTATTGTGTTAGCTTGTCCTTGTATGTGTTGAGAAAATATTCTTGAGGGGGTAATGTTCTAATGTGACCATGGGGTTGAGAATTTTATTTAATTGTTTTATTTACTTTAGTAGGTGATTTCATTTGGGATGCCCTTCTTTTATTACTCTTGCTAAGTATGTTTAGATTAATTTAATATCTTGTTTTAGTCATGTGGGTGTAATAAATTTTGTTGGTTGGCTCCTTGAGCCATGTGTTGTCTCTTGTATTGAATGCTTATCTTGAGTGTTGACCACTCCAAATCTCTTGAAAACTCGAATTTGAGTTTGAGGGCAATTTTGGGGGACTTGTGGGACAAGTTAAACTTGTCCCACACTTCCCAAAACCCCTTACCAACCATATATATGGGTTGGGAAGCCCAAAAAGGGATTAGTTATTGTTTTGGGAAGTGATATTGACTTGGAGTGCACTTTTTCTTCATTTTGCATTTATTTTGTGCCTTAAGGCACATGGGAAAGGGATGGTTGTGGAAGAGAGTGGTCATTCAACCCAACCACCCATTTATGGTGTTTTGGGATTTGAGTTGACCTTGGGAGATGGTTGAGGATGTGTGATGTGGCATCCTACATGGAGCCACATCACCCTCACCCTTACCTTGGATCTATTTATTGAAACTTCCTCTCTTGTTGAGGGGGTTGGAGCTTTGTTTTTTTTTGGTGTGGTTGAAGAGTTCTTTGTTATTGGGAGAAAGAGATAGAGAGAGTTCTTGGACTTGCATGCTTGGATTGATTTGGGAAGGAGCTTGGACAAGTTTCTTGGTGTAGGCTTCTCCAATGGAGAGGTAGGGAACCCTCTCCTTTGTTTTTGCTTTCTTATTATTATTGCTTTTATGCAAAAAAAAAAATTGTGAAAAAGAAATGCATGTTTACTTTGGTGAAATTGTGAAAAATGGTTTGAATGCTTGTTGTATAGTATAGGAGAGGTCTATGGGGATAATCTTGAGGGAGGCAAAAGAGTAGATTAGGATATTGTGGAGGGAGTTTGAGAGGGATGCCCATCTTGGGTAGGAATGTTTACATTCTACCTTGTCTTTGAGGGAGCCATAAGAGGAGGGAGGCATAAGAGTATGGGAGGAATAAGGGGTACTTGAGGGAGGCATAAGAGTCATAGGGGCTTGTGTATATTGTGGAGGGTTTTGGATGGGCATCTCATCTCATTTGGGAGGCATAAGGGAAACATTCCCATAGCTCCTTCTCTTGTTGGCTTGGATGCAAGCCTTGTTGTGTAATGTTTAATGTTATTGTGTGTCTCTTGTTCTTCTATTTTAGCTTGAATGTTGTGAAGATCTTGTATTGTGGAAGCATGTATAGTTGCCTTGAGTTGGAGACCACCCTTCATTGTGTTGTGTTTGGGGCTCGGGGGTCAATGGAGGAGATTGCTTCTCTTCTCCATTGAGATTTGGTTGGGAGGAGAGTGTTGCCTCTCCCCTTATTTTGGTTGTGATTGAACTACTTGGAACTTGGAGCACGGATGAAGAACACTATGGAGCTTGTGAAGACTCTTTCCATTTCTTTACATATATTATTTTGTTGTAAAACTTGCAAGAGAAAGAAATGTAATATTGCCTTGTTTTCTCTAGCTTCCATTATTGTAGATATGTTTCCTACATGAAGTAGGACATGTTGTATAAGATTTGAAGGAAAAGTTACCTTGAAATGATAGTATCTCTTACTCTAGAAATTCATTGAAATTGTTGTTGAATTCTTGTGGAATGTTGGAAATGAACTACAAAAGAACATGCATGTTGGATCTCATTTTGTTGTTTAAAAAGGAGGTGTATTTATAAGTGGCATGTAGTGTATTTCCCATTCTTATGCTATTGAAGAAAGGACTTAAGTTTTAAATTACCTCCAATATAACCATGAAATCATCAAGGCTATAGCTCCATTATGTTTCTCATTTATGAAATCTTTGTCAATATATTTGCAAATTATAAAAGGGGATCGAACCTGCTTGTTATTTCATACAGATACCCCTATTGCAATATGAAGAAAGAGGTTATAACACAAAATTCTATAGCTCAAACAGTTCTTATCCATCCCTCACCTATTAGGAAACTAATACCTGCAATATGATGGATATTTAAGTAATACTATAAAAACTAATAAATTTAGCAAGAACAAATTATATTGATATCAATGTACCATTAATTAATATTTTGCTACCTAAATACATCCCAGTATACTTCCACTAACGTGTATGTAGATAAACTACATTCAAGTAATAATGTCAGCAAAACATGTATATGCCTAAACCTACGTAGGAGGTGTGCTCATTTAACCAACAAATTGTGCTTCATGAATATTCTGGTATGAAACAGATCCACCTCTAAGCGGTTCCTCCCTCCAAGTTGTCTGTCAGCATGTTCACTGTCCCCCTACTGATCTGTTTTAAAAAAAAAAGAATATAGATATATATCTTGAAGGAGGACCCCGAAATTTGTAGTGGTATTCAGTACTGTACAGATAACAACATAGTTGATCAGCCTGCTTGTTGGATTTAGTTGCTAGAGCTTCACATGACTGTCACAGCGAGTAACTATACTGTAGTATTAAACAAGCAACAGCTGTTGGTATAAGTGGCCGTGGAAGTGCTCGTTTGAATGTAAAACAAGGCTTTGCTTCACAGACATTCTGAACAAAACAAAACCCACCTTCACTGTCTTTCCCCTGCATCGACTTTGATAAGACCATTACCTATGAATCCCGTTTTTTTTGGAGAATGCATTTGATACTGAACGGATAACAACACAGTGGAACGACCTGTCTCCCGCGCCATAGACCCTGCTGTGCACTAGTTTCCTCCACGCGCCCCAAGGACAGGAGAAAAAGAAACAAAAAAAAAAAAAAAGAACAGTCCACTCGCCTCCTCATGCGGCTGGGGCAGCAAAGGAGAGACTGGACAGTGTGGGACGTGCAAGTAATGTCTTTTTCTTTACTTGGTTTGGCGCCTTCTATTCTTCTCCTTGCTGCGCGGCCAGGGCCCAAGGACCACACGGGTTCTTTTTCCCCATTTTTGCTGTTACTATAGATACAGCAGCCTACGCATGTTTTTAATGCAAAAAAAAAAAAAGAGAAAACAAAAAAATTAATAAAGACAGCCTGTGTGCGCGGCCATACAAACTAAGTGCGGCCTGTACCAGTCGGCCATCCTCGGCCTCAGCACGCAGGACTGTCCACAAGCAACCGGGCCGAACTTGTTTCTTTCCCCCACTTTTTCCATAATCAAGTTTTTTATAAAAATATCCTGAAGGAATCCCGAAATTAGAGGGCGGTCAGACCAAGGAGGCGTGGTGGATTGTGCAAATCTCATACATTCATTGAGGATGCGACCTGGGGAAAGGAAGCGGCTTCTACCACGCAGGAGGGAGTGAGTAATGGCGGACAGCTGGTGGTGGATCACCCACCGCGCCCAGCCGACTGTTTAAAGCGCTATTTGAATTAAATTTTCCCCCACGTATCCACACTTCATTCTTTAATGCAAATTTCAAATTGTCAATGTAGATAGAGGCGTGTTGGAATTGTTTAAGTAACAATTTTGGGTTATATATATGTATTTATGTAACTTTAATATAAATTGAAATTCAATAGACAAAAGGTTTATTTGAAGAATATTACTGTCCTTGTTTGATAGGCGCATAGACCCAATCAAATTTAAATTTTAATAATATATCTTTATATATATTTATCACTTAAATTAGAAATATTAAATTCCTTTGGTGGGATATCAATGATTATGTTAAGAGTTTTCTAAGTCGTCAAGAATAACAATTTTTGTGTTAACTATGCTTCTTACCTCAACGGATATACATTAAACTATATCAAAAAGAAAGAGATCAATAGAACCATCATACCTACATTTTCCCGGGACGCCTTTATCTTCTTATAAATTGGACCTTAATGCGAATACGGGATCAGTGACCAGTTACCCTTATGAAGTCCCGTAACACCATGCTGAAACCCGAAGTCTTCCGTCAAGGAGTCGAATTGGCAAATGTTGAAGTAAACCTCGAGCAGACGAAATTGCGACGATCATGTAGTTTTGCCTCACGAGCGGGTTACAAGTTAAAGACTGAAGCTTATCTGCTTCCTAGGTCAGCAGGTCTCAAAACTTGCAGGTAAAACAAATTAAGCGCGAACCTCCACCTCGCTAAGTTTAAATTTCAAAAAAATTGTCGCATTTTCGGGCCGTTTGTTGTTGTGGCGCTGTCATCGTCGAGCGGGCGCTTCAATAACGTTTGCACAAATAAGGAATTATACTCACAAAAAACCACAATTCACCTTGAAAGGAGTCATAATAAATGTGCCTTCAGATGTGGATATAATACAAAAATCATTGCCAAGACGCATAGAGGAAACAAAAACTATCATTGTTGAACTCAAATGTCATTTGCAATACAAATATTCCTTTCATTTAGGCAATGTAGGTCCTAATGCCATCATGAAAACATTACAACAACTTTGTATCAGATGGAAAAAGTACATGTAAATAAAGAATGGATTCGTTTCCGTCCATCAATTGTTGATGATGATTCAGACAATGAAATAATTTCAAACAACATCACTATGGACGAAGACAATGACAACAAATATATCAGCGATACTTTAGTCCATGTATTTACAAATGAAAAATGCATAGTTGACCTCCAAGATAAGTTAGTACAGATTGCTCCGGCAGAGGGTCAACGTCCGCTTAGTATATTCCATGATAGATTTTCAGAGGAAATGAACTTTCCCACAAATGTTTTTGGTGAACATCGTCATCCAATTGCTATGAAGTATATTTCTTTTCACACAATTGCACAATGGGAGGTCTTGAATACTGATCGGAGATTTGCATATCATATCACTAACTTGTTTTTCAAAGCAATTAAGATCATTACTACCCAAGTGCGAGCATGCATTTGGGTTCAGATTCAAAAGGACAATTGAGGGGAAGAAAACTCTTGGTGAAAGATGTCAAATACAAGCCCAACCTAAAAAAAATATTGAAATATGACATTGGATACATTGACTTAAAAAAATATGAATTTCACCAAACTACATGCAACAAGTAAAGAAAAATATTTTTGCCATGATGCAACAACTAGGACCTCCAACATTTTTTTGACCTTTCCAAGTGTTGAGCATTGTTGGAAGCCTTTTTCACTTGCTCTGTCAAACCTATATGACCATCACATGCAATGTTCTCCTATTGGAAAACCACTTCCTGATGATCGTAACAACAATTTTTTTCATCAAACAGATCCAATCACATGTACTCGCTACTATAAACATCGACTAAACACACTCAAACAATTGTTGTGTAACGATAATACATTCTTTGGAGACATTGTTGACTATTTTGGGTTACTGAATTTCAAAGCTAAGGTAATGCCCATAGCCATTGGTTGATATGGACAAAAGATGATTCTGTTTATGGAAAAAAACTCCTCCATTTCACACTTTGTCGACACCTACATAACTTGTAACATAGAATCTTTTGCTCCTAAAATAACAAGATTGCATGAACATCGCCACACAGAGAGTTGCAAAAAAGGTAAACAAAAAAATGCAGATACAATTTGCCTCATCCTCCAATGAAACAAACACAAATACTCGAACCACAACAATTTTGTGGTTCATAACTGATTAGAAATGAATATATTGTGCGGTTAAGTGGTATCCACGTTTCTAACTATCGTACAAGGAAAAAAATTATTTGAATACAATTTTGTGGTTCACAATTAATTAGAAAGGAAGATATTTAATTCACAATTGGCCGGTTTGAATGTTATCCACGTTTGCAATTTAAAACATTTTGATCGTACAAGAACAACGAATAAAATATAAATTAAATTTGAAGTGTATTCGAGCACTGAATTTTTTTAGCGTTCTGTGTGTACTGCGAATTCCCGCTAGCGTTCGGTCTGCTGAAGAAAAAGAGCTCCTTGTTCTTCCATTAGCAGGACAAAATCAACGCCCTCTAAATCCTCTTCAGGAAACCTCTCTAAATTTAATGACTGGTTCTTCTCCACATTTTAAAGTGAATCCAACATAAACTCAAAATAACATATGGTTTAGAATTCATATTAAATTATACCATGAGAATATCAGGGGAAGAGAAAAACTTTAACGATATCAACTAATTCTTTGTGTTAGGAAAAATTAAAACACTTTTTCCCCATAGGACATGAAATGGTACATTTTCTTTATAACTCTCATGAAATGTCACCGCTAAAGAAGATCCTTTTATGATCTGTTTGTATACTTATTCTTTTGTCAATAATATCACTATTAAAAAATTTGTATCAATATTTTAGGGTAAGAACAATTATTGTTTTCAAAATATATATTTTACACTAACATTAACAAAGTTTCTAAACATATTATAAATTCTATAAATATTAATGACACCATTTTCATAAATAATCAATAACAATTTACTTAATTTTACATTTACAAGACTAATATATTTTTACACTAAAATAAAACAATTAGATTCATGTATATTCCATAATATAATAACAAAGCGTACTAATTGATACCATGATTTATACAATAACCATTAACCGTTAATATTCATGGTCCAACCATTTTCATAAAATACACAATTACACTTTTCTTATTTTCATATTTACAAAAACTAGAACCTTTCTAAAATAAATCATATAAATACAATCCCACTATACAAAAGCCTAATTTAACAAAGTCCATGGTCTTCCCACACTACAAATTACAATTTACAAATTATATGGCCGTTGGTCATAATATTATAGAATATCCCAAAGATTTTTATGAGCTCATTTTAATCAATGGGATTTGATATACATGGATTTTAATGATCAAAATGGAGTCAACATCAACTATTTTAAAGTGAATAAATGTGCTCTAGAAATGTGCTTTAGAAAATTCCAGTAATTTACTTGTAAATTTTGAAGAGAATTAAATTTAATTATAGAATTAAACAAGGACTACAACTAGAAAGGATACATCTTCAAAAATGTATATCAAAAATTTCTAATGTGTAAATATATTTACCATTCGCTGAAATGAAAGCATTTACATTACATAACACATATTGGCACCCACCTACCAATAAGCATGTCAAGGCTACACTCATAAATGAACATGATACATTGATGCAATGCCCCCACACACGATTAATACGAAACAAACAATATCTAATGTTTAGACATGTCATCCTAAACAATGTTCCCACTTCCATTTAATTTTTCCACCATTTCACTTTGTACATCTACTACTCTCCAAAAACACACTACCATGCCCACAATCAAAATTCCTCAACTTATCTCGTGTACTTGCTCAATTGGTAATATATTGCTAATTGAAATCAACATTATTTATTTCTCCCTAGCTATATTACTATTCTACCCTCAACTTAAAGACTTACTTTATTTTGCGTGAGATACCGAGGCATTACAACACCCTAAACACTTAACATTGTGGCACCCTCCCAATGAGAAAAGTGTTCGGAGTTGAAAAAATTCAACATAGCCTTGCTCCCCATGGAGCAACCACTAGTTATAGATTATCTAAAATGTGGGGGACAACGCGTACAATCCACGTTAACAAAAACACATGACTACTTGCTTTGAAGAGGAAAATATTGAGTTTTAAGGACAATCTTATTTTGTCTTGTTGCCGTGGAACTAGAAGGAAGGGCATTGTGACGATATAAAGTGGGGTACGTAGGAAAGACTCATTTCACTTGTTGCCGGAGACAACTCAGTTTTGTTGCTAATGGAAATATTAATTTATAAAAAGTATTGGAATATCCTTTTTGACGCATGGGAACGCGTGTAATCTTTTAATTTTTTGACAAAAATTATAGTTGCCCCCACACTCTATTGAGTTCATCATTATAGAGTGTTTCTTACTAGCTACCACAGTCGACCACCATACCTTTTTTTCTCTCTCTCTTTTGTTTCCATCCTAGAGAAAATCAATGACATAATGTTTTGTTTTATTTATGTTTTTAACTAGGAATCTATTGTATTTTCACCAATTTCAATTTTGGTCTATTTAAGTAATAATTTGATGTGAATAATGAACTAGATTGAGATGATAACATGGACCATAGATAGCATATACTGATCAATCGTGGCGAGTGCGATGTGTACGCCGAAAGGGAATACATTGAAGAGAGAAGAGAAAGAGAGTGAAATACATATCCATTATGAGGTGTATGAGTAACATTAAAGAAAGGAAAAAGAGTACACATAGAAATGGAAAATTGGATATGTTATCTAGAAAGATGCAGAGGAAGAGGAATTAGGAGTACAAGGTAAAAGAGAATGTGGATTGGCAGAAAAGGGAAATTAGTACCTGCTCAAATGGATGGGAGTAGGCTAAGGGAATGCAATTTGGACTGTTCATTTAAGAGGCTTTGAAAGAGAGGGGTATGGGACATCTTAGCATAGTGTTCAAAGGAAAAGGGTGGGAAAATACAAAGATCGGACAAGGAAGGTACTCTAGAGATTGCAGTGAAGGTAAGCCCTTAGCTTTTGGTGGTGCTAATATCAATAATAGCTTTATGTAAAGTAAGTCCTTGAGATTAGTGGATAGTTAGAGCCCAAGCCATTTGGAGTGGTAGTTGTTTGTGATTACCAATGGAAATAGGGGGATAGGAATATGGGAAGTGTTCGTTGGATCCCACACATGCATGTAATATAGAAATCAAAATTGATGACAACAAATAGAGGAAGGTTAAGTGAAGTAGATGAATTTTCATAAACAATGTCGATAGTAGAGCTTATTACACCATTGACAAGACCTTTGGCAAACCATAAATTAGTTGTGAGCATGAATTTTTTGTTCCTGCAAAAGAAGATTTTATGTTGTAGTTGATCATCATCTGGATCACCCAATTCATTGTGCCCGGTGATTTGAGCAGAGGAAATGGCAGTAGGATAACTTAGACTTTTCAACATAAGGAGGTTGTGTTGATTGACTTGGTTATTCCTGGAAAACAAATGGGAACATATTTGAAGGCAAGCATGTCATGGTGAGAAAGTGCAGAGTCAGCGCGTGAGACATAAATGTTTAAAGCTACAACAACTGTAGGAGAAAGTAAAAGGAGGGGTGAAAGACAATTTCTTGAAGCAACTTGGAATGTGGATTTGATAACATTAATGAGATAAGATCCACCTATCCCTGTAGGACTGCGAATCACCATGCACAATGGATGGAGCGAAACGTCAAAAGTGAAGTGCTAAAAAATAATATCGAAAGCATGATGTTTTTCCTGAGAGAATGAAAATGTGGGTGAATTAAAAGGTGATATCAACCAAGGAACATTCGTTGAGGCTTTATTAACCTTTACGAAAGATGGGGAAAACACCTGTAAGGAAGTGGGAACATGATGAATGCTCCAATTATGGTGGGAGTTAATGTCTCTGTGCCCCAACATATCTAGGATGTCAAGTGTCGATGTGCATCCCAAACTTAGTCAACCCAAAAGTTGCGACTTAGTCAAGTTTTCAGGAGGTTGATTATTGTCGCCGTCAGATTCAGAACTACATCTTGAATTTTTTGTAGGAGTAGAATGGTAGTGGGAAACATGCCAAGGTCGATAATTGCATTTGAAAATATTCTAATTAGAAATGAATTCATGAGTAATGCACCCAATATCGAAAGATATATTGCAGAAAGGCTTGTAGAGGAAGAGCTCATACCAACAAAAAAGTTCAAAAGAAGTTGAATTTTGTGCAGGAATGTTTGAGATCCGTGGATAGACACAGACAATAGCTAGGCTTGCACGAATTTTCCATTTATTGACAGAAGGGTGTTTGTTGTAAGTCGATTCCATGACGAATTGGATAAGAGAAAGTGATTCATTATCTAGAGGCCAAACCTTATATGCATCCAAGAGTACTTACAAGGCATCTGAGTATTTTCTTTTCAAAATTTAAAGAGATAAAATCGAGCTACATAGAACAAGTGGTATTTTGGATCATGTGGCGAGTTTCATGCACACTGATGTCGTGCTCAACAACAATTTCAATGAGTATTTTACGAATTGTAATGTATGCTATAAAATTAAGGATGACATTTATAGATAATCTGGAAAACATTTGGTGGTAGGTTTCGAACATTGCTCTAGTTTAGAAGCATATTTTTCAATGTACTTAAGCACTGCATGACAAGATAGTACGAGATGACAATCAATGTTGGCTATACATATAGATAACATTGCATGGTTGTAGATGTTTAATCTGTCATCATTCCTAGAAGGTTAGTATTTTATTGTTCCTCTCTTCTCAATGAAAAAATTTGAATTAGAATGTGTGGCCTAGGGGGCATTGTACTGAAATTAGAGACAAGATTGTTTCTTGCACAAACATTTTTCCTCAAAACACTTAGTGTTTCATTGAACACGATTAATTAGTTCTGCAAGGTCATGAAGAGGAGAGGAGGCTAGTATTTTCCTTGATGTCAACAAACATGGATCATTTTGGACAGGTGGTTGAACAAAATTTGTGCGTTGGGCGGCTGTTCAAATATTCTAGGTAGACACGTATTTGTCAAAGTATTTTCTCACCACCTCTATAGATGTAGTATCTACCCAATCAATTGTATCGACATTTGGAGCATCCTCTAGCCATAAGAATCCATGGACATGTACAAAACCTCTATGTTTGCATTCATACCTAAGAAGAAGGTAGAAGTTAAAAGAGGCATTAAGATGTAAATTAAATAAAAATGAAAGAAAGTGTGATACTTGTACCAATAGTCTTTAGCGCCAAGGTGTTTCTGTAAAAATTCTTCACGAAAGATTGTGTTCTTTGATGCAAGTATGCAGAAACAAGATGAGGGTTGGAAATAATGTTATGGGTGCTCTAGCATTGTGTGACATGAAAATTTGTAGTGGGAGCATCAGGCATGACATCATGTAGGTTTGACCATTTTGTGTCCGATGCACTTAGAGTGAAGAACAAAGTTGGTGCACCCAATCACTCAACCATGGTTGACACCTCATCTATGCTTTTAGATAAAAATGAGTTTGTGTACTCTTTTACTAGAGAATCAACAACATCAGTTAAAGCCAAACTGATAGGATTGTTTTGCCTATGTGAAAGTAGGAATTTTTTTATATCCTCTTGTTTCGTTCCTATGTTTTGTATCGATAGTACAAAAGATGATGTCTAGGGGGATGTTTCGTCTAAGTCAAAAGGAACATCGTCATAGTTTTTTGCATCGGTGTAGTCGTTAAGAAAGTTCATTGTAATTATGTTAAGAGAAGAGGCAATGTTTGTTGGTATAGAAGGGTGAGAGGTTAGGGCATCATTGTTAATGAAAAAATATTTGTAGTATGGATCATGAGATATCTTATATTGAAGGGATTCCCAAACACGAGATCTATTAACAAAGAAGTCATACTTAGTTTATTGCAACCATGTCCTTTGTATGAGAATAAGATCTAAGTCTCCAATGTAGAAGATATTTGGAAATGGATGAAATGTTTTGCGGGAAGCTTATAATGTGTCCAGAATATTTGTACTGACCCTGCACACATGGGTTACCTGTAGAATTGGATCAACATGTACAATCAACATTTCTTCAACTTAGGTTAAAGATTTTAAGATGGGAGGTCGAGGTCCGAGGTCCATATTGTTTGAATGCCAAGGTAATTTTCCAAACAAACAAAAAAATATGGATATCAGACAAGAGATAAAGTCTTCTTTAAAAGCAACATTGTGCTTCAAGTAAGGAGGTGAAGGTTGTGTATGGGGGGCTCTGAGGGATAAAAGAGAGTATAGTGGGATGAATATTAGGTGGGGTTGCTTAAGAAGGAACTGTGTGCATGTTCGATATAGGTTCGGGGGGGGAGTTCCATAAAACAAATCATTGTGGGGGAGATTGATGGACTGCCATGGTGGAAAAGACGAAGAAATAAGGAAGGTGTGAGGAATGTTTTGTGAAGGTGGATCAAGCCAAGTTTTATGTGAACTTCTTCTAGATAAATGGACATTAATTGGAGTGCAAGGGAAGAAAGAGAATGGCAAAAATTTTCATGGTCAATGAAAGTGTTCAGTGGAGGGAAGCATTCGTGGTAGTTTGTTCTCAAATGTGGTAATGGAGACGTTCATCAACATTAATCTAAATCATGTTCTGCACATAGTGGTGTCTCCTTTCTGCATGTCATCGAGGAGTAGACATTATATAGAAGGGTAGGCCCTATAGAAGTCAACAAATGCGAGAGGAGTTAAAAAAATTTTAATAGGTCAGTTGTTACTGTACATAACAAATAAAATCTATTACAAAAGGACGTGATATTTGCAAAGGAAAACATAGCTTCATTAGGCAACAGTAAAAGCAAGAATCACATACGTAAGGGGAAAAAAATTGCTACGTTGTATAAGGAAAACATTAACAATAATATAAAGTATTGTATCATCTTCGTACCCGCTGCACACGCTGCTCCCTCCATAACCCATCTCACCTCTATAAGCATGCATGTACAGTATATATTGAACCAAATAAAAATTGATCAACGAGCTGCGAGGGGATGAATTCGGAGTGGATATGGTGGTGTAATCAATCATGATATTCTGCAAACAGAGAGCGGCGGCTAATAAAAGAACCAACATGCATAAATATATATTCCGTAGCATGCAAGTCTTAAAAAGGGAAAAACTAAAAACAGAAAAATTGCTAAAACCAGCTCAAAAAACAAAAAAATGTCAAAACACCCATCAAAAACGTCAGGACGACCGTCAAAATTAATCATTTTGACAAAACGTCCAAAAGGCCGTCAAATTTAACATAGTCACTGAAACGACTAGAAGAGCCTTTCCCATAGGGGGAACGCCTTCGGTGTAATTATTTGGGTATGAACAATCGAGTCATGGAATATGAGTGGCACATGCATGTATTTAATTCCCACCTTTTTCTTTCCAACTTTCCATTAATGTCTTCATCTTATCCAAGAAATTAAATGTCGTCCAATAGAAAATCTTCAAGCAGTAAAACATAAAATTAAAAATAGCAAAACCCAATTTTCCCCATGTTCTCTCAAAATTTTCTATTTCTTTCAATTTTGTAAGGCCCAGTTGTTGGTGCCCTAGAATTTATAGACAAGTTGGCAATGCTAATCGAACGAAACCTCCATATGGCTAAACAAAGATGTAATGCAACGTTATTCTTAAGCTCAATTATATTTTTGACTAAATTGACTCATGTTACTTAATACTTATTTCATCATATTTGTGTACCACCCCCAAAAGATTCTCTCCATATTTTCTCCTTGATATTTACATATTTTAAGAAAACCTTATAGAGATACGTCCAAATATCTTCCCAAATTTGTCACCTCTCGACAATTTTTTTAATAAAACTAGACCAAATTATCAAAGCTAGATTATTAAAAAGTGTCATAGTTTTTCCTATGTTGGAAATAAGTAACACTTTATGAACAATTATGCACAAAATGAAGTTAGTAAAAATAAACACCATCACTTATATATACACAAAAATATAGGTCATCAATGAATTATCCATAAACATTATTGCATGATATTGTTTTTGAAATTGTTATGTTAACAAGTAATTACGTTGATAGTCATTTTTTCCGAACGATGCAAGCAAACTCTGACAATCGATTGACCAAATTATAATCTTGAAATTGAAATGTTTCCTATTTATAACATTGGATGAGCCAAAGAATTCAAGGAGGTCCTAGGTGCACAAACAAATTTTTTTCTCTTTTTCCAATGCCTTAAACATTACTTATGCTAATAGGCATTTCCAAATTGGAGTTTCGTTGGATGTGCTTTTCACACATAAGGGGAAATAGAAGGTCAAGATTTTTTCCTGGTATTCATTGATATATCGCATCATCAGGATTTTTGTTGAGGTGAAACCCTGATCACTACCTTAATCACTAAAGTGAATCTCTAATCGCAAATATGCATGAAATGAGTGACATACGTAATCTTAAATGTAAAATTTCCGTATCTAACATATCAAAAGTTTTGGATTAAAAAATTTACAAATTTTCCTCGGAAGTATTCATCATCCAAAGTATGTTGCCTCAATGACCTACACACCTCACCCCAGGTTTATTTTTAGACGAATAAAAAAATGGCATGTGGTTCACATGTGCCTGGTCATAAGACAAAAGAGTTTCGAATAATGATTCCCCCAAAATTATCCCCACCATTTTACTTCTCTTCCCTCAAAATCCTTCTTCATCGCCCCTCTCCCCCCTTCAATGTTTTGTTCCCTCACGTCATTTTATCTTTTTTTATATCTGTTACTTTGTTCCATATTCAGATGGAGTGAGTCTATAATATTCCATTTGCACGGAACCTATCCATTTGTAATCAATATTTTACATATTTATTACATAAAATTTAGTTCAACTTCTTTGATACACCCCCTTTCACATTTTTCACATGCAATTGTTAGTACTAACTAACAATTGCAAATAAATTGTAAAGTACACTAGGAGGAATGTCAATTTAAAGTTACATTGTTTTTCATTATGTATTAATTGATTTAGTTTAATATAATATTTAAGGTGATATTTTTTTGAATTGCGATGGAGGTGGTTAAAAAGTGATGCATTGTTTATAAAGTATTGAACAAAATAAATTCGTATATCATAATTATAATAACATAAATAACAACACATACAAAAACTTATGATATTCTTGTACCTATAATGCTTCTACATAGTGTTGAAGGTTATCACTTGTGGGGAAATTTGTGTTTCCATAAAGCAAACTATGGGTAATATTGAGGTCACCATCAAGGATAAACCACTCTCTTAATACAATACCCAGATATGTTTGGAGCTATGCTCAACAAACTCTGAAATTCACACCAAAATTCAAAACACATATGCAATGTTACATTATACCTACCAAATGCATAAAACCATATAAGTAGACAACCGATTAATAGTTTTATAAAACCGTTAGTATCAAAACCATGGGCCAAAATCTGTCCCATAGACCTATGGGTGAAAAATCCTACCCATATGTGAAAAGCACGTTTCTGGTATATCGGGTATGTTTTAATGACAAAAATATTTTTTTCGGGGTCGCACCGAACCCCTCGCTACCGGGGTTGCCTCCCAAGACCCTTGCTTAGGCCCGGCCCGACCTCGAACCTCGGTGATACAACTGTAGAAAAGTGTACAATACTCTTAGTGTATAGTCTTCAACACTTTCTCACATGAAAACAGGCTCCACAACCTAAAAATATCCCACTTAGAGACTAGCTTTCCAATGAGCAAGCTTCTCAACCTTTCACTAGTTTCTATGAAGACCAATCAAAACTAAAAATAGCTTCAGTTTTTCCCTTGTGACCACCTTGATCATCATCTCTATACGATTCTGACTAGTAAGAATCTTCTCCACTTCAACTTCTCTTCCTCCAAAGTTGTCATGATTAAATGATACCTTAACTGTATATGCTCGTCCTAGAGTGGAAAACAAAGTTATTAGCTAGGTGTATAACACTCTGAATATCACTATGCAACTTTCCTTCCTCTTGCTTATGCCCCAAATCCTCAAGAAATTGTTGTAACCAAATCATTTCTTCGCTTGCCTCTATGGTAGTAACATACTCAAAGCCTCCGTGGTTGACAAAGCCACCAGCTTATGTAGTCGTGAAATACAGCTCACTGTTGTCCCACCTACAATGTAAACATAACATGTCGTGCTCTTACATTGTATACATCTCTAGCCATATCTAAATATACATAACCACAGAAAGTGGTGACTAATCCTTGTGTAGCAAAAAAATTTCCCCATGGTCCCTCTCAAATACCAAAGGATCCACTTTATTGCATGCCAGTGATCTCTACCTAGATCACTCATAAATCTACTTACCGCTCCCACTACATGGGAAATATCGGGCTTAGTGCACACCATGGCATAGATCTAACTCGCCAACTTGTTGATGAGTAAGGTACCTTGGACATCTGGTTTCTCTAGTGCTCTTTCTTTGCGACACTACTCCATTGATAACTTGAAATCGCCACCAAAGGAGTCCCAATTGGTTTAGCATCCTACATATTAAACCTCTCCAAGACCTTATTAATGTACTCTTCCTAAGATAAAGTTAGCTTCCGTTCCTTCCTATCCCGAGATATCCTCATACCAAGGATTTGTTTGGCTGCCCCCAAATCCTTCATAGCAAAGGATTCACTTAACTGCTTCTTGATTACTTTTATTTCCTGCATGTTTTTACCTTCAACCAACATGTCATCCACATATAGACATAGGATAATATAACTTCCATCCTCAAATTTCTTTGTATACATGTAATGGTCAGAATGACATCTAATATAACCTTGCTCCATCATGAAGCTATCAAATTTATTATACCATTGACGTGGAGCTTGTTTCAAGTCATACAAGCTCTTCTTCAGTTTGCACACCATCTCCTCTTTAGCTTTGACCTCATAGACAAATCATATATGGTTCCTCCTCCAAATCACCATGGAGAAATGCAGTTTTTGCATCAAGTTGTTCTAAGTGCAAGTCTTCGCTGCAAATTTTCCAAGAATAGTTCTAATCGAAGTCATTCTTACTATAGGAGACAAAATTTCATCAAAATCTATACCTTTTTTTTATGTGCAAACCCCTTGACCACCAACTGCATGTTGTATATTTTCTTTCCTCCTTCCTCTTTGACTACGAATAACCACTTATTCTATAACGCTCTTTTCCTCCGGGTAGCTTCACCAAATCCCATGTTTGGTTCTCCATGAGAGCCTAATGCTCCTCATCCATGGCTTGCTCCCACTTCTTCCGACATATACCTGCATTGCTTCATCAAATCTCTCTCGGATCTCCACTATCGCCGAGTAATAAATAATAAAGAAAAGGAGAAAAGCATTTAGGTTATCTTCTTACCCTAGAAGACCTCCTCAATATAGGAGTTTGGGGTTCCTGTTGAGGAGGTTCCTGAACTGATTCATGTGTCACTTTCCCATCCAGAAGATCCTCTACTACTACATATTCTTTCTTGGATTCTTCCTTATTTTCCTACAACTGCTGCTTATACATGACTTTCTTATTAAAGACCACATCCCTAGATCGAATTATTTTCTTGTCCTTAATACTCTAACATTTATATCTAAAGTCATCACCACCATAACCAATGAAAGTACATTTTTTTGATTTGGCCTCTAGTTTGGTCCTATCATCCTTGTCTATATGGACAAACACCTCACATCCAAAGACTATAAGAAATTTATAATCAAATTTCTTACCATAACAAGCCTCCTCAGGTATGCCTCCATCCGAGGCACTTGAGGGTCCTCTGTTTATCAAGTACACATGTGTGCTCACCGCTTCTGCCCAAAAAGAAAGAGGCAATCCTGCATGTAACCTCATGCTTCTAACACATTCCATTATTGTTATGTTCATCCTTTCTAACACCCCATTCTGCTGCGGAGTTCCCGGAACTATTTTTTTTCCTGCAGATTCCATTATTAGAAAAGAAATAATCAAATTCATTTCTGTAATACTCCCCTTCATTATCGACCTAAGACATTTTAGCTTAAGACTTGTTTCATTCTCTATCCAAGCTTTCCATTTAACAAAAGTGTCAAATACATCAGATTTGTTTCTAATACAATAAACCCAAAATTTTGATGTTGCATCATCAATAAAATTAACATAATAACTTGAACCTCCAAGAGATGATACCTAAACCATCCACCACAGATCAGAATACACCAACTCTAACTTACTCTCTTTCATTGTAGGTCCAACTTTGAGAAACCTTACTCACTTTTGTTTCCCATATATGAAGTCCTCACAGAACTCCAATCTTGTTTCTGTATATATGAGAAAATCCCTCTTTATGATCTCCATGCCCTTATCACTCATATGACCAAGCCTATAGTGCCACAATGTTGTATCTACTTCTAAAGCCACAAGATTGAAAAAATTATTGCTATAAGTGGTTAAATACAAGGTTCCAACCTTCTTACCTCTTACCACCACAAGAGCACCCTTGGTAACCTTCCAAGAGTCCACTGTAAATATCACTAGTACAACCATCACTTCCCAACTAGCCCGCCGATATCAAATTTCATTTTAAAGTAGGCATGTGTCTAATATCCTTCAATACCCATGTATTCCCACTCTGCATCTTAACCCAAACAGAACTTTTTCCAACTATACTACAAGGCTCATCATCACCAAGCAAAACATTCCCAAAATCCCCTTGAACATAATCAATAAAATAATGCTTATGTGGAGTAGCATGGAAAGAAGCCCTCGAATCTAAAACCCAAGATTCAACAATATTATGCAAAGAAAGAATCAAAGCATCCTTACATACATTACCCGTTGCCACATTTTCCTCCTTGTTTTCTTCCTGTTATTTCTTCTTTTCCCAAAGCTCCCAACAGTCCTTCTTTGCATGCCCAAAATTTCCACAGTGTTAGTATACTATCTTGCTTTTGGATTTTGACCTTGCCCGATCTTTCAATTTTCCACGGCTTCCTCTATTCTTCTATCTCCCTCTAGTTTCCATTTTCAAAGCATTCCCTGAAGTAGAAGATTCCCCAGATATTTTTCTTCACATTTCCTCACTTAGAATCACCCCTACAACATCCTCAAACTTCAACTTTGAGTTAGCTTGAACCGAATTGCTTACTGCCATTACAGGATATTCCAACTCTCAGGTAAAGAGCACATATTAATAAAGCCCTAACTTCTTCATCAAATTCTATTGTAACCGAAGCTAGCATATTTACAACCGTATTAAAATAATTTAAATGGTCTGCTACTGAACCATTCTCAGACATCTTCATATTAAACAACTTTTTCATTAAAAATATCTTGTTAAAGGCAGAGGGATTTTCATACAAATGTTCTAATACATCCATCAGTTCTTTTGTAGTCTTTTCCTTTAAAACATTAAATAATATCGAAGATGCAAGACACAGCCTGATTGTCGAAAGTGCCTTCCTATCCTAGTAAATCTTATTCCACATCCGTCATGATTGAGGTTTTTCTCACCTTCTCAGACAACGGAATATAAATATCCTTCAAATAAAGGTAATCTTCCATTTGCATCTTCCAAAGACTGAAATTCTGCCCGTTGAATTTATCAACCCTTGATCTTCCATCATTTGCCATAGCTCCCACTCAAGCTAAAATTTTCCCTGCGATTCAACACTTCAACAAATCAAACCAGGATCTAATACCAATTGTTAGGAAATAAGGGATAAAATATGTGAAAAATTCCTCACAAAATCTCAACAAAGTAGAAATTAATATGCATAAAATATTACAGAACTGAAATAAAAGTGCAGAATAATAAAATAACAAAACAAAGAGACAATATTTAATGTGGTTCACCTAATTTGGGCTACGTCAACCAAGAATCACATGCTCAGACTTTATTACAAGCCACCGCTCTCTTAATACAATACCCAGATCTGTTTGGAGCTATGCTCAACAAACTCTACAGAACTCACACCTGAATTCAAAACACATCTGCAATTTTACATTATACCTACCATATGAATAAAACCATATAAGTAGACAACTGCTTAAGTAGTTTTATAAAACCGTGGGTATCAAAATCATGGGCCAAAATCGTCCCATAAACCTATGGATCAAAAATCCCGCCCATATGAGAAAAGCACGTTTCTCGGTATATCGGGCACATTTTAAGGCATAAAAGATTTTTTTCAAGAGTGTGCCCCAAACCCCACTCATGGGGGCTTCCGCCCGAACCCCCACTCAAGGCCCGGCCCCGAACCCCGGTGAGACAACTGTGGAAAAGTGTACAATACTCTTAGTGTACGGTCTTCAACACTTTCTCACATGAAAATAAGCTCCACAACCTAACACTAAGGTTATAGTCCTGTTATCCAAAATTCACCCCTCAAGGTAATTTTGATAACATGCATTAAATTCTCAAGTCCCGGGCAAATAGATTGAGTCAGGGGAAAAAGTCATGTTTTTTGGGTCCCCTCAGAATTTTCTAACTCCCATGTCCAAGAAGGAGGGAGCAAGTTCCGAGAAAATGTAAGAAAAATTGCAAAAAACAGGCTCGGGCCAGGAAAAATCACGAAAAATGGCTAAGTCCTAGTCCTCGCAACAGTCGGGACAGTTGGGACAAAAAGGCGCGGATTGGCCGAAATGAGCACAGGCGGCCCCGGAAGCAATTGGGACATCTGGGACAAAAGTACGCGGCGGGCGCGAAAAGCCGATCTGGCCAAAAAATTAAAAAAAAAAAAAAAAAAATCGACTAATCACGAGAGGGACGATGGGACGTTTGGGTCAAATAGGCCCGAACCACAGGTGTTCGGGCCGAAATCAGCACAAAGAGCACTGTACCAAATGGGACAAAGGGACGCGTGGGACGCGAAAACCCGAAGGAGCCGAGAGCCAATCAAATCTTGCCACGTGTCCAACGCAAAGAGGGACAAGGAAGCCCATTTCGGGCGGATCGGAGGTTTTTGTCCCAAACGGTTTGGGACATCCGGGACAAAAAGACGCGAAGGGCGCGAAAGAGCCGGCAGACCCGTCGACCAATCAAATCATGACATGTGTCACAGGAAGAAAAGTCAACGTTTGGTCCGGAAACTTCAAACGGCCATAACTTTTGACTCCGAGCTCCGATTTTCATAAAATTGGACTTTCTGGAACGAGCACGACGTCCTCTACGCCACAAAAACTGGATTTCTTAATTTTAATGAGGGTAGATATATTTAAATTAAGGAAACGTGTTCGGCTCCAGTCAGTGAATGCTCTTTCCCGTCAAATGACAGAAAACGCCTGCCAGGCCCAAAATAGCTGCCCGCACTCAGAAGGCCATAACTTTTGCATTTCTCAACAAAATCACACAAAATTGGTACCGTTGGAATCGTGGTTCTGATCCCGATGCACAGCAATCAAGAAATTCTAGATTTGATCAGAAATTGATTGAGTTTTTTAAGAAAACGTGGCCAGGTTCAGAACAGTGTTTTATTTGGTAGCTGGGAGTGCATTTAAGAGGCATGGTCATCATTCTTTCTCTGCTGCAGCACATGGGACAGTATGGGGAGCATTTTGCAAGTAATGGAAAACCATTCCACTCAATTTAATGCCTCTTACAGGTGGTTGAAGGACAGATTTCGGGATTTCCATTTTTCCCTTCTCTTTTCCTTCTCATTTTTCTATAAATTGGAGTGTTGGGCTCATTGTAAGGAGGAGAGTTTTTGGGTAACAAAGCTCTGTCAAAATTGCTTTGTGAAGCCATTGTGTTACAGAGCCCTTGTAGTGAACTCCTGCATGGTGATCCGTGCCCTTATCTTGTAATAGATTGAAGCGTGCATATCATGAAGCAATAAAATATCGGTTTGTGGATATATCTTCCCCTGCTTTGTGTTTCCTTGCATTCTTCTTGCCCCTTTAATCTTTCTACAAGTATATTGTGTCTATCTATTATGTTCTTGCAGGGATTCATTATCATTGTGTATGCTTGGAATATTATTGTGAATGCATTTTGCTAGATTATGGTGAACTGTCATCACCTCTTCTAGTGTGCACTTTGCCTCTGTATTTCACACATTTGGAGACTACTCTCCCACCCTCCTTTTCTGGTGTATCACCGCTTTAGTGTAGGCTTTCATTTTATGCATTCTCTCTCCCTGGTCCCTTGAAAATTTAGATTAGAACAGTTAGCTTATCCTGCATTAGAGTAGATTGTGGCAGGTAGTTTAGGAGCAAGAACCAGCTTTCTCTGGAGGTCTGTCTCAAGTAGCAAGTCCCACAACTTGGAGATAGTACCCATGTTATCCAACCACACTTTGGATGCTTAGAGTGATCAAACTAGAAATCGATCAACATCCGGAAGTCTTTGTGATTCAGATGATAACAAGTCCTATAGAGGAGGGATTATTATATTTTCGCTATGGATGTCACTAAAAGCATGCAAGAGCCTTTTCTATTTTAGTAGTCACATATAATTATAATTCCTTTCATAGTGAAATTAATGTGGATGATGATAAAATGCGTTGGCCATGCTACCTATATGATAAAAAAATCCCCATATGTATTTGTTGGATGAAATTTTTTCTTTCCTATTCAGATTAGTGAACTAGATACTAAAGAAAATAAAACAACTCAAAAAAATGCAAGGGTTTATGGTACCTTGCAATAAGATGGTAGCAAATGGACGAGCGTAAAGTAGATTCCTTGTTGTAAGCTTGATGGATCCGCACGAAAAAGGCAATGAGAAGGAAAATGGATTAGATGGTAGATGAGGGTTTCCAATGAAGCCGGTTCCAAGAAGCGTTAACTTCCTTATGCAGATGTCAACCCCCATATTTGATAAAGATAGATAAAGTAAATAGATATGGATTTGATATAAAATACAAAATCGAGATAACAGAAACAAAAATATGGATCTAAGATAATAAAAGTAGATCTGATCTAAATTGACATAAAATAAAATATACTTGGCTGGATCGACGGCAACCTAGGATGCAGAGGTCCAGTTGATGATGACTGAGGCTGGATGATAAGAAACTACACCAAAAGAGACCTGCAAGTTTTTCTATAGTTGGATTTGGAGTGATTCGAGTCTGCAAACAGATATGAATCGAAGACAGATACCTGTAAGGTAGACTGGATCTGGATCTAGATGAAAGGATGCAAGAAAATAAGGAGATGGAAAGGTAAATGGTATGAAATCGGGTCTGGTTGATGGCGACTAGAGAAAATCGGCGGTGACTAAGGGCTAAGAAAAACATATTCAAGATGGAAGGGAGACAAAATAATGGGATCTGAGAGTTGGGTGGATGCAGAAACAAAAAACTAATGACAAAGGCTTTGAGTTTGGATAATGGAAAAAGAATGTAGCAGTAGGATGGGTCTATGGTGAGCGTGGCTAGGTCGATGGCGACTAGGCTTGTAGATGAGAAATAAACACAACAAATCCACAAGCATACTTAAGCTCTCGAAAATTTCCTCTCCTAATCTAACTGAAGAAGGAGGGGTTTGGTTGTATTTATAGGGAGGATGGATGAAGGAGGGGATAGGAAAACATTAAATAAAGGTAGGTGGGAGGTAAAATTATTAAATAAAGGCATATAAAGATGAAATTATTAAATGAAGATGATTAAAAACCTAGGGATGGATAAACAGGTGGTTGAGAGGATGTAATGTATTAAATAAAAACCATGGAGAGGTCGAATCATTGAATGGTGGCGTAGACAATATAAATGAGACATTTAGGGAGGATAAATGGTAGGAAAATATTAAATGGGCATAGGGATGATAAATAGGGTGCTTGAGAGGAGAACAGAGGTTAATAAATACGTTTAGGGATAATAAATGGGATGTGATAAATAAATATGATTAGGATTAATTAAATTTGATTAAGGGTTTTAGATGTAACTTGTTCGTGGGAAGAGTGTTCTCCATAAGTGGACTTTCCTAGGTCATATGCCCCGCTCTGGGAGGAGGGAAAAGAGAGAAAACTAATCAATGTGGGAAGCTTTCTTAGGATGCTAATATAATAGAAGGATGATAAATGCGGGAATTATTTGCTGCCATGATACAAGAGAGTACTCATGTGGTACTCATCCTATGAGGGTATGGTCTACTTTATACATATATGATTTCAATGGCAAGAATGATAAACATGATAGCCATCCTTCGAGGGATCGGTTTATTTATTTGATTTGATTTGATATTTTTTTGACATGAACAACATCTTTCAAGGGAGCGATATGTTTTGATAACTTTGAATTTTGATAGGAGCATCCATGAATTTTGAATTTTACATGGGGAAGAGATGAGAATAGCTAGGTAGACCACTTAGGAGGGGATAATGGATGTACAAGTGACACCTTTAGGACCCTTAGCATGGTTCCAAGAGGTTGATGGATGTAATGATTGCATATTTCTCACCAAGAAGGGTTAACCTATCCATAAGGAAAATGATATGGAAAGAGTTTGTGGTGCCCATATTTAAGGTCATGTATAGGAAAGTGACGGTAGACCACATAATTCCAAACCATTACAAGGATAGATGGAAGAGGCTAATGATGGAGGAATAATCTAAGGATATGATTAAGTGCTCATTGGTAGGTATGCTAATAGTAGAATGGTCACAAGTGTAATGTGTTAAGTGGTTCAACTTCTGGTTTACCATCAAGGGAGGAAAATCGATAGGCTCTTGACCGCACTTATGCGTGATAATGTTAGGTCCAATCTAGTTGGGGGAAAACATTCCTGTTGGCTCCTTTCTAGAGTAGTAACGTTCTGATTTTCTTTTAAGGACAAGGTCACCAACATTAAATTCATGATAGGATAGACTGAAAGCTTGCAAAATATGGGATACGATGAGATAGATGAGCGAAGATAAAAGCTATGTACTACCCTTGAGGAAGCAAAAAAATATATGTCCCTAACGAGATGAATATATGGCCACAAAAGTGGGCTTAGGATGAAAATATGGTGCCTCGAGAAGGGCACAAACATGGCCACAAAGGTGGACTTTGGATGAGAAAAAATGGTCCCCTAAGGGAAGCACGAATATGGCCACAAAGGTGGACTTTGGACGAGGGGGATAGATAAGAATATTTGGACAAGATAGATTAGATAAGATTGGATGAGATGGATATGATAAAATATATGCAACACCTCAAAAATGAGGAAGTGAGAGATATGTGTATTAGGAGATGAGAAAATGGCCACAAGAGTGGGCTTAGGATGAGGATATGGTGCCCCCAAGAGGGCAAAAATATGGCCACAAAGGTAGACTTAGGATGAGAATATGGTGCCCCAAGAAGGGCACAAATATGGCCACAAAGGTGGAATTAGGATGAGAAAATGGTTCCCCCAAGAAGGGAAAAAATATGGCCACAAAGGTGGACTTAGGATGAGAATATGGTGCCCCAAAGAAGGGCACAATATGGCACCCAAGAGGGGCATAAATATGGCCACAAAGGTGGACTTAGGATGAGAACAAGATGATAGATAGATTGGCTAGCTAAGATGAGACAATAAACTGGATGAGATTGGATGAGATGGGTTTGATAAGATTGGATGAGGTAAATAAGACAATGTCAAGAATGAAGAGGAATTAACCTGATGGTACACCGATCCTAAAGTGAAGTCCCCCAACATCAAGGGAGTTGTTTGGATGGATAGGGGATGAATTGATGTGGATAAGATGTGTGGATGAGGAAAAATATGCGAGAGGATCAATAATAAGGGGAAGATGCTCCCCAATGAAAGAGACTATATTACATTGGGCAACTTAGATGTAGATGAGCTAGTGGATGTCAAAGGAGATTGGATGGGATTGTTAGAAGGAATGTTGATGATAACTTTGGATTTAGATTGGATAGATGGTTGGGGATCATAGGAGTGATTGGAAAGAAAAACAATATCGTTGAACAAGGGAGGACCCTCTTTAGGAGGAATGATATGTGGAGGAGATATGATAAGGGATGTTGTGGATGAATGAGGAGACTTAGAAAATTCAATGGTTTCTTACTATGGGGATAAAAATATTTAATAAGAGGAAGCGTGATGGTAGATATTTAAATTAAATGTTGAAGGGTATCTACGTAGGACCCGATTGAAGTGTTGGGAGGAAGATAATGTTATCACTATTTTTGACCTCTGACAAAAAAATGATCAGCCACGACCTCCCACAGAAGAAACCAGAGAAATCACATTCACATCCTACAAATAGGTTGCAGAGGGACTCTACAATGGAGTGGCGAGGGCCTGTGAAAGATCAAACGATGCCGTGTAAGAAGAGATTCAAGAAATGGCTCTATCGAGCAAACCCGTGCTTCAAATCCTGCAAACAGATCACAAGCGGGCTCTAAAATGGAATAGTAGGGTCGAGGAAGGAGAAAATAGTGTCAAAGAAGCCAGAAGCTCAAAGGAAAAGAAACAGGAAGGCTCGAAGTCGTCGGGCTCTGAAATGACTCGAACATACCCCAAAAATAAATAATTATGGAGGAGATAGGATGGACTGCCAAGTTTCCAAACAAGGCGTCTCCAAAGATTGAATCCAAAAGGGTAGACTCAAACAAGCGTTGGACCCCCACATGTCCCAAGCCCAAAGAGGGGTAGAGTCAATAACTAAAATTCAAAAGGCAGATAGGGTGGGCCTCAAAAAGGGACTAAGTATAAAGGTGCTAGCGGAAGTTTCAGGTGTCGACTCGGCGTATCCCCAAGGGTAGATCCAAAAGTGGAGACCCAAATTAGCGTGGGCTCGCCACATAGTCCAAGTTAAAAGTGGGACAGAGAGGGCCCAAAATCAACTAAGTATAGAGAGTCTGCAGATGGCTTCATGTGCTGCATTAGTGCAATTTCAAGGCGCGGCCCAAAAGGTGATTCCCAAACGAGTGCCAGCTCGACATGTATTCAGGCCAAAAAGTAGGAGTGGCCGTTGAAAAGTCCAAGAGTCTACTGAAAGCCTCCACATGTCCAGTTTCATAAAGGGACAGGGTCGGGGTTGAATAGTCAAAGTAGAGATAGGCTAGTGGAGGGTGCTAAGTGTCAGCACGATGCTAATCCAAGAGTAAAATTGGGGGAGGGTTTCCAAACAAGTTTCGTGCCTCTGCGTGTCACCATTCAGTGCTCGAAATCCAACAAATATGGCACTATTGGAAATATCTCGGCCTCGTCTATACCATGGAGATCTGAAACTTTAATTTTGGAGAGGTTAGGTGGGGAAAAAATGAAGAAACGTCTTCGTGCCATTAATACATGATCTATTTTCCCCAACAACCAGATTGGATTTTATCTGATCCATCGTTCCTCCTCCTTCGAGGTGCCAAACAAGTAATTGATGCAGAAACGATAGATTTGGGATAGATTTGCAAGAGGCATTGATGATGGTGGTTGAGCTTCGAACTAGTTTTTCCCGCCTCTCTCTCCTTCTTCCCTCTGTGCCGAATCTATAAAATAAGGGTCGAGGCTCATTGTAAAGGGTTGGACGTTTCTTTTTTCCCTCCCTTCTTCTTTTGTTCACAAAAGGATTTTTGGAGCTTTTCTAACCTCTCCTTTGGGCTGTAATGCAATTTTTCCTCTTAGCCACTGCAATATATTGTATCGACTCTTGAGCAATAATATATATGTCTGTGGATGTTTCTCAACCCTCTCATGTTTTCATTTTTGTATTTCCGATCTCTTATTGCAACTTGGTCATGTGCATAGTGTTTGTATTGCATTTCTTGGTCTATGTTAAAATACAAAACAAGTGTCTAACATTCCTTTAATGCATCACCTCATTAGCTTAGGTTTATTTTCTTGCATCTCCTTATCCTTGTCTCCTTGGAAAGATAGAGTAGATTAAAATAGATCCTCTGCAATATATTTGTATGTACCTGAACAGAGGAATAGGAACCAGACTTAATCCAGAGAGCTCTCTCAACTCACAAGGTCCCACACCTTGAGATATGCTCCATGTTGTGTAATCACACTGAAAGTCTCAACCCATCTGGTTGCAGGCATTCAGGGGTGCTGTGATTCTGCACTAATAGATAACTCTTGTGGGTTTTGATAGGATATTTTGACTTGGATTTAGGGGAAGGAGTGGATGTAGATTGGAGGGGTAAGTTAGATGTCTTAGAAGATGAACCAACTTTGGGAGGAGGGTTAGATTTTTTGGATTTGGATTGATTGTTGGGAGATGTCTTAGATGAAGGACCTAGACCTAAAATAGATGGGGTACTCCTAGGATGGATGTTGTGACATTAGATTGCTGAGGAGAGGTAAGATCTAACTTCTTATGAGGATGCATAAGAGACCTTTGGGGATGCTTACCAAGAGTCTTAAGTTTTTATCGAGAAGGTTTACCCTTAGTAGGGATGAAAATAATATCAATTGGAGGATATGAAGATTGTGGTGTAGGGGTGGATATTAATGGAGAAAAAGGTGTTTGTATGATGTGATTAATGAGGTCTATGTGAGATGTGGATTGTGTAGGTTTTAGATTGGTTAATGTGGAAACAATTGGTTTTTTAGAGGAGATGAATACCCTTTGTGTTTGTCTTAGGTGGGGTGCTTGTTTCATAAATGTTTCAATGGGTATCATTGATATGTTTGTAAATTGAGAAGATGTGATTTGTGTGGTAGCGGTATAGATGTGGAAATGGTAGATATTGAAGGATTAAATGTATAATATTGGGATAAAATAGGTGATGTGGCCATGGGAAAATATGTAGGTATATGTGATGAAGATTTCAAGGTAGACGTAAGTGAATTTGTTGATGTGGTAGATATAGAGGTAGTTGGGATCGATAGGGAGGTGGGTATAATTGGGACATTTAGGGATGTAAGTGATGTAGTGATAGGTGTGTTTGATGTAGATGTGGATAAGGGGTTAGATATGATAGGTTGGGGCATGATAGATGTGGATGAAGTGGTAGGTATAGTCAAATTCGATGTGGATGTGGTAAAGGTAGGAATAGATGTAGATGTAGAACAAGTGGTAGAAGTTAATGTGATAGGTCTAGTAGTCATGGATATGGTTGATGTAGATATGGGGGTAGATATTGAATAATTCATAGGCACAATGTCTAAGGTAGGGGTAGATGATGAGGTAGATGAGATAGGTAAGGATGAAGGTGTTTGATGTATAGTATTGAATGCATAAGGGTTAAATTTGTAAGATGTGGAAGGTGTAAATTTTTTTTTGATGGTGGATTAGGAAAGCGGTGTTTAAATATGTCAATGGGTTGGCTAAGAGATGAGAAATAATTGTCTATTTGTTGATCCCCCTAATTTATATGTTGTGGAACTCGATCTTTAAAGGAATGACACTTTTTGATGTCATGACCCATGACTCGATGATATTTACAATAGTGACCCTCATGATACCAAGTATATTTGGGGTTTGATTCATCAATAGGTTGGATGGGAGGAAGTGTGATAAGTTGAGTTGTCTTCAACTTATCCAAAAATCGAACTGTAAGATTACCCTAAGGGGTATAATTAAAAGATGTTCTAAAAGTTTCGTGTGAAGGCACCACGTAAGAGGTAGATGGTTGTGGTTGCACAACATGAGAAGTGGATGGATAAGGATGTAAAGAAGCTTGGGGGTATGTTAAAGTTGAAGGGAATGTTTGATAAGAGGGGATATAATTAAGGGGTGGAGATTGAGTTGGTTGGGGGAACGTGTGATGTTGGAAATTAGGAACGTGATAGGATGGTTGGGATTGGATGGAAATATTTGATTGTTGAGGCACATGAGAAGTATGAATGTTAGTAGATTGGGATGGTTGGATAGGAATTCTAGTGATAATATCAGATGAAGTAGGGATAGTGTTGATATGAGGTGATGGGGGTGGAATAAGATCCACCAATTGAGTGGATTGATAGGATTGAGAGATCGTGGGAGATCTACAAAATATGAAGTCATAAATGGGGCTAGAAGGAGTCCCAAGAGTTTCTAAAGGATCAGGGGATGGAGGTGTGACCGATCGAGGGGAAATAGAATGATGAGATATATGAGAATTGGTTTCAATATGGGGATCAATTTGGATGACATGGTATTCATGAAGCGAGACCATGGAAACACAAGGTTGGGAGATCAAAGGTGTGGTCTCAAGTTTAGAATCTTGTTGGAAAAGATCATTGGAGGAAGGGATATCATTGGATGGATTATATTTTTGTGTTGTCTTGATTTGAGAAAAGGTGACAATAGGAATGAAATAGGTGAACATTTTTTTATGTAATTTGTTAGCAAACAAATCAAACAACAAGTTTTTTTATCATCATGATTAATTAGAAGATGTGGAAAGAGAAAAGTAGATGATGAGGGTACCTAAGAAATGAAAGTATATGGCTGGTTTCAGGTATTTTTGGATGTGGAGTCCTCGATATACTTGAAGTTACATGAGGCCAAACTTTGTATAGGATTTATAACGTGGCCATAACACCGCGGTGGATTCCTATTAGGTGATAAAATCCCAATTAGGTCCACCTGGTATGGGATTGTTTCGATGTGTGAATTTGATTAGTGTGTTTGGATGTGTGTGAATAGGTGTGAAATGCAACCAATTAAACCCATACTTACACTATATTTTCAAGCAATAATGAAATATATTCATTTTAAACTCAAAACCATATATGGAGATTCGATGTGAACAACCACACAAGCAATGAAAAATGTGATGCAAAAAGGTGAAACTAAGATAAGAAGGTGAATACCTGAATTTCACTTTTCCTTTTTATCTGATCTTCAAAATAAAGAAAGTGAAAATAAATATCAAAGCAATCCAAAAGCCAACACGAACAAGAAAAATCAAAGCCTCTACCTGCAATGTTAGTGGAAAATGGAAGAAATATGGAAAATGGAATATGGAAAATGAAAATGGAAGAGACTCACCTAAGATATTTGTCCCATCGGGTGTTCCAGAATGTTGGATAAAATTTTCTCTTTCTTGTTTAGATTAGTATCATCATGTGCCGTCGTAGCCAGACCGCCACTTCCGTATTCATAAGAAAAGATATTATCTAGAACATTTCCCAAACTATAAGAGAGTTTTTTCAATGATTCAAAGAAAATCCTCATGACTTCCTCACAGATAATCTTATGAGATTCAGTACCTCTCTCCGCGGAACAATATCTTTTTGGTCAAAAAGTAGAGGTGACGTTTAAGACATGATCGAATAGCTAGGAACACCAACATTGTTCTTCAACTTTTAAGTGCAACCGACACCAAGTGGCCCAACTTCCATAGTGTAATGCCTGAAACTAACCCTATAGATCCTCAAGAGGAAAAAAGGTGGAGGAACCATAACGTTTCTTCCAACCCTCACCGTGTTTCATTGTTTTTCACTAGATATTCATAGTATTTCATGAGGAGGTCTTGCAAAACACCTAGGGGCAACAGACTATTGGTAAAGGTAAGACACATCTCTTTCTTCATTTCCTATTGCACATACCTTTACCTTATATGTACATTTTTTTCCAGGTACAAATGGTAACACTGAGGGTGCATTCATGTTCACAATTTCCTTTGGCTTCCAGATGCCCCGAATATTAACACTATTGATTGGAGAGACACGAATGTTGTGGACCATGTTAGGCACTACTTTGAAAAAAATTTGTTTCCGCATGGAACCCCGTCCCCTTTCTTGCAGGTCAAACTACATTCATCGGCCCCTTCACGATGATCCATGCTTATTGAACACAACACAAATATTGGTGTCCGACCCTTTTATGACCTTGATGAAATTTTGAATCGATTGCAATGACATACAAAATGCACTGAACAAACATGCCTACGAAATACAAAAGGTGGTTTACATTTCCGCTACAAAGAACCTTGGGAAGATCATGGACAATCATTCCTTGTCAGTGATGATGCACACAGGGTCTAATACATACCAATAAGAAATGATGACATATTGAACATCCACAACCCCATAATGTTGGCAATTTACAGAGCCAATGTTGATTTCCTTCCCGTGCTCTCCAAACATGTAGTACTCAAATATATTGCTAAATATGCTTCCAAGGTAGAAAAACGTTCTAGATCCTACCATCAAATGCTCTCAAGGATTTGCTTGAACTCCAATCCTGATCAACCAAAGCCAAAGTTGCGTTCCATAAAATTCTTACTGATTGTGTTGTCTATCATGACACGAGTGCCTAAGAAACATGTCACATGTTGTAGATGTTTCCCCTTGTTCTTTCTAGCAGAGCTTTTGTTAACCTTAACGTTGGAATGAAAATCCTGCGTCACATCTCTGAATCGCCTGATGCTGACAATGTTCCGACAAAATTTCTCTTACACATACCTGAGGCGGC
Source organism: Taxus wallichiana var. yunnanensis (assembly GCA_018340775.1). Lineage (NCBI taxonomy): Eukaryota > Viridiplantae > Streptophyta > Pinopsida > Cupressales > Taxaceae > Taxus > Taxus wallichiana. The sequence goes on from CM031240.1 coordinate 289,753,995, forward strand.
CTCTGGCTATGGAATGTGCTCCCCTTATTGAGGTTTCTAGAAGTTGAACTTATAACAAGCTACTTGTGGGTGTCAAATGGAAATAAAGAATAGTCGATGTCATTGTAAGTGTGTTGCCCAGATTCTACTCAATCCCTAGGAATGATTCCCCATCCTTTGAATTTTTTTCTGGAGTGAGATCCTCCTCTAAAAATCTTTCCGCAACATCACCACTGACATTAGAAGCACCATGGATCAAGTCATTTCTAATTGACATTTGATGAAATAAATTTATCGCCCTTGGCATGTCGCCCGCAACTCTACTACAAACGATGTGTCTTCCTCAAAAGAATCTAAAAGTGAGGATGAAATCCTAGGGCCTACTCCATTATAAGTTGAATGGGATATTTTATCCCAACTCCATCCTGCCAATCCCATGGTCCTTCACACCCTCTACATGCTAGGCCATCGAGACTTTGATCTGCAACACACTTGGCACCACAATGAAATTCTTGTTCTTTTGCAAGAAAGTGGCATTTCTTTCATTGAAATGTGTAAAATAACTACAATGATACCTTTACAAATACTTACTCCCACTTATGTAACAACAACTTTCTCAAAGGAAAGCTTTTGATAAAATTCTCAATCATTACATGAAAAACTTACATCCTACTCCTCTTAAGATGATAATCCAAAGTACTACATGGACTGGTAAATCTTACCTTATAAACACTATCTCGCTCTGTAATGCCTTCACCTAGCCCTCAGCAAGGATCTCCCCTCCTGGTTCTTGCTCCAACAGGTGTTGTTGCTTTCAACATTTCAGCTTCAATTATACATGCCGCATTGCACATTCCAGTTAAGGAGTTGAAGCTTCTCAAGGTTTTGTCTCTATCCTCCCTTCAACAATCCCTGAAAGATGTTCACTACATTTTTATTGACTAAATTTACTTCATAGGGCCCAAGATCCTTGCCAAGATTGACTATCGGCTGCATGAGGCATTACCGCATTTTAGGACCATCGCATTTGGTAAAAGATTCATCATTCTCATTGGCGATCTTGGCCAAATCTCTTCGGTGAATGATGTCCTGATGTATTTTGGACACTCTTATGGATCAAACCTTTGGTTCAGCTTCACAAAATGTGTCACACTCACTACAATCTTTAGGAAACATGGTTCAGATGAATCCCAAATATATTTTTGGTAGTTCCTGCTAAACATTAGAGATGGAATCCCCCTGGTTGAAGAATGGAAAACACTCCTCAAACGTACAAACTCCTAAATGAATGCAGTTATTGGATCTTTAGAACGTCCCGAGCTTACATTCACTGCCATGTCTAGAGTTCCCTCCATACAAGACCTTCACATCTCTCCTCCCTTCTCGTTTGAACAGTTCTGTAGAATTTCCCTCTCCTGTAACCTCCTCAAAAGAAAGTAAGAGGAAGAAAGCTCGTGAAGTCTATAGTGCTCTACCAACAACCTCAAAATTCTCCATTCCATCTTCCCCCTCCTCTTTGCAACTTACACTCTCATGTACTCCGCTATTGTCAGACGAAATTTGTAATGCAATTTTGTTACTACTTCATATATCTCTACAGTTTCATCCAAGTATTCACTTTTTCAACTTTCAAACAACTCCTTTACACATGTGGGATGGAATTCACAATTATCGACTACCCCCTCCATTCCCTTTCGAGGTCCCCATCGCATGATCTTGCGACGCGATTGCTAGTATATTCAGCTTATAATATCATAAGTTGTCTTTGATAGCTTCACAAACGTTAAAATATATTCTTATTCTTATGTTACAATCTCATTTTGCAATGCGTTGAAGGGAAGGGAATTTAAAGTGAGTTGCATCAGAAAACATCATTGCTAGCCTGTTGTGCTAAAAAAGGTGACATTTTCGGATGACATACAACTCACTCCATTTGGTCTCCAAAGGAAATATTAAGTTATAAAAAGTATTGAAATATCTTAGAGGATAAGAACTCATGGAATATTTTTTAAAAATTGTAGTTGTCCCACACCTTATCCCATTACTTAATCCTAAAAAAAATTCTTATTAGGAATCATATTGGCCCAAACTCCACCGATCGGCTACGATATTAATGAAGTGCACAAGATACTACAACTATGTTATAGAAACATTAATAAGCAGATAAAGGATTGAGTTAGCATGAAAATATTCTCTGTTCAACAAGTAATGGATAGACTTGTAAACATGGGTTAAATTTGACACTCGTTTAGACATTTTTGTAGTTTTTAACTATAAGAAATAGGTAATTTTATTTTCACCCTGTACCAAGAGGATAGTCAAATATTTTTACGGAATGTCAAATTGACGTGCACTTATCAAACTTAGTCGTTTCCAATTTATATATATATATATATTTATTTATTTATAAGTTATAGGCAGTAGGATTATAGCCAATGAAAGTTGGTTGCCTCATCATGATCACATCGTTTAACTTCTACGTAGCATGATAACACATTGTACTAGAAAATTAGCAATATGGACTTTATGTACTGGCATGAGGCATCAATGTGAATCGTGATGGAGACTAGGGTGAGGCCCGAGGCCGAGAGGATTATTTACTGCAGCAAGTTGTATAATATTAAAAAATAGATATTATATATCATTTTGAAAATATGGCAGCGGATTTATGCATCGCATATTAAATATTTGTTGTTTTGTAAGATTTGAAAATATTTTAAGGTCTTTCCACTTTAATTCATTTGGTTGTCTTATATTTAATATCCAATGACCAACATTAAAGTTTGGTTTTTTGAATTTATAAACCATTGAAATATCTAATCACCCAACCGGTTAAAAATTAGATCTTTGAAGCAGAGTTGACAAGTGAGAGCATGGATGATGGACGTATGTTCAAAGCATAATGGAGAGTTGATTTCTGTATTTTTTATGAGGCTGTTTAGAAACATTTGTTATTGCTCCATTGTGTGTGGCCATTTGAGAATTTTTGATTCGAGAATTTGGAAGATTAAGGAGCTTGAAAATTTATGGAGCTGCACACACAGTTGACAAAAGTTGTCATTATGGTTCCTCCTTCATTATTTATCTATCTCAGAGCATAGCTGGTAAGAAATTGTGGTTAGTTTATTCTTTTCCCCAAATTTATTAATACTTATCCTCTTCAAATTTAAATCAATCTATTAGTTTCTTTTTTCTTCTGACATTTGATTGTAATGTTTTCCTCAGGATGAATTTCGAGAGGATCTTATCTATTATTTGTTCTCTCTGAGTATCCAGAGCTAAAGGATTGTGTCTGTAAATCCCTTTGTTGCAAGTTTCCAAGGTACCATTGCCATATGTTTTCATGGAAATTGTTTGTGTTTAGATGACCCTATTGTTATTTAGATTTAGAAAATATGGGTTTTATCAAAAAAATATACAAATACTAGTTTAAGAAAATAACAAACAAAGCACATTCCCTCTCCAAATGTATTTTAAGATTTTTTCCATTAAATCATTCAACCTTGTTTTGTAAAACCGATTATTTAAGTTTTACACAATTTGTAAATTTGTTGGAATGATTTCCAAGACCCGCATCAAATGATTTAGATGGATATTAGGAAAAAAATTAGCCATGAAAACAAGGTGTATAGGTTTAAGAAGGCACTCTATGGATTAAAGTAAGCTCCAAGATCTTGATACTGACCACATTGACTCTATCTCATTCAAAATGGTTTCCAAAGAAGTGGTTGTGAACCAAGATTGTACATAAAAGTCAACAAGAAAGGTAAAATTTTAATTAGTTTCTTGTATGAGAATGATCTAATCTTTACCGGTGATCTACACATAGATTCTTTCAAATCATCAATGAAGAATGAATTTGAAATGACCTGACTTGGGGTCTTATGAAGTATTTTTTGGGATTGAAGTCCATCAATCCAATGATGGTTTATTTATTTCTCAATCTAAATATGCAAATGAAGTTTTGAAGAGATTTAATATGGCAAAGTGCAAGGTATCCCAACACCGGTTATGACAGGAATGAAATTAAGCAAGGAAGTTGATGGAGCATGTGTGGACTCTCTACATTGTTCAAGAGGCTGGATGGAAGCCTTATGTACTTAACACCCACAAGGTTGGATATTATGTATGGTGTAAGTTTGATTTCAAGATCTAAGGAGTCTCCGAAAGACTCACATTGGCAGGCCGGTAAGAGGATATTGAGGTATGTAAGTGGTACAATGAATTTTGGTATATTGTATTCCACTTCAAATGATTTCAATCTTGTTGGGTACACCAATAGTGATTGTGGGGGCAGCATAGGTGATAGAAAAAGTACTTTTGGGTATACGTTTCACTTTGGTACAGGTGTTGTGTCATGGACATTGAAGAAACAACCCATTGTGACTCTTTCTTTTGCTCAATCTGAGTATGTGGTAGCCACTAGTGTTGTGTGTCAAGTTGTTTGGATGTGAAGGATGTTCAAATATTTTATGCATGATAAAAAAAAGCCACTACAATATTCTGTGATAATAGTTCAGCCATAGCATTATCTAAAATTCATGTGTTTCACAAGAGAACTAAGCATATTGATACGAGTAATCATTTTATCGAGAGCTTGTAAGCAACAAAGAAATTTGTCTGGATTTTTGCAGGTTTGAAGATCATTTGGCTGACATATTTACAAAACCATTGGCAAAAGAGATATTTGAGTATTTACGAAGTGGCTTAGGAGTTTGTGACTTTGCACAAGTTAGCAACTCCGAAAAATGTCAGTAAGCTCCGAAAATGTTACAACAACTTTTGAACAAACTTGATACAAATTTTAGATGATCTCTAGTTGTTCATAATTAAGGGGAGTATTGGAAAATCAACTGGGCATTAAATGTGAAACTAATTTCTGTCTTCCCCCAGATTTAGTTCACTGACATCACAAATTTGTATTTAATTATGACAGTTGCATATTTACTTTTTGGTTGAAAAATTCTCCTTGATTATCTCTTGTCAAAGATCTTTTGTTGCCTTGTAAGGAAAGTTTTTGTGTAGGTGAATATTATTAATGTCTCATGTTTTATTGTGTAATAGTAGGAGGAAAAATCAGATTTAGGAGAAGAGAAAAAGTGTGTGTGCAGTCCCAGCTCAAGTCTGGACTGGTTTTGCTAAAAGAAAAACTACATTATCAAGTTGTTATTGTATGATGAACGAAAGTTTTATGTGCACTTGTTATTGTTATTGTATGAATGAAAGTTTTATGTGCGGTTGGACCAAGCGGAACATAGCCAGGTCACCCACCTGTGGTCTAACCCCTAAGCCCTGTGGGATCGGTTACCCTTGCATTTACCCAACCAGTTGGGAGGACTTGTCCTACGTTAGCTCGCCATGAAGTGTGTTAGGTTGTTGGGTCACTAACTTCTCGTAGTATTAAAAAAACAAAAGTCGAGTTGAATTGGAAATATGAAATGAATTCAAGAAAATATCAGTCTACCATTTTCTAGAGAATTCTTTTCTTCACATGGAGCTAAGTACACTTTGTATTTTCAAGAACGATCCGAAGCCACTTTTAATACATGGCAATGACAAGGAAAGACCAGTCACATCAATTTAAAAGTTAGACACATGATTGGTTACAAATTTTTGGTTTTAATTTTTTTGTAAAAACTATGTTATATAATAAGGGAGAAAAATAGTCATTTCAAACTTATGAACCAATCACAAATTCAATAAATCAATTTAAATAGATTTATTAAATAAATTTAAAATTAAACATTAAAGAAGGATGTAAAAATAGCAAATAATTATTGATATAGTACTCCTCCGAATGGCAGGAACTAAGGTTGCTTTATTTTGATTGATCATTATCATTAATGTAAAATAATGATGAAGTATTGATAGTGCTCTCGGAAGGCGGGTTCCTTGAGAAGCCTCCATAGTGGAGATACAATCGTGTGGTTCACAATTAGTTAGAAACGAAGATATTTTATCACAATCTAACGGCACAATGTTATCCACGTTTGCAAATTTAAACGTTTTGGTAGTACTATTTGATTGCCGCAAAATGTTCGCGCTCTGTGTTACTTCGAATTGTCTCAGTGTTCGGTCTGCTGGAGAAAAAGCGCTCCTTGTTCTTCCATTAGCAGAACAAAATCAACGCCCTCTAAATCTTCTTCAGGAAAATTCTCTAAATTTAGAGATTTGTTATTCTCTACATCTTCAAGAAGCGAATCCAACAGTTCACAGTTGTGCTCCGAAATTTGGTGGGTATTTTTAGAGGACTGTGATTCCCAACAGAAAAATGCGTCATCCTTCTTTAACGGTTGCCGCAATTCTTCCCTGTCAAACTTGGCTCCAGCATCTTGAATAAGTCTTCGAAGTTCTTCCATTAACAGAACAAAATCAATGCTCTCTAGATTTTCTTCGGGCAAATCCTCAAAATTTAGAGACTGCTTGCTCTCTACCTCCTCAAGAAGCAAATCAAACAGTGCACAATTCTGCTCCTCCCAAATTCGGTGGCTATCTTTAAAGGACTGCGACTCCGAACGGGAAAATGCGGAATCCTTCCTCAGCGGCTGCCGCAATTCTTCCCTGGCAAACTTGGCCGCAGCAGCTTGAATTTGTGCGGGAGAGAGCGAAGAGGCCGACGGGATTTCAGGCAGAGAGTGAGGAAAATTGAAGATGGCATTGTGTCCTCTGAGAATATAAACTGCACAGTCGTAAGCGCGAGCGGCCTGTTGAGGGGAATCATACGACCCCAACCAAATTCTACCAGTGGAATTGGGCATTCTCACTTCTGAAACCCATTTCCCCCCTTTTCTCAATCGCACTCCCTTGAAATGTCGTGGTGTTCTGTGTAACTTATTTTGGGGTGTGGTGTGGGGTTTATGATTTGCCGATGTTTTTACCATTTTGGGTAGCAACGAATTAACGGGATTCGAACTCGGGACTAGGGAGGGATTTCTGAGACGAAACCTTTGTTCGAATTGATTAAGAGACTGAAATGTGGGGCATATTTATAGACGACCTGAATTGTGGGGACAGCGCGTAACATTTGTGGGCTCAAAGACTTACACGCGTAAGCGAAAGCAAAAACACGTGGCTATTTTGTAGTGGATAAGATTAAGTTACAATCTCATTTTGCAATGCAGTGAAGCCGAAGGGAAGGACATTGTGACCAGATAAAGTGGCTGCGCCGGAAAACGTCGTTGCCAGCTGGCACTGTTAAAAGGAGACTTTGCCAGCTGGCATACGGCTTACTCCATTTGGACTCCAAAGGAAATATTATAATTAGGTAAGTTATAAAAAGTATTGAAAAATATCTTAGAGGATGAGAACCCGTGGAATCTTTTTTAAAAATTGTAGCTGTCCCACACCTTATCATATTGCCCCACCGATCAAGTACAGATATTAGCAAGTGCATTCATAAGCGGATAATTAATGGATAGAATAGTAAATAATGATGGAAGCCGTGGGCGTGTCTTTCAATGCTGGGCATGGTTCTTCACTGTATTGGTCTTTCCACCAATAAATGTAAGTATGTGATTGTTTTTAAATTTATATTTTAATTGTAAGGACAAGCCTATGAATTTATGCACAAAAACAAAATGAATTATTTACGCTGATACCTCTACAGGGGGTTAAATTTGACTGCCATTTATGTTTTCATATTGCCCTTCAAAACACAAAATAGTGTAATTTTTATTAATTATTCTATATTTATTATATCTTTTTCAATAAGTATTGTATATTTTTAGTAATTTATATACAAATCTATATAAAAATTGATGGTCGGTGTTAAATATGCAAGTCGCATGTGAGTTATATTGGATATTTACAAGTATTTTACGTCTAAAATCGAAAAAAAAACGTCTTAACGATTTGTCAAATTCAACCCCTGTCTCTACAACTTGTGTTGATGGATTTTGAAACATATATCTTTGTAATTAAAGAAAAATAGAGTCAAAATAAATTGTGAGTCAAATTGTTATGAAAATAACAAGTTATCTCACAAAAACCTTCTTTAATCTCCTTTGAAATAAAAATATATAAAAATATACACTTCATAATAGTTGGTTTTGGACGCACTGACCAAGCAATCTACAACAAAAACTAAACAAGATAAATGAAAAACTGTTCTATAAAACATAAGAAATTGTATATTTCGAATAGTTGGTTTTGGACGATAAATCACAGCCATTTTATACCGCATAAGAAAATTCATAATTTAAATTTGAGAATGACTAGTTCTAGACAAACTATAATCAATGACACTAAAACACGGAAACGATAAGTCAGTCCATAAAACATAAAATATCCACAGTTAAAGTCTATGAAATAGGCAAGACTGGGGAACACTCTTCACATTATATATTCTTAGTGTAGAGTTAAAAGAGTTTTAAGAAAGATAGAAACAAGTCTATAAAGCATAAAACATACACCATTAGAGTTTGAGAAATAGGCACAAAATGGAGACAAATATTCACATTAGTTATTCTTAGCAGGGATTTTAAGAGTTTTAAGCAAGACATAGAAGATGAAGTATGTGTGGAGTAAAATGAAAAGGGATATGTCTAAGAATGAGACTTGCATTAAAATGGAAACGAACATTTTGTCAACCAAGCAAGTCATTTATATCCCAAGGTTTTACAACCACTGAATAAACATCAAGAACAATGAACAAAAAAATCATAGAAAAAGAAGGTAAATTATGAATAACATCAAAAAATGTGATGAAAATTCTGGAAAAAAATACAACTAGGATCACTCGTGTGAACATAAAACATTTTATCTCAACCTTCAACAAGTGTTAGAAAAACTAGCAACAAATTGAAGTTGTGTATCCTCTTTGTCTTTAAAGTTACATACTTAGATTCAAAAGCTAAAAACTCACATCTCTTGTTGAGCTTAGTAAAGGACGCCTCTCTAAGGCAATCGGCCTTTGATCTTATAGCCACAAACTTAACTCCTAAAGCATAATATGAAATTATGGTCCACAGGAACCATTACAAATTCAATCGTCCTTTTCAAGCTTTTTCAACTTCAAATGATCTTTCTCCAATGCTTCACATCTTATAAACAACCTTGCAGTGTTTCTTTTCTTCAAACAATGTTTTAGTGCTTCAATTCAATTTTTGTAGTATTGTGTGACTTCTTTAGTGTTCTGTTGCTTCCAATAGACTTGCACGGATTTGTAAGTTTTGCACAATATCTGCCAATACTTGTAAGATAGACTTCCAATAGTTTTTACGGCTTGTGCAAAGACTTTACAAACTTACGTGGACTACGTAAAGAATTGCATAAATTGTGAAATATATTAGACACTACACAATGGGATTACACGCTTCACTGACATTAGCCAATTCACTTGCGCACAACTTTAATAATGCATAAATGCCCATGTAGTACTATGTAGCACAATCACAACACAATCCTTCATAACACGACCTACCAAAAAGAAAAATAAAATCCAAAGAATTGACTTAAAGAATTTGAGTTATTATTATTGTTAAAAATGACTAAAGTGATATTTTTTCTTATTTTTAAGAAGCATATTTGTATTTGCTTTTATTTAGAGATGCAATGCATAAAAGACTATCATGCCATTAAATATATTATTAAAGCTTATTAGTGATAGTCTTGGGACTTATATTTAGTGATTTGTGTACTTTCTCTACTTTTGTCTATTGAAATGTAACTATTTCTTACAACTTTTCTTATAAAAAGACCACATAAAGAAATACCCTTCCACTTGAAATAAAGACCAACCCTTCAAATTAAATCACTACGCAACTAAAATTTCATAATTAAAAATATCTACCAAATACCCAAAAATACCTTTATTACCCTAATTACGCCGAAAGGCGTGTTCTAAGTTAGAAAGCCCGGGGCTCTGACAGCAGACTAAGAATCAAATGCAGGAGAAATGGTGGTCGACGAAGCACAAACTGATCTCTGCCTTACACGTGGTGGGAACTGTATGGACTGACATGGGGAAATACGAAGCCTGTCAGGGGTCCTGGGTGCATGCGGCCATTCCTGCCTTCGCCATCATGAAGGTTGTCGTAAACTGCTGCGGGCCATTACTCTAACGATCGCCGTGCCTCTATCTCTCTTTACTCTTTACTCTTTACCCATGTCCGGGTTCTTTCAACCTTTGCCTGTCACCGCCGTTCTCTTCCACGCTGCGAATGAGTCCACATGACCCCACGATATCTATTCTTGTATTTTTATTCAGCTTTTCCACACCCTTGGGAAAATTGTTGATCTGCTCACAGAATCTCACTCTCAGCTCCTTAAGCATTTTCATGCTTTCCTCCTCCAAATCTGGCAATTCCTTTAGCCCTATCAGCTTTTCCAGTCTCAGCTCCTCCAGAGCTGGAAATGCTCCTCCTTTACCAAATTCGGTAGGCAATTCTGTCAATTGGCAGCAGTTCTCGATCTCCAACAAGCGCAGAAGAGGCAGGGTTTCAAAATGGCAGGTGGAAGAGCCTTCACAGTCAAGTACTCCAACGTTATTCTTCTCAAGAAGATAGCCTCGACAGCCACCCAGGCATTTCGACTAAGTGTTCCAATCTGCTCAGTCGAAGATCTTCCAATGTTTTCATTTCCTTTATATCCTCTGGAAGACTCTCTGACGGGACTCTGCATAGCTCCAGCCTCTCCATGCTCTCAAATTTGTGGAGCAGACCATAGGGAATATGTGCCTTGGCATACACAAATGAAAGGTACCTTAAATGCATGAGCGATTTTATATCCTCCAACCGTGAATACTGCAAAGTTTTTTCCGAGGGTGAAGTTTGAAGCTTCCACTCTAAATTGTTGCAGCCATCGATAATCAGACTTTGAAGCGAAAATATTTGTGTGACCTGGATCGGAAGGAACCCCAGTTTAGCACAACGCCTCAAATTCAGGTAACGCAAACATTCCAGCTTGTTCATCTCTAGCGGAAGACATTCCAGCTCTTTACACTCGAACAGGTTAAGTGATTTGAGCATAGTTATAGTTTTATTGGAGAGCAGTGCCTACGCCGATGCAATGGGTGAAATCGTATTTGCAGAGTGCGGGTATTTCACAATCTTCTTCACCTTTTCGCTGCCGTCCACTACGGCCGTGGTGTTCGCGGTGGGTTGTATTTACATGGCCAATGATTTAACCTATAGAGAGGCCACGAGCGTCGTTCCTAGGGTTTGGAAGCACCCCTTCTCTATTTTTGTCTACTTTTGCTTGTCGATGTTTATATATTACACGGTCTTATTCATTGTTGGGGCTCTGTGGATACACTACTACACGGGGGCATATTTTGAGACGGTAATTAGAGACAAAAATTTAAATTCGTCTCTAATTTATTTTATCGTCTCTAATAGTAAAAAAGTTGGGGGGAATAGTGAAAAAGGTAAAAAAAAATCATTTTAGGTCTTGGATTGGGAGAGGGGAAAGGTTGTAAACATGGTGTCTACAGCTCCATGAATATGGTGTTCACCACCAACCTGTTTGATCCATACAATCCAGCTTCGTGGGGTTCGAAGACACCATCAGAAAAATTTATCTTCGGGGCGTGTAACGTCAATCGGTGAAGGGGTGGTTCTGGGTCAGAATTTGAGTTCCGGATTCTCTGAGTTTGATGGCAGCAGAGCGAGGGTTAAATGGAGGAAGAGGCAGAGAGTGGGCGCTTTCGAGGGACAAGTTGGAAAACAGTATGAATTTATAAAGGCGTTGGGAATTGTAGAGGACCGCAGGAATGGAACGGCGGAGAAGGTTGCCGGAGAGGTCGAGCTAAACCTACCCACCTATGTCTTGTTTTCGAGCCCTGCCGCCATGCTTTGCATTGTGTTGAGTCTTCCCAAACTACTTTCCGAGCAGCAGATTCCTTGCAAAGGCGCCGCCGATAGTTTGATTGAGATAGCGGGGCTGCCGCGTCTTCCTATGGGGGATTTGCCCGATCCCTTTCAAGACATGTCTGATCCAGCGTTTCACTGCTTCCAACATCATTTCTCGCCTCCCTAAAGCAACAGGGATTCTGATAAACACTTTCGACGAGATGGAGACGGAAGCTGTGGAAGCCCTCAAGGAAGGGAAGATTGGTGAAATGCCATTGCTGTGCCTATCCATTCTTTCTCACTCGGCGACTGGAGGCTTCCTTTCTCACTGCGGGTGGAACTCCACTGTGGAATGTGATTCGTATGGGTTTCCCATCATCGGTTGGCCTCTGTTTGCTTTGAGCAGAGGTTGTCAACAAGTTTATACTCGGCCAACCGCAACAAGATAGCTATAGATTTGAAGCTCGAAAGAGACTGGTTTGTAAGGAGAGGAGAAGTGGAAAGAGCGGTGAGGGCATTGATGGAAGGAGAAGAGGGAATTACAAAGAAGGGAGAATATGAGAAAATGAAAGAGAATGAGATGCCAAAGATTCGAACAGGTTGAGGAACTCGGCAGAATGGATCTGAGAAATTGATATTAGACACATCCAATAGCTGCGGTGGATCGAAGCCTATGATATGGCGGGAGACAAGTGGCTCGTTAAATTATTCCGCGAAAGATTCAGATCACGTTAGGATATGACAAGCCAATGTGTGGCTTTGCTTTACACTAGAAAAGGTTTTCCAAGGTTTGAAAGTAGGGCCAGGGATATAAATATAGGGACAGATCGATGTTGCCTCTCAGATGTTGCTTTCCTCCTCCAAAGCCACCGTAAAGCACCACTCGTCCTACTCCAAAAAGGAAGCCTATTATGTAAAAAAATCCAAGGCAAAGAACAAAAATGTGGTTCCCCTTTAGAATTCTCAGGGCACCAGGAATATGAATGGGAACGATGATAGGAGGGTTTCCTCACAGGAACTTCATTACACTGCGAACAGGGTACAGGCGGAGGATCTGAGGCACTATTATTTTCTTCAACGGATTGACCCTATTACACTATCACTGGTATGATTACGTGCATTTCATCGTCTAGGTCAAACTTCATTGCACAAATCCCCTACAGACTTATTTTGAATTTTGATATCCCAAAGTAATCTAGTTTGCTCTCTCTGCTCAACCAGAATTAAATATCCGAAACTATATATGGAGAGGGTGAGCGAAGTGAAGTCCCACATTTCTCAAATTGCGAGTTATGCGGGGATGAAAATCAGTGTCGATTTTTTTGTACAAAGTAATGAACCCATTTGTGTTTGTAGCTTACAGGCAAGCTGTTGCTACATTTGCCATGGCCCCTGTTGCTTATTTTTTAGAAAGGTATATATGTTGCACTTACACTCATGCCCCATGCTCTGAGTTTAGTTTTTCATTTTATGTTGCCAATCTCCATGACAATGTATATATATGATTTCTTTGATTGTTTCTGATTATCTTCGTGTTGGTGCAGAAAAGAACCGCCCTGCAATGACTTGTGTTGTTTTCTGGAAAAAAAATTCTGCTGGCTCTTGGTGGGTAAGTGATCAAACTTGAAACTCTGCTATTTGATTAGTAATTTATTTTACATATGGGGCTGCAATTTGATTACTTGTCATTGAAAATAACGGAGTTAGAATGATTTGTAGGCTTTTTCTTATATGTAAAAACACCCAGTTGATTAAAATATATTGAGAATTATCTTGTGGGTACATTTTCTTCACAATCTTTGAGATCAATTTTTTTTTAGAGATTTTATACGCTAGAATTTGTTTTTGTTTTAAGATAGACCCAGTGGAACTCAAAATGTAGTTGGTGGAACCATTCACTGTTCCTTGACAAGATTACTGCACTTGCATAACATGAAAGAATATTAATCTCGCTAAAAGAATAACAATATGCTATCTTTTAGAAGCAGCTTTAAAAAGTACCCAATAGTTCTTCGAGATTTGTTGTGAATTTTGTGTCTTTTCAGAGTGCCTCCTGAATCAGTTTTTTTGTCTATTTTTTCATTAACACAATTACTGCCAAAGGTTGTGATAGAAATGTTAATGTAATTCTTATCAATATAATGCACTAGCCTATGTGGCTATGCCTCATCAATATAAGTCTTATAGGTTGAAATTGTGATTTATTGATCCAATAACTTGATTGCTCTTATTGTTGTGTCCTACCATATAATCAGGGAAAAATGAAGCCAACTTGGGTAGTTTTTTTTTTCTAATTGTAATTTTTAATTTTTCTTCTGAATGTATTAAATAATGATGAATTATTAGTACCTTTTTGGATGATAATGATAAGGATATAGAATAGAAAAGAAAAGACATTTAAAATATAGGAACTATAGTGGCTTGGTGCATTAGTTATAGCAGAGGAAATTCCTGCTGCGTGCATCAGTAATGTTGTGATGCCATTAGTTTTCCTTAAACATGGTTGATTGATAAATAGAGCGTGAATTACAGAAGCCCAAAGTTCAGTGGGATTCAAACTACGAGATGTTTGGCAGTTGCAATAAATACTAGGTAGTATTCAAAGGAACTTGTGTAATTCATTATAACCAACATGATTTTCTTTACAAGTTTTGGTAGAAACAATACTTTTCCGGAAGTTGAACCTTACCAATTTGTAAATTTTATATATTTCCTTCATAATATTTGTCTATATAAATTGTGTTTAACTTGTTGTAACATACACCAATAGACTATGCATAGTTACAATAATTATAGCACGATTACGTGTCTGCAATGCCATCAAATTGTAGCAAATGCAACATTTAGGAGTAATTCAACTGGCACCATGATAAAATTACAAACAATTTGAGAGAGTAATCTAGTTTTCTAATATTAAATTTAGAGTCTTAAATGTTAATGTCAAGGTTAGGAGACTTGATGAGTTCCATTGATTTATGAGGGAGTGGATAGCATTGTATTGTTATTTTTTGTAGGCCACCAAGGATTTAAATGTTTTATAGATTTTGTTCATTCATTTATCACGTTGTAGGAAAGAGATCAAGGACTTAGAAATTTGGTCACATTAATTGGAAATTGCAGTATTGTTTAGCTTTCTGTCAAGCAAGGCATGTTGATAGTTTTACCAATATATTGGCTTGGGTGTGAAATCTACAAAGCATCTTTTAATATCAGTGATATATTTTTTGCAATAAGTTCGAGATAAATAGTTTTCTGATAATGTTTTCAGCTAATTACAGATGAAATATCCTTCAGAAATACCAAGAAGAATTGGTGAACTCAATTGTTTCAGGTTGGGACCATGACCCCAAATTTTTCTATGAAGATGGGTGAGGTAGCTCACTCATAACACTTATGTAGGATATCCAAAATCTCCTATTAAGATCAATTCCTGCAGAAAACTTTGGTTGATAATCACAAACCTTTATGGAGGGGGTTTGTTTATAGATATAAGATGTTTTGTCTTTGATTTTGTGAGACAAAAATTGGCAAAGGGAATATAAGATCCCACAATCTAATTTGAGATCTATAAATCCTCACCAAGTTTATTAGGTGAGTGAGATAGCTTACTCGAAATTTCAGAATAAAAACACTCAGGAATCACATCAAAAAATCTCCTATCAAGTTGAATACCTTGGGAAATCATTGGTCAATATTTACAACCCTTTATGGAGATGTTTACAGATATAATGTGCTTTGCGTATTTAAAACTGAAGTTGGTAAAGAGAATCTTAGATTTGATGATCTCATTTGAGATCTATGTTTCCTTTCCAAATTTCTCCCCAAAGATGAGTGAATTAGCTCGCTGAAAATGTCGAGAATAGAAGAACTCACATGGTTTATCCTAAATTTCCTATACAAATGAATACATATGGAAACCTTTAGTTAATACTTAGTAATTTCAATCCTATATGGAGAGGTTATGTTTATAGATATAAGACGCATTTCGAGACTGAAATTGGTGAAAACAATATTAGATCTCATGACCTAAGTTGAGAAATATGATTCCCGATCAAGTTTCTCTCTCGAAGATGAGTGCGATAACTCACTTGAAATTTCAGAATAGAAATGTTCACACAAGTATATCTAGAGTCTCCTATCAAGATGAATTCCCACATAAATATTTGGTTGATAGTGACACCAAGACACCAAGATTCAAATTCCTTTTATTATCTTTGTGCAAGTATCTTGTATGTTATTTATATTCTCCTTGTCATACCTATCTTTCCTATGCCTTGCATTCCACTTGTCAACTAATTGCACTTTTTCCCTTTGTGAGTGCTTGTGTTTGTTGGGATTTCCCCTTCTGTGTTTTCTATTTTAAATTTCATGTTTCCTTCCTCCAAATCCTCTTTCATTTTAAGATGCTCCGCGTAACAACCTAGTCTTGAAATGTTGGAGACATTTAAATCTATAGCTTGTGATAACAAAATTTGGTGGCTAAATATATAGTAGGTGGGGATAAATGTTTTCCCGCCAGATGTTTCTGTATGTGCTCTACTACACATGTATGTAAAATGTGCCCGAGCATGGAACTATCATGTGAGCTGTTTGACAAAATTCCCAAAAAAATGTGGCATCGTGGACTGCAATGATGATGGGATATGTACAGAATGAGACATCTTATGCAATCAGGAGGTGTAAAGTCATTTTGAACCTTCTGCCTCTGAGACTGACACCATGCCGCTTGTTTAATGCAAATATGGTTTTATAACTTTGATTCAAATAGCTTTACCAATAATCCCTTCAAAAACAATGACCAAGTTTGAAATGATGGGTGTTGCTTTGTAATCTGTTGTTTTTTCCCTACCACGATAGAACTTATTAGTTAAATCATGGTAAGGAAAAACAACAATGTGCAGCAACACCAACACAAGGTTAGGAAAATAGATGCGGGTAATACCTCATACAACTAAGGAATCTACTTCATTAACTAAGGAATCTAGTCCCGCCATGGTACAAACACAACATAAAATATCTTTAACAAAATGAACATGACGGAAGGTATATTCTAATGAACTCACCTAAACTAAAATGCACAAACACAATAAAATCAACTCCACCGTAGTAAGGAAAAAAACCCTACTTCTAATTTCATAAAATCAAATCTACCTCTTCCATCTCATCATCGTCCTCACCGAGCTTCCATCCTAATCCATTCTTCCCTTCTAACTCCTCAAGTCTCTGCAAAATATCCGGTTCAATAAAGTCGGCAACATTGTTCCCATCCATTATCTCCAGAATATTATCTTCCTTCCATTCATCATTTTCCAAAATATACCGCTTCTTCAAGCTTGCGAGCAAACTTCAACACCACCATTCTCATTCTCAATATCCTTCTCCAGTTTATTTGATCATTTAGCGAGAATCTCAAACCTTGGCATCCAAAAAGCTCAAGGAATACAAGGAAGTATCTCCTTTCCATCTCTTGGCTTTGGCATGGAAACATGAATCATATTAAGAAAGCTATTGATTTTCTTAGAATTCATCTTAATCTCCACTCTCTGCTCCAATGCAGACTCTCACATGTCGCATTCTTTACCACAATCACCCCTTTTTCCTTCAAAGCACTCATCAAAATCAAGACACCATCATCCCCCTCCTCTCGCACTATGATTTCGATACAATCCAACCATATTTTTTGCAGCCTCTACCTTCATCGCTACCACCAATTTCCTATGCTCCTCCAAAGCAGTGTCTCCAACGGTGGCAAATCAAATCTTATTGCATGTAACACACCAAAAATACCAACACAAGGACAACACAGTGAAATACAGGATAACTTTTTTTTTGACTTACTTGAAGATAATACGACACTACACAAGTTCTCTAGGGAATACAATCAACTAAAGACATGCTTTCCACAACACGGACCCACATTGGTTACTGAGATAAACATGAGGCACACACTTAGGACACAATGGTTCATCTAAAGTATACAATTTTACAACAAGGTTTTCCACGAAGGTTTCTTTAGAATCATGTTTTTGCTTGTAAGTGCTTTTACATTCTTTACTTTTCCCGGAGAGATCATGATAGGAGAATCTAAAGTTCATGTTTCCTTTGAAGAATTTTCTCCTACCTCGTTAATGTTAATATATAGTGTAAACCAATTATTGGATAGCAAGAGGTTACTTCATTTACTTGATTAACTTATTCATTTGTGAGGAGGCAGTTAATTTCTCAAGGCTCTTAACTTTATCAATCTGTTTTCGACGTTGTGCTTTTGAACATATATGTTTTACCTTTTCAAGCGGTCAATTTTATTTTATTTTAATTCAAGATCTGGTATCTAACTCTTGGATTCATCATTAAGATCTTATTAGTTGTTAATAAGATTTCATTGGGGTCAAGAGTCTAATCAGAAAAATTAAAGGTTTCACTTGGGCTTCACTTGAAGAGATAGAAATAAGTATACTGTTTACATTTTCAACGGGTAAGACAGATCGAAGAGTTTCTTAGGCAAGTTCCTTCTATTTATTATAATCTTGTTATCTTCCAAGAATTTAATCATTGATTTCACCTTAAGACCGTTCTAAGGACTCACCACAATAAAAGATTGTTGATTTGTTTACGCGGGATCACAAGGTATATTTGTTTCTCTTGTTTTTTTTTTGCTAGGTTGAAAACATAGTCCTCTACCAAACGACACAAGACCAAGGTAACTAGAGCGATGCAAGATGATTCAAGTTTGGATAATTAGAATTAGGTTTGACAATTCAAGGATAAATCATATTCTGAAAAGTAAAAATTCAACAAAGGATACGCATGTCAAAACAAGTTCATTTAATCTTATTGACAAAAATATTTCTCAAATTGACTTTCAACGATGACAACAACCTACATGAGAACAATACAAAATTATAACACAATGCCTTCTAGATAGTCTCCACAATTTCCATACCAATCTTTGTCAAAGCAAAAGAAAAACATTCGTACAACAACAGCTTCCTAAGAAGGTGGAATCCACTTTCTACACGTGTTTCTTTTTCTCTCTCTTTTTTTTTCTTTTCTACTCAGAAATCCTCTGCACATTTAGTTAGCACATGTCGATTCGCAAGAACCGAGCACGATAAAAGCTATAACATTAAGACAATTTGTTGTTATCTAAGCTGTTTCAAGGAAGAAGAGCACCGTTGAAGAAGAAAACAATAATTCAAGAGTCTAAACAAGAGCAATTAAAGAGCTGTCCAAAAGCATTAAATGTCTAAATAAAAGGGACGGCACTAACTCTATTTAATTATCATTTTCTCATAGGAGAAGTTAATAAACATCATAGTGAATTTCACCCATATCACAATAATGACCGTCATTAACAAGATAACATTTGAAACAAAAACAATTAGGGAAGAGAATTAATTTCAAACGTGATCGTCCCTATTTGTTTAAGTTAGTTCACCAAGCCAAGGATTCACTATGCCACCTTTGGAAGATCCCAAACAATCAATCGACGTGAGAATATCTAAACCAACATGACTTATTAATATTAAGATGATGTGCCTATAATGCTTAATTTTATGTCAAGTCAGAATAAATAAATTGGAATGAAAAGGGATGAAACGCACAAATGACCTCGTATGCGTTACATCCTATCCTAACAATCCTTCTATTAAACTTTCTTCTAATCAAGAGAATGTCTTAAGAAAAGGACAAACTTGGCAAGACCAAACATAACCATTATAAATCTTACAAGAGGGTTACTCAATCATTCACAAGAACACAACACAGGATACATAGCTTCCAAAGGATCTGTCGTCAACAACAAGTTGACTTAAACCTTCTGGTCAACACATAACCATTCTACTACAATGACAGCAAGGAGGTCGTATCACAACGATCATCACAAAAACCAGTCAACCAATGAGTTTCCAAACACACCAACCTCTAAGTTGCAGAAGAATGAAATTTAAGCATCTTTACGGAGCAAGACGTAGAGTAATTTCTCACGCATAAAACCAAAGATCCCAATTTTAAGATTTGTAACTTCCTCACTAATGATCAAGTAGATCTTGTATCCTCCAACATGTGTGAAACAAAATCAAGGTACGAAAAGAGTATTTCCTCCGACATTTTAAGCTATCTAAAAGAAATGCGAGTAACGTCTAAAGAAGGCATTCCATAGGATCGGCTACATTCCTCAAACATACAAAAATACCAAGGGAGAGAAGGTGGTTCCAAAGAAAACAATCTCCAAAGCGGTGAACATGAATTGATATCAAATTATGAAGATCAACCATGACGCTTGACGAATAAAAGTATTTCTTCGAGCGATTTAAAAAAATAACAAAAGCAACTAACCTAGTTGAGAGTAATATCAAAGCTCGGCTCGAATTCGATAATCAAGCTAAGCACACACCAAGCCAACCGGGAAGGGTTACTAGAAACTAAAACAACTAAAAGAAAAGAATAGAGACAGAAAGGCATCATTCACCTATACACAATGCACTCACAGCAAGACTCAATCCCTAATTCGCAAATACGACATAACCCGGACTACGGATCTCGAACCGAAACAAGAATAAGAACAAAACAGGAACTATAAGGTTGAGTCCAACAACAATGTTTGATAAAACATTCAAATCGTGAGACCAACATAAGGAACTAGGGGGTGTTCATTACAGGACCCCCACCTCTTTTGTTTTATTAGACTTAAGAACAAAGTTCACCCAACTAATATTTATTAAAACCCAGAAAACAATAAAAAAGGCTTCAACCAGTGCAATCATTTCTAACGCCAAAACAAATACAAATGAGCCAGGAAAGTGGAAACCAAACAGCATACCATCACACGAGACATTTATATGAAGAGTAGAGTTATTTAATGATTCAATTAAATAACAGCATAAGAATTAATGGTATCGAGAATATCGTGCTCGATTAAGCTCTCGCAATCGATAACAAGATGGGGACGGCTCGCAACAACCCAACCAGCAGCAGTAACTTCTCTTCCTCGGCCTGCTGAAGGTCCAAACTCTGTTAACGGCCATGCTCTTGTCCTTGTCGGTGAGCAAACTGGGTGCCACATCTATTACATACAATAGGGGATGAACCATACTGGTAACCATTACCATGAGCTATACTCTCTAAAAGAGGCCCTTGCCAAGTGCAGCCGCTCTTGTGGTGTAGGAAATGAACTGTCACACGGCCTATAGCATCAGCCAATACCGGATTTGCCTCTTGCACTACCTTCGAATCTATATCAGTAACCAAATACCCGTCATAAGGGCAGGCCCTAGTAGTACTCAGCACATAAGTTAGGCAAGGCTTGCAAAAAGGATGTGTACATTGGGTTTGCATAGTCTCATTAGGGTAAACACGCTGCCTACCAACTGGACAGAAATATTCTCCAGGGAGTGATTGTATATTTATGATACTCTCATTGTCAAAACCCATGACCTCCCCGAGAAAGCAAACCAAATGTATTTTCACCTGTGAAGAAGCTGCCACAAAATATCAAGTGTGTTGCTTGTGTAGCAAAACATTTCAGCTGTAGCTTGCAAGGTGTGATAATTCCAATATAAACCTTTATGCCTGCCAACATAGATCAAGGGCACTAAAACAGACCCCAACGCCCTTCCACTGAACAAGGACACTCCCCTGATGATTTTCCCATTACCCAAAAATAATGTTTGCAGGGAAATCCCTGTCTAAGGTCCTCGCCCCATCTGTTGTCACCCATTGCAATACTAGCTAGATAATATGGCACAGCATCCCCACCCACAGAAATAGAGAAATCACATCCACACCATCTTCAACAGCAGTATCAAACGCAGGAAGAATGTCAGAATGATAGAACCGGACATCCAAAGATACCTTATATGTCATGAAGCCGAGATTTGGGTGCCATTCCTTTTTGTGCGCAACTTTGATATGAAACAGATCCGCCTCTATGAGGTCCTCTCCCATGGGTTACATCGTAGAACAAGCAAGGTCTCAGTAGGGAGTCTTTGTAAATAAATTTCATCAAGTCTGCTGGAAGCATTCTCACTGTCACACAGTCGATTTGGAGATACACACTCAGTGTATGTTCTGGATCTGAGAAATATTCTGCTACCTTCATCTCCCAAGACATTTTCTCCAACATTGCATAGATCTCCTGTGCCTGTGGGTGTGATCTGTCACCAACACAAAAAGCATGCGCCATAACTACTAGCAAAGCAAACGTGCTTCATGAATATTCTGATCTGAAACAGGTCCGCCTCCAAGAGACCCTCTCCCATGAGCTACATCGCAAAACAGTGAGATCTCAAAAGAGAATCTCTGAAATAAATTTCATCGGGTCTCCTGGTAACACTCACACTGTCACTTAATCGATTTGGATAAAAAATATCTTGTAGGAGAATCCCGAATTTGAAGATGCGGTCGACACTGAACCGAACGCAACATAGTTGGACAGCCTACCTGTTGGAAGCGCTCAAACACGCCTCTGCCTCACTGTGACCCGACTGCTGCCTGGTTAAGAGTTGTTGCAGGCTATGCCGTGGATCCCTGACCCGAACACACCTCGAGGCACCCAAAGAGAAGGAGGTAACACGCCTGTTACACGAGCTTGCAGCTGTACGCGGCCAAAACATTTCAAACGGAGCAGGTAGCACGGGGCGCAAGGAAAATGCAAGTCAACGGAATTAAAGGAGGTGGGGCGGCTGGCAGAGGAGGTAGGTGGGAAGAAAGGATCCGATGCCCGGTGGGCATTACATTGCACACCATAATAAGAGGCTTGTTAACAATGGCTTTATGCTATGAAATAGTGTAGCCTGTTGAGTAATGCTTATAACCACAAGATCCTGAAACATAAAAAAATTAAAAAAAAAAATAGCTACCTTCAAATGAGCCCATCAAAGGTAATTGTGGTGGATCTCGCAAAAAGCTATGTATTTTTCTTTTGCTAATAGTTGTACTATTATGAAATTATTCATTATTATTTTGAAGTTTTCATCTTAATATATTAATATTTTAAGATCTTTATGCCAATGAGGTGACGTCACAACAAAAATGGCATTTCAATTTCTTACATTGTGAATTGTGTTGCTAAGCAGGAGACCTTAATGAAGAATTTCATAATAGTATTACTATTAGAAAAAAGAAAATACATAGCTTTTTCCAGATTCACCACAATTACCTTTGATGGACTAGTTGATATACTCTACACAAGTGACTCTAATTGTGCCCTGTAGGTGTTGAGATTGTCTAGAATGTTGCAGATAATATTCTAAATTAGTGACAAGTTATAGTTGAAAACTATGGTCATAATTATAAAAACTAAATATCAGTCTTCTCAAGGCTACAAAACAATTTGATATGCTAGCATCAGCATGTAAAAATATTTCTGCACCAGATTACAATGTTAACGAGCTGTCTTAAGTTGGTTGAGATGTAACTATAAAGGAATCTAAGAATGCATTGAGTAATGTAGATTTGGGTTTAAATTAATACTATTTTAAATTGTATGCTAACATATTGAGGATCCATTAACTCCATAGTTAATATTTAGATGCATTTCCATGGAATTTGTTAAAGCTTCTTAATATTATGGAGGTGTGTTAGTTTAAAATTTCAACTTTTTTTACTAACAGATGCACCAAGAAGAAAACTCTCTTTTGTTACATAAAATTCAAATGCTAATAATATAGTCAAGAGAAATTGCTCAAGAGAAATGATTTACGTCTCCTTGCACTAATAAGTAGACCTAGGCCATTACTTATTCCTATGACCAACCTTATTAACATGTCCAGGATTCCCCAATTTATAGAGCAAAGGCTGAATAAACCAAACCAAAAATTCATGGTTTTTTTGGATTGCATGTTTTTGTGGGGACAAACGTAGAACTATTTTCATTCAAAGAATATGTCACCAAAGCAATGCAATACCATACATTGTCAGAGTAATCATGTACTTTGAGTGGGAAATGGTACCCTACCATGAGAAGTCCATGCAAATGTCTTCTTCTGCATATTCTAGAGGAACCCAATAGCATGCTTCCACGGTTTCTCAAAACTTTGCCTTGGCATCTACGGGTAAATCAGAATTTCAGGAATGTAGAACTTCTTAGTCTTCTCCATTTCTCTATTTTTCACTTGGTAGAAATGTTTTTACATTTGCTTTCGATGTAAATGTGCAAAATTCTTGTTCGAGAATAAATTCATTAAGGATGTTCTTTTAATTATAGTTTTAAACATATATATATATATATATATATATATATATATATATATATATATATATATATATATATATATATATATAATTTGATTTTGTGTTTATATTACATTACTCGTGTTATTTCTGTCATGTCTAAAATTCTCATACATGTGGGATATCACATGTACATATCTTGCTATTTAAACAAATTTGAATTTTTAAATGCTAGAAAGTAATCACTTGAAATCACTTGATAAAATATTGTAATTTTTAATTCAATTAATCATGGTATTGGCCTCAGCTATATGTCTTATCAATTTCAGTTCTTTATGCATTAAAGTTGGTTTGCTCTCCTTCAAACAGAAAATTTATTTGCATTAACTTTAGGTGTCATGAACATTTTTAAAATCTGATATTAAATTCTTTCCTTCACTTATTGCATGGAAAAACATGACTAGAGTTAAGACGCAACTACTTATTTTTAGAGGAGAGAATAGGAAAAGGATTGGGAATTCGATGGATGGTGAAGACGAAGGTTTGAGAAGGAAAAACAGAGCAGGGTTCTAACAGAGAATACCAAACGTTGAAGAAAATTTGCTAAAAACTCAGTCCAGACTATCATAATTATGTATATTGACCTAAGAAGATTAAGATTTCTCATACTTGTCATGTATTCCAAATATCAAAGGATATTTTCAAGTCAAAGCAATGAAGCTAACCTAATTGCTCCACTTTTTGAAGGATCGTGATGGATTTTTCATAGGGGAGGGAGTAGGAGTTCGCTTCTTGAGGAATTAGAACATGCAAAGGTACATTCTTTGTCAAGAGGCATCTTTTTCTAGTGAGTGAAGTTTGAGGCTATCTAGCTTGTATTTTGAGGTTTGTAATTGTTATATGCTCTAATATATATGTTGCATTCTCAATAAGGAATATTTTTTTTTTGGCTAATATAAATTTAGTTATAGATGTTCTTTGTTATGAATTATATGTTAATTGGTTTTTCTATGAGGAGATATCTAATCACCCAAAAGCAAATGCTAAAAGATCGTCTCTTTTTCAGCATCTCACATATTGATATCTCTCCATCCATCATTTATAGCAAAATATTTAAGTGGTGGTGGCCTGAGATTGCTAAAGGGTTGGAATGGATTCACACTTGGGCTCTTCGTGTTGCGTAAGTTGATTCTGACCTTGAGTGTTCTGCGGTATGTACCATATATTAAGTTTAGTGGAATTATTGATTAGTCTCTATTGTAAGTTACCCCTTACAGTTCATGACCATCCATATCTATTTCACTATTTATTTGATAAACAAATAGAAACTGAATGTGTTAATAACTATTGACGATTTTAGATATACAAACTTTTCTGAGGCATATAGCATTTAACATTTAGGATTTATTATCTTAACAGACCACCTTGGAGAATTGAACCGATTGAGAAAAATACCAATTAATTATGTACTCCATATGTACTATTTTAGACCTTTTGGGGTGATACCAAAAAAACATCTGCAAAGCTTGATGAAGCGATGTCAAAATGCTTTTAATGTCATCCATATTCGTCTTACAACAACATGTTAAAAAAGTCGCATAGTTTGCACTGCTGCAATAGTTGAACAAGAGTTTCCTTAAGGATATGTTAATAATGTATGTTATGAAATTGGCTTAATTTAAATGTCGGTCTTGAAGTAGCGAGTCAATCTAAATTATCTATGGTGGTAACTAGCTTCTCTCAATATTTCTCTCCTTACTTATTTGAATGATTTTTTATTCTTATCATCACGCCATCTTCTTTTTGGTCAACGATGGAGGAAGAAACTTGAATATTGCTGAAATTTTAAGGTCATTGTCAAGAGTGGATAATTTTTGTATGTTCATGTAGGATAACATGTTCTTACTCACGTCGTGCGAGAATCACTTTAATATGTGCTAGTCAGCTTCATGTTTGATTGGAATAAATACACCATTACTTGTTTTACATATTGCGGGTTTAGTAAATCTTTGGAAATCGTGTTGAGTTGGTAGCACATCTTAATGTTGATGGATTTCTAGTCGGAGGGGCTTCTCTAAAGGTTGGTGGCGAAACCTGTTTTATCCTCTTTATACCTTTTCACTAAAGTTATTCAAGCTCTCCAGATTGTTTACTTCAATACAAACTTTTCTCATCTGGCCTAAAAATCTCGTGGTCAAGTTATGCTTGGAGGTGACTACACTCTTTGTTATGTGAGCTTGTATCTTGAATAAATTCCAAGTATAAGAGCAATGTTATTATGTATTGCATTTTCAAGTTACCCATTACATTATGCAAAGGCTCAAGATAGGCATGCCTTGTTATTAAAAATGGCCTCTTTTATGAAAGGTTGATGGTTTCTTGTTATATGTTCAATTCAACCTCAATATTTTAATGAGATATTTGTCGGTTATTAATATTCAAGTGATAGTTGATAAATGCAACAAGTCATTATAATCTTTGTTTTGATGTAGACTAAAGATGATTTGCTTGGTGCTATTGATAGTAGAGAATTGTATCAAAGTTGGGACAATCATAGTGAAGAACATGAAATGACAATCAATCGACGAGAGAGACACTAGCTCAAAATTAAAGTTAAGAAAAAAACCTCAAAGTAGCACCAGGGAAGCAGACGGATCGCTTGAAGTTGGGGGTGGAGAGAAAGTGTTCATATTGTATGCGAAAGGGTTAACGGCATTTAGGCACCCTTTTGTATTTTATCATTGTATTTAAAGGGTTAATGGTATTTAGACACCCTTTTGTATTTTATCTTATTTGATATTAATAAAATGTTTGTGAACCTATTTGTTGGGCACAAGATTCAAATCAAATTGTTTTTAATTTATAATATTCCTTACTGATCTACTCGACATCGTAGACGATATGTAGTCATTGATTGCACTATATGATATTTGGTTATTATTTATTCTTGAAATTTAGATTTTTCATTCTTTAAATTCGTATCGTCTCTAGAGAGACAATAAAAATTGAAATTAGTATTGTCTCTAGAGAGACAAAATTAGTATTTTGTATGTCTCTAGCGAGACAATAATGATATATTGTCTCAGAGAGACAAAACTATATTGTCTCTCAAGAGACAAAATATGTATCAATCTATATTGTCTCTGGAGAGACAATATTAGAGACACCACTTTGAGACAATAATAGAGACAATATACAACTTTTTTATTGTCTCTATTTGAGACAATCTGTTAAGTATTGTCTCTATTATTGTCTCAAAACACCCCCTGTAGTAGTGATAATAATTATGGGGCTACATGTGGGAAACCCAATCGATCAGAACACGACGAAGGTGTTTTTTTTTCCAGTGTTTGTTAGTTTTACACTTCTGTCCTTCCATCTCCAAGTAAATCTGATTCGGCTGTGACAAATGTACGGCTCGCCAACGTGGTTTCCATTCTGGAAGAGAGGTAAGGATTACAGAAGCATGAACCAAACTGATTTCTTATGATTTTAGTATTTAAGTGTTTATCTAGTATTTAGGGAAGACACCCACTATATTAGCTTGCAGTAAAATTATATATCGAGTATGTAATATTAGAGTAAATTAATTGAATCAAGTTTGCATGTTAAACTTTAGAGTGAAACATACCAAATTATAGAAGAAAATAAAGATCTAAACTCTTAATAATATAAATTTAGCATTTCATTTTTTGTGCCATTTTCACCACGTAATCATCATGAATTAAAATGTTACTTCCCAAAAAATAGTAATCATTTTGCATAGTTATAGTTTCAAAAATCACATACTAAATTAACAAAAAAAATTCCAACATAGCTTTATAGTATATGTATTATCTACTTTATAGAATAACCTGCATGCATTTCTCTTCCACCTATTTCAAATAAATATTTACCATAAGCATTATTACATTGTGTAATACTTGAAAGTGTCAGCTACTGCATCAGGAATGGATTAGGCGCAGTGAGGAAGGGCATTGAATTATCAAGGGATGGGCACTAAAGAATTACATAAGGGTGTTGGGATAGGAGATGTAGATCTGGTTTTGGATCACCATTTTTCATTGAAACTACAGAAAAATCAATTGATGGGTAAGGAACTTGCCCAAATTTGATCAGCCCCTTTAATGTGGGAGAATTCTTTTGATTTATGCATGAATATGTCAGCCACTTTATACTAATATTTTTTCCAATTGTAGTGTCATTTTCATGTGTTTTAAGAGTGTTCTGTTCGAATGGATGTTTTGACTAGTTTTTTATATAAAGATTTGAGAAATTATATATACATCAAATCAACAGATTTAATAAGGGTGTTGGGATAGGAGATGTAGATCTGGTTATGCCTTCATAATCATGCAGGTCAAGAAATCAAAAAATTCTCTAGCTTTGTGTGAATATACTACGGTGCCCGAGTTGCCTACCACGTTTAAGCTTCTACTTCTTAGTTTCTAGATTTCCATCAGCTCTGTGTTCTGGGCTAAGGAGGAGGCATTTTTCCTTCTGTTTTCCTGGGTTCATGGCGATGGCTTGCAACACGATGAAAGAGGCAATCCACCCCGCTGCACAAGCAGTGGTGAGTTTTTTCGTTGTACCCAGTCAACCACCTCGTTCAGAAATTTGGCGTGGATCTACGTGGGAGCCGAGCTCTAGGTTGGAAGCTTTTTTCAACATAAGGGTTTAAATGCCATGAAGCAGTTTTAGGAGACAACCCTGGAGGAAGGAAACGTGCTTCAGTGGTCTAGCATGCAAACTTCCCGAACCCCAAATCCTTCCTTCAAATTTGAGGTTGCAGCAGAGGATTTCTCGGGAGAAGATGACGTGCTACTGCGGATTGGGGTCACAAATGAACGTGCGCTAAAGGTGCGTGTGTTTATGATGGATCTTTGTTAAAGCGGAGTGTTCTTTGGGAGGAGTTGAAATAGAGGCCTCGGGGGTTAGGTTACCTCTTGCCCACAGCAAGAGATTACATCGAAGACTCTCTCAAAGGAGATTCGGCTACGTCTAACATTTTTACTTAAGCCATTTACATGGTTGTGGCTATGTTAAGTTATTATACATGAAAGCCATAATGGTTGTAGCTGTTGTCATACAATATTGACATTTTTCTTGGTTGTAGTTTATAAGTTGTTGATTCCTTATGATCCATTATGTTGTAGCTTTACATATTATATGTTGAAGGCTTCTTGAGGTTATGTCTTAGATGGAGAGTGTCATCTCTTTATGTTTCATTTCTGGATTGTTTTCATATCATTAACGTGTATTATGGAGTTGTTTGAGTCAATGATATTAGTGTTATTATTGGTTACTGACTGTGTTGATGTTGTACGCAAATTTTTGTTTAAGGCTGAGTTGTTTTGATGTGGTTGAAGTCCTGGGAGTTAATCCGTGGACTGGCCGTGACTATATTAGCCATATGGTTTTCTGGGTAAAGTTTGTGTTATTTGTGGAAAAGACCATCTATTGGAAGTTCCCTTGACCAAGCTGTTGCAGTAATATTTGCAAGGCTAGAAAGAAAAGCTATGAGGCTGCCATGTCAAGTTCTCTGTGTAATCAAGATATCACATGGGGGCGAGTCCAAAAAGAAGACAACAATACTTGAGAAAGTTATACAACAATTCAAAGGCGGGGCGTGCAGGGATTGAGGTTATCTATTGAAGGAAACGATTGTTGAAACAGAGGTCGAAGTAGGCATAAATTACGGACCTTCGTGTTATAAGATTGTGTATGAAGAAGCAGTGGGGAGAGTTGCGAGAATGGATTCAAGAAGTGTTGCAAGAGCTCTGGGCATACAAATATCAAAACAAATTATTTATTATGCAACTAAAAGAAAGATTTGTAATATTTATAGTAGAACTTGTGCTTCAAACAAAATTATTTGTAATGTATATGTACTTATGTGGAAAAACATCAGAAGGCTCAGTAAGATTCCGTGCACTTTACTTAATGTCAGGGAAATTTAATGCAATGGTTTTTGACCACTCCCGAGTTACGATGTTTCCAATAAAGGGAGCGTTGTTTCATGTATCTTCCCTCAATAAATTTAAATCCATATTTTTTCCGTTTAACATTGTATTAGTTGTGGAGGAGATAAATGGTCAACTCAAATGTCGTGGACTACTAATGGATTGTTTTTTTAGAATGCATGAAAAAATATACAAAGCAATATGGCATTAACTAATGTATAAATGTTTTTAGAGTCATTTGCATATAAATGTTCCATTTGTTTTATGAGACCTCCCCATGTCTGCGACACGTTGGAATCAAAACTTTTATTTTTCAAGAAATTTCAAACCCTTTCGTTGTCTGTCATACTAAAACAATTTTAAGAAAAAAGTCGCACAAAATTCTCTATCTGAGCTACGTGGGGAATGTGGAGACGAGGACATGAATAAACAACATGTGCTTAATACAATGAAAAAGTGAGGCATTATTAATGAAACTCAATAATTTGCAAGAGACCATAATGATCACTTATTTTTACAATTCTTTGGGACATTTCAAAGAGTGGGAAATCAGAATAAAGTCAATTTATCTCATGTAAAACAATTTTCAGGTGAAGGTAAAATTTTAATATTATGGGTCAAAAATATAAAACAATGGTATTTATAAATTATTTATAAAAGTTATAAATGACTGTTTCATATATATTTTACTATATCTAATATATAATAATATAATTTATATATGAATGTGTATAAAAATTTGATGGTCACATTTTAAGTATGCAAGTCGCACGTTTTGGTTCTATAAAAAAATATGAAAAATATTTAAACGGTCTTTCAATTTTTAACACTCGGTAGGATGGATAGGAAATATTTAATGAAATGATGATTCGTTCGTACCCTGTAGTTGATGTTAACTTTGTAGATAATGCAAACAATTCCATTGGGCAACTTTGATATTCTAATTGGGAAAATGTTCATTTCAATGAAGGGAAATGATCAACTTAATATTTGAACAACGAAACGTGGACATGAATAGGTGACCTACAATTAAACTGCCAAAATGAGAGGAGATAAATGTTAAAGTCATTTCAGTACACGAATAGTCTTAAATGAAATAAATGTAAGCTATACTTTTGTAATAAATTTTTGGACATAATTCCAAATGGGTTTCTTTGAAAATTCTTCTTCCACTCATTCTTTTTAGTTTTAAGTTCATGTTTTCCTAAATAAACCCACCCCCACCACAACTTCATTTCTGCAGTCATGTAAGTTTGCAGTTGTTTCGGGGTTGAGGAGTTCATTTTTAAGATTGTCTAGGTTCGGGGTTCTTTCTCTTGTGGACACGTCCGATTTAAAGCATGTTTCATGTTCCTTGTCTGTCGCTTTGATCTCCACAGTCCCCTTTATGTCGTGTTTTCAGAATTCTTCGTCATTGGGACATGACGAGTTTTAAACGTATAACGCTTCATGTTTTTCACTTCTGAAACCCGACAATTCTTTGTTGTTTGTGGTTCACGAATCCTTCATGCATCAGAATGTGTTGATCCATTAACATGTTCCATGTCTCATGTTTTTCGCCCCCAAACCCCGACTTACCTTTGTTTTGGGTTTAACAATGTGCAAAACATCGAGCTAGTTGCACTCTTACTTTCGGGATTTCGGGACTTGGTTGCGTCGGAACATTGTCGTCCATATGCATGTTTTGTGCCATCTGCATTTCGATCCCAAAAGTCGATTTTTTCCCTTTGTGTTGGGTTTTTAGGGGTCAATGACATCAAAGCAAGTCACGATGTCCACGATGGTTTTCAGACATTTTATTGCATCTTGTTGGTGGTTGAAGGGGGAAATTTGAGTCTCTCTCTCTCTCCCATCTTATATATAATGTAAAAAATTCTCATTTTGTAGAAGAGGATTTAAGTTTGTAATGGGATAACAGGTGTGGGACATGCATGTATTTAATTCCCACCTTCTTCTTACAAATTTCCATTCATTTCTTCTTCTATAACAAATGAAATGCCTTCTAATGGGAAATCTTAACTCCGTACAAAATAAAGTAACAAAAATAACAAATCCCATTTTACCCACACTTTCTGGAAAATTATATTTCTTTCAATTGTGTAAAGAATGGTTGTTGGCATCGTATAACTTATGAACAAGCTAACGACGTTGAATGAGAGACCCCTATTCTTAATCTCAATATTAATTTTTATTAAGTTAGCTAATTATACATTCTTTAGATGTACTTGTTAGTGTTGAGGTGAAAAGACCCCGAGTACAAATCCTTTTCTCCACAACCTTCCGCTTGCCACAAAATGATAGAAACTTGCATGTATTACTAAGAATTAATCACAAACAATGTTGCATGATATTGGTTATTGGATTTGTAATGTTAGCAACTCCTTACACCAATAGCCTTTTATACATTTTAAAAACCAATATGAATGAACTAGGACAACACACAAATATCACACAATGTTGTGTTAGATTACGTCTTTGCCTTTTGGCCATATCTGTTTCATGCTTGATTTTAGAGACCTTGTCATCTACGATATGATATCCCATGGAAGGGTACCATATTCCTCTTTCCACCTTTGAATGCACCTTGTGTTGATAGGCAATTCCAAATGCAAGTCAAGGCAACTGTGTTTAACATGCATAAGGGAAATGAGAGGTCGAAGTTTAGTGTAGGGGGCCTTTGAGTGACAATGTCATTAGGATTGTTGGTAGCCAATGTGCATGATATTGTTGAGATGAGGAACATTAGAGATAGAATTCCATATCAAACATATGTAAAGTTTGAGATTCTTACATTTACAATTATCCCTTGGAAGTATTCTTCGACCATGCCTTTCTGTCTACTATTTCCAAAGTTTTTACCTCGATGACCTGTGCAAAATGTCACTTTTCTCCTTTAAACATTTCACACATATGACAAGTGTTTCGTATACATCCATTTGTAATAAAGAATATTTACACAAATGTTCCCCGCACAAATTTCCACACCCATTCACTTCTCCTCCCTCAATCTCCTTTTTCTTTCAAGTGCACCTTCATCAATGCATCACTTTCGGCGTTTCCATCGCACATTTCACGCGCGATTGCTAGTTATTCCACCTTTATGTAAAATTATGGTAGAGTATGGACGGTGTTCTCGGAAGTCAGGGTCTCCGTTGTAAGAAGCCTCCATGGTGAAGATTCGTGTGGAGATACAATTTTGTGGTTCATAACTAATTAGAAATTAATATGTTGTGCGGTTAAGTGGTATCCACGTTAGAAAGGAAGATATTTAATTCACAATTGGCCGGATTGAATGTTATCCACGTTTGCAATTTAAAACATTTTGATCGTACAAGAACAACGAATAAAATATAAATAAAATTTGAAGTGTATTTGAGCGCTGAATTTTTTTTTAGCGTTCTGTGTACTGCGAATTCCCACTAGCGTTCGGTCTGCTGAAGAAAAAGAGCTCCTTGTTCTTCCATTAGCAGAACAAAATCAACGCCCTCTAAATCCTCTTCAGGAAACTTCTCTAAATTTAATGACCGGTTCTTCTCTACATCTTCAAGAAGCGAATCCAATAGCGCACAGTTCTGTTCCTCCAAAATTTGGTGGCTATCTTTGGAGGACAGTGATTCCGAACAGGAAACTGCGCCATCCTTCCTTAAAGTTTCTGTTTGCTGCAATTCTTCCACGTCAAACCTGGCTCCAGAGTCTTGAAGAAGTCTTCCTTGTTCTTCCATTAGCAGAACAGAATGAACGCCCTCTACATCCTCTTCATGAAAATCCTCCACATTTAGAGACTGCTGGTTCTTTTCTACCACCTCCAGAAGCGAATTCAACAGTGCACAGTGGTGCTCCTCCAAAATAATTTGGTTGCTCTGTGATTGCAGACGAGAAAATGCAACATTGTTCATTAGCGGCTGCCAGAATTCTTCCCTTGCAAACTTGGCCGCGGTGGCTTGAATTTGTGTAGGAGACAGTGAAGAGGCTGATGGAATTTCGGGCAGAAAGTGGGGAAATTGAAGTTAGCATTGCGTCCTCTGAGACAATAGATACCATTAGTGGCGCAGGCTATGTTCAGCCACGTCCATGCCATGTCAATGCCACGTAGACCCCAAAAAAAAAACATCATCGCATAGTTTGGGTCCTGTACTCCCTGCAAATGTGATATGAGCTTGTAACTATTTAAATATGCCATGTGTTTAAAGCGTTTAATTTCACGTTTAAAAATTGTGAAGGATCTTAGTTGGCATTGGTAATTGAATGTTTAAAACTTCATTTGTGGACCACGCGGCCATCTAATACTCCACAGTCCACCGCCTAGCATTAATTCACCTACCCCGTTGCATTAAACTCAATACTGCCATGCATTAAACACTCCGCCGTTTGTGATTATTAACAATGTTGTTGGCTTTTAATTTATCCACCGCCAAACTAAACTCGGGTAAGGACGTGTGCAAAACAACTTGGATACCAGCGCAACATTACAAACCGCTAACAGTGGCAAGTTTTTTGCCAAGTTCTTAAATTTTCTAACCCCTGTTTGCAGTATGGTTGTTTAAAAATGGAGGATGCAAGTTCGGAAAACTAGAAGTGTGAGTGCTAGTGCTGCTGCGACCAACTACAAGGCTTATGAAGGAAGCTTGAGAAGCAGAAGAAGTTGAATCGGCTCCTCTCTGATAGCAATTTTATTACCACTATTATTAATGGCTTAAGAGAAAAATCAATTTTCTGGCCTTCCATGAGATTTCTTCAAGGGATTGATGCAGATCGGCCTCTTTGCATGCGCATGCAAAAATACTCAACATACTGGTATGGAATATCTCTGAAGATTTGTAATCCTGAACAGTCCTTTTAAGGTGCTAAATCATGCATTTGAAATTACCAGAGTTTGTTGTAAATATTTTTTGAGTTCTGGATTTGAAATTACTAGAGTTCATTGTAAATATTTTTGGGGTCCTGGATTTCCATTCTTATATATTTTCTGTGAAAATTTTACAGGATCAGAGGGGCATTCAAGGATATGATTTCCAAACTCCTAGCAAAGACACGTGATTGTTGAGGAAGGTGAGGGTTAGACCCTCACTCAGACAATGAACCTTCATGTTTATGAACACTATATATTTATGGAAATTTGCTTGTTCCCTTTCTATTGAATATCTTTTGCCAATGTCATTTATATTATTTATTTTAAATGTTTACAGCTATCATACATAAGGTTCAGTCATTGCATTTTGTAATTTTGGACAAATATGTTCACAATCAACAATAAATTGATATTGAAAAAGAGGAAATAGGCAAAATAGGATATACATATATATTAGTGTATATATATATCGGATTACAAAACATAAGTACAAAACTACATACGAACACCATTCAATACATAAGTTGAATGGTTTATAGATCAAAAAAATACTATCGTATTTGGATGGAACAAAAAACTACAATGCATTGTCATCTGATACTATTGATTTTTAATTTGTTTTCCCTGCTGAGGTTGGATTTTCTTTCCCTGTTGATGTTGAATTTTCTTTCCTTGCTGATAACGGATTTAACTGCCCTGCTGAAAAGGAATTTTGTCCCCCTGTTGTTGAAGTATTTGGTTGTCCCTGCTGATGTTTGCATCCATGGTGGCATTGAAAATGAGTTACTAGGACTATCTAAGCTTGCGTGAAGTATATGAGGTGATACATACCAAGAGGGAATTGCAGAGGAGTTATTAGGAAGAGATGGAGGTGTTCCAATTTGAGCATAACCGGGGACTTGAATATTTATCAGATCTTGAAAAAGCATGCGATTCTCAAGCTCCATTGGTGATCTAATGCACTTCCTCTTTTCATATTCCTTTAATTGGTGTTCAAGATCTCTCTCCCTCTTCTCTTTCTCTTTCCTTTGTTGCTTCAGTGCCTTCTCAATCTCTTTTTGGTGCTCCCTAGCTCTCTTCTCCCTTTCTCTTTCAATCTTCTCTTGTAATCTTTTTTCCTTTTCTGCAAGTCTAGCAAGTTTTTTTTCTTCTGCAATTTCTTTCTTTTTAACTTCATTTTTACTTGTTCCTCCTTCTTTCTTTCATTATCAGCCAATAGCTCCATGTATTCTGATGTTGTCAAAATTTGTGAGTGCCTACTTAGCATAAGAGAACTTTCTGAACCATCTGCTCCCTTTTTGCTTATGATCTCCATTGGAAGCCTCAGAAATTGAGAAAGCACCTTACCATGCCCATGCTGATTTTGAGATTCGTCAGGTGCTTGAGGATCCTGATGTAGAAGTTCTGAGTTTACTTCAGGTGCTTGGGAATCCTCTTCAAATTCAGCTCCATTATGATCATTCTCTTCTCCAACATCAAGCATAGTAATGAATTATTCCTTGTTCCATCCCTGCAGGAAAGGAAGGAAGATTCAAGCTCTGATCTTCTGTGCTAGAAGGTAATTTGTAACCCAAATTTTGCATGGCATCCTGTAACCATTCAGGGGGGTTAACTTGACTTGGCAAGGATAAGTCATTACTACTTAGAAAATCTGCAGAACATTCATTGTTACTAGCTATGTTATTTGCATTTCCAAAATCACCATTTATCTCCACTCTATGTATTGTACTTGCCTCTGCATCCTCTATTGATTCAACACTTTGCATGATTTGAGTTTCAAGCACTACTTCATCATTATTTGTTAATTGTTGATTCATTCCTTGAGATAGGCTTAAGATGTTTGTGACAACATTAACATCTTCTTCACCTTGTATGTCAAATGCTTGGCTACATGCCATGTCATTTATAAGAGCATCATAATTCAATGGCCAAATACTAGTCCTTTTGAAGCCTGCAATTATGTTAGATGGTGTTAGAGCCTTTTGTAAGGCTCTACTTGCAAGCTCAACCAACTCAAACCTTTTGACCTCTGCATATCTATTCTTTGTCATCCATTTGCTTCTCTCAGCTCTAAAATATGTTTTGAAAGGGCTAAACACACTTACATCAAGAGGTTGCAACTTATGACTAGTATGTGATGGTAGAGTTATCAGATCAATGCCTAATTTATTGGCCTCCTCCATAGTCTGCAATGCCACATGGCTGCCATGACCATCAAATATTAATAAATGTCTATTATTTGGAGAAACACCACCTAGTACAGATCGTGCAAAATGACAAAGCCAATTCAAAAACAACTCCTTTGTCATCCATGCATTTGGATGTGCAGCCATGCATGCTCTGGTTCACAATTTTTAATATAGTTCTTAAGCATTCTCTTTCCCTTGAATAAATAAAACCCTGGTATTGACAAACCTGCTGCATTGACACAACATAATATAGTGATCCACTCCCTACTCTTAGGTATTACCTTTGACACATTTCGACTTCCCCTCTTGGCAATAACACGCATTCCACAATTTCTCCCAGCTTGCAAACCTAGTTTCATCACAATTCCAAATTTTATGAGCACCATATGCATATGTCTCATAGCATTTGGACAAATTGTCATAAAATTTTGTTACTATTGCAGGGCACAAGTTTAAAGCTCTATCCCTATCAAGTCCCTCGGTTGTTCGAATCACAAGGTCGGGATGGCGTTTTTGAAACCAGCCCACCATGACTTACCAGAAACCCATCTTTGAAAGGGTTTTGTCTTGTTTCACAAATATGAGCAACATTCACCTTCAAGCTGTATTAGCTCCAAACCATGACCCATCTCAGCCATTTCTTTACACCATTCAACAATTTCCTCCTCTTCTTCCTCTGTTAGAATTGTTGGAGGACCCCTTCTCTTTGTGTGGGTGAGACCATTTAACCAATAGTGTAATGATGTGGGAGGAATTGAATACTTCTTCGTTGCTGCTCTAACTGAGAACCCATTAAACTCGACATCATCTATTGCTTTTTCCATATCTTCTTTTGTCCAGCCTCTGATGATACTGAGCTTCTTTGTCGCCAAAGTTCTTTGAATAGAGACATGTGCAGGAACATCAACAGGTGCAGGAACATCCTCTTCATCAATTGCATTATGTGATAATTGTGCACCTCTCACTTTAGGCCTCCTCGACCTCCTAGTAACACCACCCTTTCTCATGACTGAAATTAAAGACCTATTTCACAACAAGAAATGAAAAATATGAGACTACTTCATGGTTACCAACTCATTTCTGAATTATTTATATACAAAGTATGCCAAGAAATTATCTAACATATTGTATGTTTACGTTTGGATAGCTTGAAGTGCATAGAGGGATAATCAAAGAAAAATAAAATAAATGGACTGGTTAGAAATGAAAGCAAGATGATTTGTTAGAAATGAATTGTAAAAAATACAAAAATTGTTGTTGGTTTAGGTCTCCTTCGAGGTTCATCATTAAGATGTGAATGACTTAATGATGTGAATCAAAGGAAATATAAAACATCAATGATTTTTTTTATTTTCTACCAAGTTTTCTTCTCACAAATCTTCTTTCAAATTATTATGAGATGTAAAAGATTACATCATTGAACACTTTTTTTTGTTTTTACAGTTCATAGATGCAAATGTCTTCATTAAAGATTTGAAGCAGACGGAAAGGAATAGTTTATCTCACCTTTTACTTTTGCAAAACCTTTATCTCTTATAGCTCCTTCACCTTATATATCTGCCTTCAATTAAACTCTGAAATACATATGCATCACTTAGTATTTTGCAGAA
The DNA here is from genome assembly GCA_018340775.1 of Taxus wallichiana var. yunnanensis. Taxonomy (NCBI): domain Eukaryota; kingdom Viridiplantae; phylum Streptophyta; class Pinopsida; order Cupressales; family Taxaceae; genus Taxus; species Taxus wallichiana. Next base: position 289,792,545 of record CM031240.1, read on the forward strand.
ATTTAAATCTAGAAAAATAAAGTTTTTGCAGAATATTTCAAATTTAGTAAAATGAATACATCTATGAACTGTAAAAACAAAAAAATCACTGTCAAAATAGCATAAAACCAGAAAATTTATTGATTTCAACATAATCTCCTTACTTGAGTTGTACGCCACTTCTACTATGAATATGCAAGGTAAATCTAAGGGAACCATTGGAGTTGTAATAGGTCACTGACCTTTTATAACATGATCTTGAAATTTGATTGGTTAATTTTTGTAGACATGGATCCAAACATGAATTTAAATCGAATGGACTAGAATGATTTGAAATTTAATCCAATGGATAGTTTTTTTGACTTATTTCTAAATATAAAAAAATCAGTACTTCAACTAAATCTTTTGTACAAGTTATTTCTTCCTTGGTACTGAGTTTTTAAATGCTAGAGAAGGTGAGTTTGACCATTATGTGATTGATTTTTATGCAGGTGGACACTGGGAATTGAACACTCCTATATCAATGAAGGGGCATACTATTATTGCAGTTTGGTGTACAAAGTCTTGTGAAGTGACTGGCCGAAGTGGCTGTTTTAAATATATTGTCCATGTAAACTTTTTATAATATTAAATGAGTGGTTAGAGTATGTTGCGTATTAATGAGTCTCTTAAAGCTTAGAGGTTGAATTTATGAATTTTTGTTGTTGCAAAAAGTAGTAGAAACTTGTATACAATGAATATATATATATATAAATATATATATATATATATATATATATATATTATTGTGAATTTCAAGGTATATCAATGAATAGGATGAGGTTGGATAATTTCAAAGGAGGCAATGTTTAAATAATAGTACTGTCATATGTTAGAATGGAATATTTTAAGAGTCACTTTTGGTGTGGAAACATTCTTTGAAAAGTGATTTATTACGATGATAGAATGGAGCATAGATAGCATATATTATTTCGATATAAATAATATGAGTCATGGAACATGAGTGGGACCGTAGGTATTTAATTCTCATGTTTTTCTTTCCAAATTTCCATTAGTGGCTTCATCTTATCGAAGAAATAAATGTCATCCTATCGAAAATCTTGACGCCAAGTTGTGTCGTGTAAAGTCTCCCACACTCATGTGTTACATGTGATCGCTGCTATCTCTAGCAGAGCTTAAGGAAAATGTTTTTCAAATGGCTTCTGAAAAAGCTCCAGGCGTTGATGGCTTCCCCTCTGAGTTTTATCAAACCATGTGGGATACTTTGGGATCTGACCTCTACAATGTGTACCTCGAGGCTCTTGCTTCTAACTCCCTAGGTGAATTGATCAATCAAGGTAACATCAAGTTTATCCCCAAGTCGGGAGACCTTGAAGAAATTTCTAATTGGCGGCCCATCAACCTACTCAATGATTCCTATAAGATCACTGCTAAGGCATTTTTCTGACAAAATTGTGAACCTTCTTCCTCTTCTTTTCCACAACGAGCAAACGAGGTTCATCAAACACAGATACATCCTTGATGTAATATCATTGCCATTTGGGAAGGGATGGAATGGGTTCGACAGTCCAACCAGACAACCTTATGTATCAAAATTGATTATACCAAAGCCTACATCTACAAATTGAGTGGTCCTTCATTTTGGAAATGTTTGGCTCTTGCGTTCGATCGAGGTTTGCCCACCTTTGTGCGAGATGATTTTCAATAATGTTGGAGCTTGTATCACGATTAATAGAGCACAAGCTTGAAGTTTGGTCTATTCAGGTCCATCGACAAGGGTGCCCTATATGAGTCTAGCCCCTTCTCTTTACGTGTTGGTTGTTGAAGGCTTTAGATATTTGTTGCCCATAGTGTTTCCCAAGGCCTCCTTAAGGGGATTTCTCTATCGAAAATTGATCAACAACTCATCAATGACCATTTTGCTGACGACTCTTTCCTCACTCTCCTTGAAGAAGAGAAATCAGTTCACACCGCTTTGGAATGTCTAGATACATTTTGTTTGGTCTCGGGTCTGTCCATTCAGTGGGAAAAAACTCAATGTTATAGGCAATCATAGTCCCCTACCCCTCCATGGATTGCGGATCTGCAATAGAGTTAGATTTAGTTGGGAGTTCAATTCAAATTATTTAGAGTTCCCTTCGCATTCCAAGCCACCTCTACAAAATTATGGAGCGATAAGGTCCAACGAGTTGAGTGCAAAATATCCTATTGGATTACCAAATCGCTCTCTCTAGCATGTAAATTCCAAATCTGCTCTAAGATTCTTGCCGCCACCCATGTACTATTCATGTTGGGCTCCCTCTAATGCTTCTTACTCCAAACTTGAATAGTTGCAAAGAGACTTTCTCTAGGCTAACTCTGAAAGCCACAAGGGTTTTAATCGCATGGCATGGGACACTTGTTGTAAACCCAAAAAGTAGGTGGCCTTGGCTTGCTTGACATCAAGCTTCAAGGGAGAGTTCTTTGTGTCAAATGGTTATTCCACAGTTTGGAAGGGAATGAAGCTTGGAAGATTCTGCTCCGACATTGCATTTGTCAAGGCTTTCCTCTTAGAAGATGAGCTTAGAAAGGCCTTAACCTCCAATCCCTTCTCCTTTTCCTGGTTTCTGTGAAAATCAAAGGCAATTTTATAGCAAAGAGTATCTGGAAATATTGGGAATTAATTAAACTATGCCTTATTTGGAAAGGGGATGGCTTCAGATCTAACCTATTTATCAATTTGTGTTCTCTCTGGTGGTCATCCATTTTCACTTTCCACAAAGCCCCTCTAGCTCCAACCCCTTAGGCTAAAGCTATTCAAATTTTCAGAAAAAGCATCAAAGTGGTGGGGGATTTATTTTGTAAGCATTCTAGATCTTGGCTTTCTTGGGGATCATTAGCTATTAAGTTTAACCTTCAACACCAAGATCCTAAGTCAATTACGAATATCATTTCTTACATACCTGAGGATTTCTTACACAAAATTGGTGTCACTTCAGGTGTCCCATGGTGGCGTGACTGGAATTGGCCTTCTACTTCTCTGCTCCACCATTACAAACCCTGTTTGGGCTACTCCCTTCTCACGCCGCAGACATTGAATGTTGACTCACTCAACCGATGCAAGAACATTACCCGCCAAACGTAGGTGGGGAAATGATGATTTGAAATGGTTTAGTCAATTCTTGTTGAGCCCAAAAAAGCCCACTTTCTGTGTGCATTTCACACTAGGGACTTCCTGCAAGGAATCAGTTTCGACATCTGGGTGTGAATCCCTCTTTCCTAATTTGCCACCATCCTTAGACTATCAAGCAATTTTTTTGGTTTTGCTGTACACTCAATCAACCGGAAATGGATTCATTCCCTTTGTCAACCCCTTTCCCCATAAAGTTTTAGATGGAAGATGGTTCTTTTGGGGAAGATAGTTTATTTGATCTATGGAAAGATAGAAATAATGCCATATTTAACAATGTTCCTATGGATAGAATTTTTGTTGTTACTAATAAAGTGGTTATTCTCTCCTTTACGTTGCTCTAGATTTAGAACCAGGCTAAGATAGTTCACCGGAGGTTGAACACCTTCGGTGCTTGCTCGACCATTGGGCCAGTGCTCCCTACATGGTCGGTCTTATTCTACCTGATGCTCTTGTTCATCATCACTCACTGTCTCAGTCATGCAACTCTTCCCTTCCTCACCATGGATTAGGATATGACAGACGTCGCTCCGAAGTGGGAGGAGCTCTTCTCCTCGCTAGTGGTGGTCCCCTCGGTCTAATCCCTCCTCTCCCACTCAGGGTGGGATTTTCATCTGCCTTGGTGGCTCTAGGTGGTTTTCCCTACATTAGAATAAATTCCTACAACTTTCTCTTGGCATCTCTCCTTCTCGACAACCTGATAATTCAAAAAATAGCAACAAAAACAACCAGAAGAAACTGGATGGAAGACCATCCTTGATATGAATCACCCTAGCTCTGGCTAGGATGATAATCTAGATGGTCCTCCTCCGCCTCCGCCATTATGTTCGTTGCCATGGCCTAGGTATTTGGCTCATCCTTATTTTCCGAGTTCATTGTTTTATTTGCCCTTTTTATTGAGTCTGTACTTTTATAATGTACTGATTGGGCTCTTTCTCAAGGTCTGCTGGATTGATTTGATTGGAATTTTGGGGTGTGATTGTGTCCACCCATCTTTTTGTACGATATGTGTTATAATTACATGTTTTATCAATACAAATGTTCTTTTCAATAAAAAATCTTGACGCAGTAAAAAACAAAATAAAAATAGAAAAACACATTTTCTCCCCATTTTTTTTCAAGATTTTCTATTTCTTTCAATTTTGTAAGGCCTAGTTATTTGCACCCTAGAATTGATGGATAATTTAACAATGTTATTGAGTAAACCCTCCATATGGCTAAAAAAATATGTAGTACAATGTTATTCTTAAGATCGATTCTATTTTTGACTAAATTGACTCATGTTACTCAATACTTATTTCATCAAATTCGTGTACCACCCTGAAAGATTCTCTCCATGTTTTCTCCTTATATGTAAAATATTTTAAGCAACCTTATATAGATACATCCAAATATTGGTGCAAGAGATTTTATTAACCTTCATTATAATCTTCCTTGATGGAAGCTTACCTTCTAGAATGCCTTTCCTTCCCTTCAAGAGCTATAAGCTTACATTATGTTGACTTATTCCTCCCCTGCAACTGAGGATCTCCTTCAATACTCTATTTGACTAGTCTTATATCATGTGCTCAAACAAACAATAGGTATATAGTTTCTTTAGATATACTCATGTTAGGATTAATATCCATATGAAAAGAAAACAATGAGATAGCTATACCTTGGTCATTGATCATAGTTCCATGTTCATACACCTCCATCATCTCTTTAACACCCTTCATGTCCTCTTGAGTTCATTCCACACACATTGTATCCTTTGCACAATCACTATGCATGCCTACCCTTATCAATATGAGAACAGACCTAGATAGGCCTCCTGCTCTAAGTGCCAAAACCATACATAGGGTCATGAATCAAACCCCTCACTCTTGAAACATCATATCTGACCTAGGACAAGGTATTTAAGCCCTTAGTTTAGTCATACCTTTGGGTTGCAACATAGTTCTCTTGTTAAGGCCTAATAGCCTTCTAGCCCTCTCAATATACAAACCCTTTTTTATCTCACTTTTTCTTGAAACAACCCCACATCCTAGTTAATGATTATGAGACCCTTTATCAATCTCTAACTCATGACTAAACTTCATCTGTTGTTACTTTCTACAGAATTGTACTTCCTCTGTAATGTGGTGTGCAAATTAGGTCTATTTAGTGTTTTCTCATGACAATGGTACTTACCTTCATGATATCACCTTTCGCTGATGGATCCACCTCTGAGATGTTGACAACATGATATATACCAAGTCTCATAACTTGATTCCAAGATTTGACCACTCATACAACTCATTCTCTCTTCATCCTGTACACTATTACAGTTTGCCCTGCAAACCAATGTATTTCTCCTCCATGCGTGTGACTTGATACCTAAAATTTTATACACTCCTAGAAATTGCATGGGTAGAGATGCTTACAAAACTTCATGACATTTGGTTGGTTGGAATTAAAGTTATGGGATGCCCTAATTTTGGCCAGAGAGCTAAAAACTTGAGTTACAGGACAAATCACACAGTTTCAAGAGCTATAAAAATTTGATGGTGCTTCCCTTACCTTACCTTAGCTATTCATGCATTCACAGATCTCAAAAATTCTCCTTTGGTGGACTGTCTACTTTCAAGGTCTCGATCTGAGCAGGATGCACAATGTATAGTCTATGCAAAACCATAATTCAAGTAAATTTCACACAAATTTTGACTTGTAACACCCCTCAACATCTTTATTATTCATTATCTGCCTCTCTTATATGTTCTTCATGGTTTTTTCTTGATTGGTTCACTCGAATGCTTCTCTCCATTCTCAATTGCATTGAAATCCCCTATGAATAGATAGATATTTTCCAAGTCTAGCTTCCTAAGCTAACTCCTAAAGTGACTCAACAATAACCTAAACCTAGAAATTAGGAAGAATATCATCCTCACAAACCTATTTTCTCGTACATACCAATTTACACATGATGACAAGGTTCTAAGGGCCTTATTTAGCTTATAACCCTTCTTGACCAAGTCAAAATTACCTTTACACCTCATTTGTAACCTCTATTTATTTCATCCCTCACTTTTACATACATTTGAAATTTGAACTACATAGACATGGAGGGAAAATACAATTTAAACACACTCTATAACCTATGACCCCTAATCACCTAATTGACAATGATGCTCTTGCATCAAATATATTCTCAAATATGTCACCTCTCACAACTTTTTTTTATAAAACTAGACTAACTTATCAAAGCTAGATTATTAAAAAGTGTCAAAGTTCTACCTATGTTGGAAATAAGCAACCCTTTACAAATAATTGTGCACAAAATGCAATTAATAAAAATAAACACCATCACTTATATATACACAAAGTATAGGCCATCAATGAATTATCCATACACATTATTGCACGATACTACTATTGAAATTTTTATGTTAACAAGTAATTACGTTGATAGTACTTATGTTAGTAATATTCCCACCTCCATTTTGGTTATCACCCCAATTGGCATAAGGATCATGATATATTGGATTTTATATGTTACCACGGATCAATCCAATCACTTAGTGTGGCATTATTTTTGGCCAATAGGCCTTTCTAAAATCAATATTCCTTGTAACACCCATCTTCAAATCCATTTTCATCCTAAAATATTTTTGATCTTATTTTCAAAATAAAAAACCATTCAAATCCAACTAAAAAATTAACCTAGAAATCAATGTAGAATGGTCATTTAGACATAGCACTTTTGAAATAGCATTCATCCCAATTTCTCCTCCTTATCGAACATTTCATTTCTCCTCATTTCATTTCATTTAACGGGTGCGAGAATTCTTCCTTCGCAAACTTGGCCACAACAACTTGAATTTGTGCAGGAGACAGTGAAGAGGCGGACGGAATTTCAGGCACAAAGTGGGGAAATTGAAGTTGGCATTGCAGTCATAAGCGCGAGTGGCCTGTTGAGGGAATCATACGACCCCAACCAAATTCTACCAGTGGAATTGGGCATTCTCCCTTCTGAAACCCATTTTCTCATTCGCACTCCCTTAAATTTTCTCATTCGCACTCCCTTAAATTTTCGTAAGCTATGTTGCCGCATGGTGTGGGGTTTATACTTTGACCAGATTTTGACCATATTCTGTAGCAGACAATAATCTGGATGAAATGGTGATGTGGGTCATATTTTTATAGATAATCTGAAAACACGTGACTACCTATTTCGAAGAGGATAAGATTGAATTTTAAGTACAATCTTATTTTTTCCGGTTGCGTTGCGACGAGATAAAGTGGGATACACGGGAAAAGGAGAAGTTCGCATCGCATACAACTCAGTTTTGTGGCTAATGGAAATATTAATTTATAAATTGGAATATCCTTTTGAGGCATGGGAAACGTGCAATCTTTTTATTTTTATTTTAAGAAAATGCGGATGCCCAACACCATATCCCGCTAATTACGCCGAAAGGCGTGAACTCTGGGAGGAAGCCCCTCTCGACTGACAGCGATGGAGACACGGACGGTGTTGATGAAGATGTCGACGAAGCACGACAGTTTTTAGACCTTACAGTTGGCAATGAGGTGGAGGTAAGTTTAGACTGGTGGAAGGATAAGGTTCCTGTCATGTTGTTGGAACTTCGAGAAGGAAGAAAAACCTGCGCAAAGGAGGGAGATCCATTCCCGAAGTCAGAAATGGAGGACAGGATACAGTGTCCTGTGAGAAGGTGGACACACGTCTTCCATTACTGGGACGAGGGGAGAATGGTGGCTCCATTTCTTGCCATGTATAAGAAGAAGCTGGAAAAAGGGAAAATAAAATCTTTGCAAGCCTGCTAAAAGCAGATACATAAAGCCCCCTCTCGGACAAATGATGGAGACACGGACGGTGTTGATGAAGATGTCGACGAAGCACGGCAGTTTTTAGACCTTACAGTTGGCAATGAGGTGGAGGTAAGTTTAGACTGGTGGAAGGATAAGGTTCCTGTCACGTTGTTGGAACTTCGAGAAGGAAGAAAAACCTGCGCAAAGGAGGGAGATCCATTCCCGAAGTCAGAAATGGAGGACAGAATACATTGTCCTGTGAGGAGGTGGACACACATCTTCCATTACTGAGGACAGGGGAGAATGGTGGCTCCATTTACTGCCAGTACGTCTGAAGCTGGAAAAAGGGAAAATAAAATCTTTGCAAGCCCTGCAAAACAGATACATATTGTAATTACCTGTCGTTTAGGGCTTTTGTGTTAGCTTGCCTGTTGTTGTGACCCAGTTGGAAGAGGGCGGCGGATCCCTGTTAGCTTGATCTCTCTCGGGATTGCATTCTTGATAGCACTGACTCTGGTTTAAGGTGGAGAGAACTGATTAGAGGAGACCATACAAAGACAACTGACATTTGAAAAACAGGGTAAAAGTTTTTTGCATCCTTTTTGTAGGCTACAAGTTAATTCATTTGCAAAAAAAATTGTTGTTATTTACTGGTACTGATTTCTTATCTCTGCACTGGTTTAGTCATTAAAGGTTAAGGCAGCCCTACTACTGAAGGGGGTTTGAACCGGGTTGAGACACTTACAAATGTCGACCACTATGATTATACAAGTTTTAAGTGTTTTTTGTTATTGTTTCTTTTTTCTATTGTTTTTATGTTTGCCCTGGTTTTATTGCAGAATAAGTCTCTTGTTAGTTTAAAGGTTTAGTTTTGCCTTAGTGCCAAAGGATATATCGATTTTGCCAAATTCAGCTGGGGATAAGAATCCTTGCCCCGTCCTTCATATCAGGCTGTTGCTCTCACTAAGAATAGATCCCTGGCTAGGGTTGAATGAAATTGCCATCATTAGTTCTCTGTCCTATATATCTGATCCAGTACATATTATATGTTTTGAAACCATTTTTATTTTATTTTTGTCCATTAGATAGTTTTGCTTTTAAATTTTTACTATTTAGTTTTACGTTTTTTTACCAATTCTGGTTTTTTATGGATTTTTCTCAGTATATCGTTTTTCTTTTATTTTTCACTCTTGGAGCCATTCCTTGGATTCTGAATGAATGTTCAGAGTACGCTTTTTAAAATGTATTTGTCCAACATTTTCAGACATTTTAGGTATTGTATTATTTTCCTTAACGACAGATAGTTTGATTTTGTTCTCTTGTTCAAAGGTGATATAAAAGCTTATATTCTGTAATTTTTTCCCCAAAATTTTATTTCATTGTATTGTTTATGCCCACTTTGTTGAGGAAGCCCTTAGTATTCATAAAGTGACAAATTTTTTCTTCTTAAATAACATGTTAGAATTTAAAATTCTACATTTGGCGGCATAACATAGCATAACATTGTGTGCTATGCTAATTACTTCTGAGTTTTTTAACGAGTGTTTGTAGTTTATAGTTTTTCCTATGCTTTTTATTTGTGGAGCCATTTCGTGGTTTTTTAGAGTATTTAGAACTGAGATTTTATGATAAAGTTTAGCAATGTTTTTGTTCAACTTTTCGTGCACCCCATTTCCCCCTCTGCGAAGCACAAAAAACCAGGGCAAAAATGGCAGGGCTGCCTTTGCTCAAATCCACCTCCACACATATTCTGGGGCATGTTGTCTTGAAGTTTCTATCTGTCACCTAATGTAGGGAAATGTATTTTCCAATCACCTAACCCTTACTGGAAAGGAAGAAAGGATTTTTGCACTTACAGAAAGCTTTGTTTGGACTTTTCAGTTTGTATTGGTTTGGACAAGGAATACTAAACTTATAAAATGTTTATTACTTTACTTATATTGGTTTGGACGAGGAATACTAAACTTATAAAATGTCAATTACTTTATGAAAGTGTGTCATTTACTTAAATCGACTAGCTGTATTCCATTTATAATTGTTTTCCAAAGCATTAGAGTTGAATCTTAGCCAGAGTATGCTAATGTATTTTTGCATGTTTCTAAAATGACAAACAAACAAATTTGGCATTTCTTTTTACTGGTCCAAATAATGCTATGTTATTGAGAATTTTAGCCACAGTTTGTCTATGACTTCTGGCATGTTTTTAAATCAACAAACAGTCAAATTTGGGATTCCTTTTTAATTCTCCAAAGAATGCTACATTGCTGGATTCTGCAACCCCCCACCCCCCCCGATTAGGTTCATTCTTTGGGTACACGTGGGTTCATCGAGGATGAAGCGGGGTGCATCGAGGTGAAATCACAAGTAATTTCACGGTTTAAAAACAAAAATTCAGTTTTTTTATTGATACTAAATACAAAAAAAATTAACATTATTTTATACTCCCTATGGCTCTGCCCATGTTTTTATTTCTTTCATTCACAATTTCTTGTCCTCCATTCTCATAATAGTTTGTATCTACTCCTTTTTCAATCATTCTGTTTCTCTGCAATTCTCATTCCATTGCTTAACTGTGGATACCGCTGTCTGTTCTGCTCCTGCATTGGCTAAAATTCTCAATAGCATAGCATTATTTGGACTGGTAAAAAGAAATGCCAAATTTGTTTGTTTGTCATTTTAGAAACATGCAAAAATACATTAGAAACAAGAAAATTGTTTTCCGTTTTCATCATTGGGACTTTGTGCGCTGCAAATATCTATTGTTTATGTTTCTTGGGTCTATTTGAACTTTGCTTGTAAATGTTTTTTATATCGGTTTTGTGTGTATCCTTCACTCTTCATACAGGGGTCCTTGGTAGATCATCTATAGCTTACTTCCATAGTATATGAATCAATACAAAGTCGAGTCTCATTTCTCAAAGTATTGGAAATTTATTTTCATGTTCTGTGAAAGATTTCAAGTTGTGTGGGTATTAAATTTCAATAAGTATGTAATGTATGAGTATTGAATTTCAGTTATTATGCAAATTCTTTTTTAAAGGCTATCTATACGCTATTTTCCTTTGTGGCATGGAGAATTCCATAATAGATCATGTAGAGAATTGGTTATTGAATATGTTTTCTTTTTTCCATTATTTCCCGTTTACATTTTCATAGATTCTTACTTGTGTGGTTGAAGTTGTCTATCTACAAATATGTTATTGTTGTATGTGTTGCATAAAGAAAACTATTTCCTGCTTTCGGTATTCAGCCACGGCATAGAGGGGCAAGTGCCTTCGCCATTGGCAGGATTCGGTGTGTGCTGAGGGGTTTTAGCCCCTGGGAAGCCTCATCGAAACGCCCTTTGTTGGGCGTTTGACTGCTCATTGGAAAGGTTTTTAAAGCTGCCTGCCAAAACAGACATCGCCCAAATATTTGTCTTGGAATCCTTGTTTGTGCTCTGCAACCAAAAACTATGTGTTTTATTTCCATTTCCAGCATTGTACTTAATGCGGTTCGAATAACATCTATGCATTTTGTCTTTTTGCGATTTTATTTGTTTGTTGCTTGTGGGTTTGCAGCAATGAAGACTCGCAGTACAGTTGTTGTTCCTCCGCACGGTGTGACAATCACCACTCCGCACTTGGAGCGGGAAGATTCTTTCAACCGGACAAAGTTTGTTGTTAATGTGCTCCACTGCAGGCAACCAAAGCCTGCAAAACCTATGATCGCCGAGCTGGTTAGAGACCGTCTCAGTTGCATCCTTCCTGCCCTCTGTATCTTTCCAAGTTTCGTACGGCGGGCTTCAACTCAAGGGGGTTTGGACTTGTATATGATCGTCCCGAAGATGCTGTGAAATACGAACCTGGTCACAAACTGAAAAAGATGGGCATAGCTGCAAAGACAATACATGCTGGAGGGAAAAAATCACATGCCGCAAAAAAAATTGCTAATGTCACCAAGGGAAAAAAACGAGAAGCCAAGAAAAAATGAAATACTTTAAGGACGTACTGCTAAACTTATGTACATAAGTGTGCTTTAGGTAGCTATATATTACAAACATCTACTATGTTCTCTTTCAGTTCCTCATTCGAAATAACAGTATGTTATGTTTTTGATAGCTCTTGCTCGCCGGTCACGAAAATCGATAAGGGTTTTTATTGTAAATCTATGGTCCTGGACTTCTATACACTTCAAATCTATGTTTTGGAGAAATCAGAATATGAATCTGCCTTTTGTATTGTTCGTCGATCTCAAAATACATAGAATGTTGGGTTCTACTTCTAACAAGGTTTCAACTTCCTTTTGTCTTTTGTATTGAGGAATTTCCCTTGTTTTTGGGAAAGAAAAGGTACATATCGTTTTAAAAAAAAGCTAATGCTCAGATTATGACAACAGTATTGCCCATAACTGGCAGCTCTTGCCTGTTGCACTTTCTTGTAAGCTCCCAAAAACTGTGGGATTTAGCTCAGATTTCATTTAGGCCATTCTTGATTTTTTTTCTATACTTGGTTGGAATTAGGTGTGAATATGTATGTGGTCTGTTTTGTGTTTATCAGACAAGCATTTTGTTTTATGCATGAATTAGATTTATGGATATAGGCGTATCTAGAGGGGTAATAGGAGTATCAGATATGTATACAAAGATTCGAAGCAATGATGAATTGTGGTTATATTTATTTGTGATATTTATCTTGGCTGTGTTTTGCTTGTATCAATGAGCATTGTCATGCATGAATTACCTATATGGATACAAGGTCTCTGCCAGATTAGGAAAATCAGATACAGATGTACCTACAAGTGGAAGGGATGATATCAGAAATATAAATTCAAAAATTTGAAGCAAGAATGAAATCTCTCTTTGCCACTCTCGAGTCAAAAGTCTGCTTTGCCTCTTGATTATTCATAGTACTTAAAGTTAAGGGAGCATAAGCCACTTTTCATCACGCTTTTGGCTTGCTGCATGACAGTGGGACTTATAACCTACCAAGCTGAGCTCTCGCCTGGATCAACAGCTCCTTTAGTCAACACTTTAGATTTGAGTGCTCCTTGAGTCAGCAGCTTCCACTTACTTTCTTAATTCTGTTATAGCTGTTATTGTATATAGTCATTCGCTTTATTCTTTTAATTAGGGTCAACACAACAGGATTGAGTGCTACTGAATGGTGGAATGCATTCATTGATTTGTTTACCCATCCTTGTCAAACCTTTCTATGCTATATCTTGTTATATAGACACATTTTTGCTTCAAATCTATCTAGACTATGGAGTTCCCTTAAACAAATAAAATTTCCTTAGCCCAACTCCATATACAGTTGCCAGTAGCTTTTGATTTTGCTCTAATAAGATAATCTTTAGAATGGTGATTTATCTCTTTCTACATCTATTTAAGGGTCAGGCAAACAAACATATAAATAAAAGTAACATTTTCTATACCATAAATTTTGCAAAGTCACGTTAAGGTCTACTCAGTGATTTAAAGTTTGTTTTCTTTTTAGTACCGTGTTAATGAATTTTGTTACATCGGCAGTTTTTTGATTTAATATTTGCAATGCTATTTGTAGTTTTAAATGCCTACGAGCATTAAAATTTTATTACTTTAGATTGACTTGGTGGTATGAGATTTCATCGAATTGTGATTTTATTTTCTTTTTCAATGTGTAGTAGTACTTGATATTGTATTGAAATTAATTATTAATCGAAGGTATTTTTGTGGTTATTGTGATCTGATTACTTTAGATCAACTCAGTTATGCGATTCATTGAATAATGATTTTATATTTGTTTTACAATTTGTACTTGATATAGCACTGGGAGTTTTATTATTAATTAATCTATATGCCTTTAATAACAACATTTTTGATATGTTTTCAATGGGCCAAGTGCTAGGTCTGTGGCAAATCAGAATCAGTATTAGTCTAAATTATTCGGATGAAGACACCTTCCCCCAGCATTTTCACTCTAAACTTCAATGGTGCTGCAAGAGGCAATCCAAGTGCTTTTGGGGCAGAGTATGTCATCTGGGACTGTTCTAGCTCTACTATAAGAGCTGCTTCTCTGAAGATGGTTGATGAATCCATAGTTTGCATACTTGTACGAGGCAAATACTTGGAAGATCATTAAAAATTTGACTCGGCAATACTTAACATCTTCAAAAATACCTAAATGTTTTAAGAAAACATAAATTTTATACGAAATACAGTATTGAATGAGTATTGATGAGTACTCACCACGAGTATTGGTGAGCATGGGAAAGTACTCTCCACGGGTACTCTTGAAAAACTTGCCCAGATTCACAAATTTTAATGGCAAAAACTCACTGTGGAATTATTTGGGCGAGTACTCTTAAGCTTGGTGAGTACTCGCCAAGTTTGTAAACATTAGATGAATCAAATAATAAAGCTAGAGCTTAGGATCTTCTGTTGGGTGTCATGGACAGGTTGATTCTTAAAGGGGACTCTACGAGAACGTTCAGTGCAAGATTGAATTAAAAGATCCGATCTTACAAGTTTTGTCCCAGGTTGTTTATCGTAGAGGCCATCTTGTCGAAGTGATATGTATTTTTTTGCTTCATCCAATTTGATTTAGAACTCTGCCACTAAAAATTTCCTTTTTGTTGACCTAATACTATTCTATATTCAGCAAGCTCTTTTAGCAAGTCATTTGGTATTCCTGCCTGTACCATATTGCAATTGAATTTTCTTAGATTAATTGCCGGGTTTTAATACTTTGGTCTTCTGTGAATGATTGCATGCACACTTCCATCACTCTTTCCATGCACATTACCATCACTCTTTCCATGCATCTTTGAAATGTGGGCTCTTGTTCTCTTCATTTCTTGTATGAGTCAACATAAGTTCAGGTCTGACACCAATGTCAAGTGTTTTTACATCCATTGTGGAGAGCCATTGATGCATTACTTTTGGGGTTTGTACTATATTATTAGCGAGTGTATTTTTCTGAAGCAAGTGTTTTTTTACTTGTGAGGTTTTTTTCTGCTTTAATCTGGTGTATATTCCATTTATTTTTATATTCACTTTTTGTATATTTCAATGTGATTTGGTGCTTATTCTATTTACTTGTTTCATTTCATCAAAATATTCAAATGTTGTATTTGACTCATTGGTTTGAGGTTCTCTAATGGGAAAGATTAACATTTCCCATCTCGGGTTCCAATACTTGATCTTGCAAATTTCGTTCACCGATTTTATGTAGAGACCATCTTCACGGAAGTGTAATGTATTCTTTTCTTATGCTTAAAGCCTTAAATCAGTTTTGCTTTAGAATTATGCCCCGAAATCTCCTTTGTGTTTACCTAATACTATTCTATAGTGGATAAGTAAGCTCTCTTAGCAAATCATTTGATATTCTGCTTGTGTTACCCATTTGAATTTTCTTGTATTAATTGCCATCTTGTAAAACTTTGAACTTCTGGGAATTTTGCATGCACACATCCATCACTCTTTCATCACTCTGCATGCACAAGTACCATCACTCTTTCCATACATCTTTGAGACTTGGGTACTTGTTCTTTTGAAGTCTTCCTGTGACAAAGATTGTATAGGTATAACCTTTACATGAAATACTAATAGCTGCTCACCAAAGTTTCTGAGACATGCATGACCTCATTCTACCTTTTAAATTTGAAAACCATTTACATTTTTTTTTGTTGGTGTCATATCTTTGGTTTTCTCCATTTGCATTTGTGCACTTCCTACGGTGCTTTTTTAAACTTTAGGTTTCCAAGATTTTGTGTGGTGGTTGTTTGAAACCTACCTAAGAAATCCATTATGGAATGTCTTAAGTAATAAAATAAAATCTTTCGTATCTTTGTTATTATTAATTATTATTACAAATTGGTGAGGCAAATCATGAAAAAGAGCTTAAGGCTTTACAAGATGAGCATTAAATTCACAACCAGCAACTATTCCGTGAAATGATAGATCATTATGACATTTTGTCTAATGATTCAACTTGTTTCTGTACACTTACGCCATTGACAATTATGTGTATCTGCTGCAGTCATCTCAATCTTAAAATATTCAACTTGCAGGATGTCTTGCCTGCTGCCTTGAGCGATACGGGGCACCACATACGAGTAATGACACTTTGGTTCGGCTAGGGAAATCGGGATCGGTTTCTTTTCGGCCTTCGTTTGTTGTACATGATTAACTAGGAGAGGGAAACTTGCACTCATAATGAAAAGGGTGATGTACAGAAAACTGATCGTAACATGGTTCATAACTCTGTGGAAAACTCTTTAATTGTAGATCCAATTCATCTTATACATGCGATGCATACGGATAGACATATTTACTAAATATGAAAATATTAAGGAGTGAAGCCAAACTCAATGAACTCTCACAAGATCCTTCCGAGTATGTGAAAAATGAACATAGAAATCAAGCAAACAAATTGGTGGAAACAATTTTGTCAGGTTACAATGGTCATCTTGAAGAAACTTCATTTTTGTTTACTTAATTGTGGTCTTTGACCGCAATCAATTACGAATGTGTTGTAATTTGACTTGCTATTTGAGCCATAGAGACTTCAAAAAAATCATATGATAAGTGTGAAAGGCTTATGGCGGTGCAAATCTTGGAGACTACAAATTAGATGCAAAGCATGTACGCAAATTGTTTGACAAAATGTCTAAGCGACATTGTGATTTCATTAATTTGCAAACATTGTTAATTGGGCTCTAAATTGCTTGTTGATAATGCGCTGGAATTTTTTTAAAAAGTTAACGGTGGGTTCGAATTCGACTCATTATCCGTTGTTGTGACTCAAGCATCCTCCGTCCCCTGCGAAACATGGACCTCTATCGCGGGATAATCTATGTTCAAGGCAAATGATGTGGAGGTCGACTTTGAGGCAAATTTTGAGAGGGTTTTTGAAAAATGTGTTTTTCCCCATTTTCGTTTGAGAATGAAAAAAAAAAAAAAAAATCTTCTTCATTTTACGCCGTGTTTGAGATGCCAGAATGTTGTCGCCCTTGGAGGATCGCGGGGATCTCCTTTTCTTTTTCTAGAGGATAGGGATTATTTATCGACCCCATTGATTTTTTAGAAAGAGATTTCAATCTAACAAAAAAAATACAACCAAAATTTTGGAGGTAAACTATAAAAAGATTCCAACTACATGCAGGCTCCACATGCCAAAATCTCTTAAGCACGTGCTGCATACTCTTAAGGCATCCCGTACTCCAGATGCAACCTCCAATTTTATGTTAAGGTGAGATTCTAAATCTAGCTTTACCTAAATTAAGGTCAGATTCTAGTTTGGATGGGAGGAGGTCAAGTCATAAAAGCAAATGGGCTTTTCAAACCAAATACCCAAAATCAAATTCCAGGGAACCTAATAAAGTGTTAAAATTAGGTGAAATGCCACATTCAAAACACTAAGTGTAGCATACCTAACAGACAAGTATGGGTGAATTTGACATGAGAGATAGCTCTTGCTCGTGGAAACTAAGATTAATGTCACCCCAAAAGCAAGAATCTAGTAAATCAAAAAAACAAGAAGTTGTTGTAATGTAATGCGGCTAGATGAATAATGAGGCAAGGTGCAAGGCTTAAATCTGTTTAAAAAAGATGTATGTATCGGTCTAGGCATCAAATCCAAAGCTTGCCTTGCGAGTATTTACCAATTAAATAGATATTTGCTAAAATAAAATCTAAAATGTAGAGAGCAGATGAAATGATTTGATTCTATTAAGGTTCACCCAACCAAAAAAATTCTTTCTTAAATTATAACTGTATTTCTATTAGCCGAATTTAATCATGTGTTTGTATTTCTATTAGCGTTCGATTTTACACTCGACGAGTTCGAACACAAATTCCTATGCATACTTTTTACTTTCCTGCAAAAAAATATTTAGAAGAAGATTGCCCACTTTCCAAATTCTTTTCAGGAGTTCACTCTTCGTTTCATACCATACTGAGTTAATTTTACAGACCCTGAGAATTTTGTGGTTTGCTGTAATTTTGTACTGTTCAAGAAATCTCAGTAGCTTCGTTTTAGTCAGCAGTCTTAATGCATTATGTCCCGCAAATTGTAGTTTAAAATAAAAAAACCTTATGGCACTATATCATTTATAAAATTATTCATCTACATAAACCTTTTTATCTTTCTTGCACTTTCTTTTGTCGTTCCGCACACACTGTCGAAGCAAATAATTGTTTCGTTGGGATAAATGTAACCGTTAAGGTTTGTATTTATTTTGGTTTTCCGCCAAATTTATAAGTATTGTGGTGCGGACTTGTTCGCTGTGCAGCGCGCATTTTGTGTTAAACAACAATCTTCGTCATGGCTGCACCTTTGACAAATGGTGGCATCTCCATGTTGATTGAGGGGAGTGCAAATGCAGAACCAATAGTCCAACTTCTCAACATTTGTCCCCTTCAATCTGCGTTGAACACCGAGCTCCAACATCGCGTGCATCTCTCCGATGGTGTGCACTTTCAAACAGCTCTTTTGCCCTCGAAATTTGCAAGCCAGATTTCAGATGCTCGGTTACAACACGGAACCATTGTTCGCCTATGCAAAACCCTTTGCAGAATGATAAAACATGAATTGTAAGCACCCATTTTCCTTTGTGCCTGTATGCTCCACTTTCGTTTCTTTTATATACACTGAATTTTTTGTCCCTTTTTACTTTCATCCTTTGCAGGACTGTTCTTGTCTCCGACCTGGAAGTTGTGATACAAACACATCCACAAATTGGTGCTCCCACTCCTCTTCCTACCAGTGTCATTCGCGGAAAGCAATCAAACGATGATGCACACCATGGAGCCGTCGGAAGTCTGGTCCCGCAAACACCTCCCCAGAAGAAAATAGGCCTGCCTAACAATTCAAGAATGCCTCTAAAAATAAGTGCACTGAATACAACCATGCGTACATGGTCTATTGAAGGTCGTGCCCTTGGGAAAACAACACTAAAGGAGTATGCTAATGCAAATGGCTCCGGCTCTTATTTCGGCTTTGATTTTGTGGACTGTGAAGGTGGGGAAATACGCATTACATGCTTCAATGAAATTGCAGCAAAGTTTTTTGGACAAATTGAGGCTGGAAACTTATACACCATCACGAATGGAAGGATAGGGAATGCAAAACCAGGTTACAACCACCTTAACAACGAATTTGAGATATTCCTACAAGCTTCTTCCACTATCTCTCCGTTGCTTGTCGATAATGCCACAATTCCTTTGCATAACTTTCACTTCACAGGAATCAAAGATATACCTGCAAAACCTGTTGGTTCCTTCATTGACGTTATTGGCATTGTTTTGGCAATCTCTCCTTGCTCCACTATCCGTAGACGAGATAACAGTGAAACTAAACGAAGAAGCTTGCAATTGAAGGACATGTCCGGATTTAGTGTTACTGTAACTTTATGGGGCCAGCATTTACATGATCTTGCTCAAGAACTTGAGGAGTTCCTTTCTATTCCGCAACTCCCAGTATTGGCTTTGAAGGTGGCACGTCTTTCAAGTTTCAACGGCACTTCCATAGACACTGTCTCCAGCACAAAATGGTTTGTTGATCCTCAAATTCCTGAAACTAAAACACTGCACGACTGGGTTGCCTCTGAAAATTACACTGTTGAAACTCCTTCTGTAACGAACAAATTTCTAGGTCCTCCTCAAAGCTTAAAACCTGTGGCAACAATTGCCGAAATACTTCAAATGGGCAATACAGAGAGCAATGAATGGGCTACGCTTAAAGCTATAATTGCAGACATCGCAATGGATAACTTCTTCTACATGGCTTGCCCCCTTGCAATCGGTGACAAACAGTGCCGAAAGAAAGTGAAACCAGCAAACAATGGCTCATGGTTTTGTGCAAGTTGTAAGTCTCATGTGCGTCAATGTGATTATAGATATGCTCTCCGTATAAACTTGCAAGATGACTCTGGAGAGCTACAATCGGTTACTGCATTTGACACAGCTGCTGAAGAAATCATGGGTGTCGCAGCGGTGGACCTCCAGCTGTTATGCATAGACGACGAGGCAACAACGGAAATTGCAAATCAGATAATTGGCCGTGAATACAAATTCACTCTATCTGTGAAAAAAGAAACTTTTCATGGAAATACACAGCTGAAATGTGTCATACTTGATTCCCTTAAATTGGACGAATCGAAAGTCATTGATTGACTTGGCCTCTCCTGGGCACCATAACACTTTCCTATATTTTAGTTTCTTCAATTTTTGCTCATATCTCCCCTGTAATATGGTTTTGTCCGCAGATACATTTGTAATATGCTTTTGTCCGCATGTTATAATGGACTATAACTCTCCAAGTTTTCCATTTAATGGTTGTTACTCTATTGGTTTGTAATTTAAAAAAATGTATGCAATGCATCTATATCACAAAGAAACCTTTTTGTAATTGACTAAAAAATGTATGGTCAATGTGTATATATATATATATATATATATATATAGTTTTGCTAACATTATCGAACGCTTTATTCATTTCTTTACTTTTTGTCTATATTTCGCATGGATTTTTTTATTCTTTCTAGCTTGTTCCTTCTTAGTGCCTATATAAAAAAAAATGAACCCATATCTATATGTTTTTTCCTAATCAAAATCTCGATACACACCCTTCTAATTCTTCCTTTGCTTCCTTAAAAATATATGCAACAACAAATCATTTTGCCTTTGTTTTATTGCCTTTAGCTACCAAAATATAAAACATTTACAATGAGCTAGCATTTACAAATGGTTTTTGCATTCATTTCCCTTATGCACATACAAAATGTAGCACTCTTTTAATCTTCTCTTATGCCACCTTTATTTTGTGATTTTCGCAGATTGTTTTATGCACAATGCCTACCCCGGAGCAAAGACAAAGAAGGAGAGATATTTATGCCTTGCACAAAGAAGAAATCAATGCTTCCCGACGTGAGCGCTATCGCCAACTCCAGCAAATGCCTTCAAGTTCTAACCCCTTCCAAACTAGTCGCCACCCCCCTTTCATGACTTCCCCTGCTACTTTCCCCTCCACATCGCACAATTCTCCTTTTCCTCTTTGCATTAACCGCGGCGCTTGTGTCGAACTACAACCCTCTCCATCGCTACACTGTCCTCCATTTTCACATTCTTCTGAGCGTGCATCCCCTTCCACCCAAACTCTTCGCGGTAACCACACCCAGGATTCCACCTTCCCTGTGCCGCTCCACAAAACAAACACTTCAGTGCCTTCTTGGGCGGATGCCCAACGCAGATTCCGCCGAAGACTGGATCTTTTGTCGCAAATCCACACCTGCTCCATTTGTCTTGAGAACTACCCAGGCATACATACTACTTTCCATGAAGGAAAACACACATGCATTAGATGCAAGTCCGAAAGAAATGGACACCGCTTCTCCTCTTGGAACAATATGGATCCTGGCATTCAACCTGCCGTTCTCAAATCTTTAACCCAAGTTGAAGAAATGTTGATTGCTCGCATTAATCCTATTTTGCAAGTCACACAAATGTGTGGAGGACAATATAAATATTCAGGTCACACAATAAGTTTCCCACAAAACATTTCTTCCATTGCCAAATACCTTCCTCGTCGGCTAGGAGATTTGGATCTCTTGTTGATTCAAAAAAATGGAAGTCAACAAACAAAATACGACTTCTATGTTAGTAGGTCCCATGTTTGGAAAGTGCTTCAATATAAAATTATCCATGACCCCTACTATAAGGATGTTCTTATTGACACTGAGGCTCTTTCTTCTCTCCCGTCGGAACCAACAAACATATCCTCCTCCCTTAATTCTATTCCTATAGACCTTCCAGCCTCTCACTTCTCTGAAGCACAGGATAATGACAACCCTCCTTCCAACCCCTACGAGTATCCAGAGGAGTCGTCCTCTTTTGTTCCTTCACACCCAAACACTGGCACCGAAGAAGAGTTGATCGAACAGTACCTGCTTTCAAATGGTCGGGCTGCACCTTGCACCTTGGCTTGGCCTGAAGTCGGAAATTCACCAATAAATGAATACACCACTGAGGGCCTTTTCTCAATGGCTTTTCCAACTTTGTTTCCAACTGGTGCAACATTGTTTAAACAACCTCACATGAAGGATGTTCAAATGCATGAATATGCCCTCCACCTTATGCGCTACCATGATGATCATTTCGGATCGCACCCTAGGTTCCGGTATTTTTTACTTAACCTTATTATGAGACATAGGAGCCAATCTACAGCTGCAGTTTTCATGAGGTTAAACCTCGAACATGGTGTCCCCCCTACTATAGGCCAACTACGACAACGTCTACATGATTTCCCTGATGATTGCCTTCCACAGAGTTTAATGAGATTCGGAGCCACCTGCGAGGGACACGAACATTTTGGTCAAAGAGCAGAGGGGAGGTCTCGGACATGATTGAGCAATTAGGGGCACCTACACTCTTCTTCACTCTTAGTGCAGCAGACACAAAATGGCCTGACCTGCATAGCACCATGCCAGGTTTTCCTCCTGCTGAGGCCCGTGTTGCACAACAATGGAGGACCCAAAACATTGTTAGCCACCCGCATCGTGTCGCTGCTTACTTACATCAAAGATTCACAATATTCCGTGAAGAAGTGTTAGAAAAACATCTTCAAGCCAAGGACTACTGGTACAGGTACATTTCTTCATTGGTCTCTACTTTTTTTGTTGCTTAAATACATAACGTTTAACATTCCTTTACCGTAGGTATGAATGGCAACATAGAGGTTCCGCACATGTTCATGGTTTCTTGTGGCTTGGAGATGCTCCCGACGTTGATCGCATCGACTGGTCAAATAATGAATCTGTGGACAAAGCAAGACAATTCTTTGATACCTATATATCTGCATGGAATATGCGCCCTCCTTCCATCCACTAATTTGTTCACAGGAATATCCAGGATGACCCTTGCCTTTTAGTTTCATCTCAAGATCCTTGCAATTTCACCGCTACAAGATTTGCAGGAGTTGATAAATCGAGTGCAACGCCACACAAAGTGCTCCGAAAATACTTGCCTCCGAAAAAAAAATAGCCGCCTCCAATGCCGATACAATGCACCTTGGGAGAGTAGACCCGCTTCTCTTTTGTTTGTTGATGAGACTGCTTCTGTTAAATACCTACCTGCCAGGAATGATGATAGATTGAACACACACAATCCAGCAATGTTATCCATATGGAGAGCCAATATCGATTGTCAACCTGTGCTATCTCGCCATGTTGTCCTCAAATACATTGCTAAGTATGCTTCCAAAGCAGAGCAAAGGTCAGAAACATACCACCAAATGCTTTCTAGATTTTCGTCAAATTTAGATCCTGATCAGCCAGCACATTTAGCCATAAAGAAAATGTTAACTGAGAGTGTGGTTGAACATGACATTAGCGCACAAGAAACATGCCACATGCTCCTCAAATTGCCACTTGTAATGTGTAGTCGCACTTTTGTATCGCTCAATGTAGGCAGAAAAATCTTAAGAAAATTGGTTGAAGCAGAATGTGAGGATGCAGAGACATCCCTCCTTTTAGATGCATACAAGGTCCGACCTTCAAACATGGAAAGCCTTCCACTCATTGAAGCTGCGCGCGATTGGAGTTACAACAAACACCGCAGACACAATAGATGGAAGAGTCATCCCGTACCGGCTGTTGTTCGAGTGTTCCCTAGGTTTCAATGCATTCCATCTAAGGATTCCCCCTCTTTTGAACTTTTCTGTTGGTCAGAACTCCTTCTATACAAACCTTTCCGCAACATTTCTACTGATATTGGTTCGACACCTCAAGAAACCATTTCTAGATGGAGCTTGTTCAAATACAATTATCAGCCCTGGCATATTAGACGGCATGAGTCAAATCCATCACCCCCTCCGGCAGTGACATCGACTCAGAGGACGAGCCCCCTGCCTGTTCAACAGCTGCATGATTGGCAAGTTTTGGCTCGATGCCGCCAGGGAACGCTTCATTCCTTGACAGCTTGCAATTGTTGGGCCTTCGTGAATTTGACACCCTTCACAATTGGAGTGCACACCGAGTTCCTGTTGCTCTACAATCTCTTGGTGCCACTTTTATCGAAGACAAAAAGGCAGAGTATGTTTCTTCTTCCCTCATGGACAGATTGCACCCTCCAGCTTCAGGTTTATCTCCTGAACAACAACAAGCTTTCAACATAGTTACTCAACACTTCGCTAAAAAAAGCCTGCCTCCACTGAGGCTTATTATACAAGGGACTGCTGGTATGGGAAAATCATTCCTCATTAACATTTTAAAGTCTTCATTTGCTTCTTCATCCAATGAAGGCCTTTCATCTCTCCTTCTGCTTGCCCCAACAGGGGTTGCTGCTTTCAACATTTCAGGTTCAACAATACACGCAAGCCTCCGAATTCCCATTAAAGAACTCAAACCCTTAGAGGGGCAAGCTTTATCGTCTCTTCAAGACTCCCTCAAACACATCGAGTACATTCTGATTGATGAGATGAGTTTCATCGGGCCAAAGTTGCTTTCCAGAATCGATTACCGTCTTAGGGAGGCTTTCCCACACTTCAAGAATTCTACATTTGGAGGGAGATCTATGATCCTTGTTGGAGACCTCGGTCAACTGCCTCCAGTTATGGACATTCCTCTTTATGCCAGCAAGTCTTACGGAGCTAGCCTTTGGCAAGAATTCAACATATCTGTCTGCCTTCATTCAATTTTCTGACAACAAGGCTCAGATCCAGCTCAGACATCATTCCGTAACTTGCTGCTTAACATTCGTAATGCGATGCCTCTGGTGCAGGACTGGGAAACTCTCATGTCAAGATCCGTTTCCTCCCTTTCCGAACAAGAAAACATTGATTTTAAAGATGCGCCTCATCTTTTCGCTCAAAATAACCTTGTGGACTCGCACAACCTTGTTATGTTGAAATCCCTTAACTCTCCTATTGCCAGGTCAATTGCCGAACATACCAGACGCTCAGCATCGGGTGACACCGAAGATGATCAATTGAACCCCAAGGTTCTTCTCTGCATCAACCAGAAAGTAATGCTTTCCGCAAACTTATGGGTTGACAAAGGTCTTGTCAACGGTGCTACTGGTTCTATCATCGACATAGTCTATGGGGCTTCCTCCGGACCTCCTGCTCTGCCTCTTTTTGTCGTCATCAAGTTTGATCGTTACACAGGACCTCCCGGGATTCGAACAACCCCTTCCATGTTCCTATTCCTCCGATTTCTAGAGGGGGTCGCAGGCAACTACCACTCAAAATGGCATGGGATTTTTCTATCCACAAGTCTCAAGGACTTACATTGGCACGTGCTACAATTGACATTGGCGGAACTGAGAGACAAGGCTTGACGTTCACCGCTGTATCGAGAGTTCCGTCTCTTTCTTCACTTCGTATTTCTCCAACATTCTCTTTCTCCCGGTACTCTCGCATGTCCTCCACCCCACTTCTGCAATCCAGGCTCATAGAGGAATCTCGCCTTCGCTCCCTTCCATCGTCTCTCCCACCCCTCCCCCAACACTCGCCTTAATTCCTTCTCCTCTTCTAGCTTTCTCGTGCTCTGACTTCCATTGCTGCAACAACTTCTTTATACCATCATCGCATGTACATAGCAAACACATTTTGTATCCTTTTCACTTATTTGCGAATGTTATATATATGTCCAACTACTTTCAAAGACTCTATTAGAAGTTCACTACCTATCTTAAATCTTCCAAAAAAAAAAAAGGACACTTCGCTACTAATGAATCTATTATAGCAAAACCTTTCAATTAACTCCCTATTATTCTTTTCTATTTAGCGTTCACAAACATAACTCTCCTCAATTTTTCTTTCCGTTTCAATACCTTCTACGTCTTCCCCTTTTCCTCTTTCGGCGTTTTCATCGCACCCATCATGTGCGATTGCTAGTTCTATAGTTTATTATAAATGTATATTTATTTGTTAATTTTAAAACATTTAACTTAATTATCTTATTGACTGAATTATTTTTATAAGCATTTTAGATTTTTCACATAAAAACATGTTTTTCTAAATTGTGGTTCTATTATAGTTTAAACATTAGAAAATATTACATTGTACAATAGATATCATAAATATCATATAATGTTCGACATATTAAAATATATTAGTTATGCCATTTATTTGCCATTGTAGTGGATGCTTTAGTTGTTTAAACAAATCCGTGCATTGTTTTTTGTCACTTGAAGGCATAGATTAAATTTCGACATTACTCGCTATGATTGACATTCGACTAATAGCTCGACGTGTTGAGGACTGTGAGACACAGCTTCTAGGATTGTTTTTTATGGTAAGAATTCATATTTTTTGGTTTATCGATCATTTAGTGCTTGCTATATAGCTTCCCCTGCTCCTTGCGCTTATTCTCGCACTTTTTGAATGCCAAAAATGGAAGTTTTATCATTTGTTCCCAGGAAATAAAAATCCAAGTTCTGACTTCATTTTCTAAGTTTATACCACTTAAACTGGCATTTTCCTCTTACGGGGCATAGTTCATTTTTTCTTGGAGAGAATTGCAAAGTAGAGTCGGGTCATGTTGAAGTATGTTTTTTCATTTTCGGTGATAAAACAATTTCACTTTGTCCACAAGATCAAATTCTCCCATGATTTGTCATGGAGTTGGTCGCCCTCTTTGTTTGTCATTTTTTTATGTGGTTTGGTTTCTTCCTGTGGATGAAACTTCAAAGGGAAAGCTTCTATGTTCTCTTATTTTTCCCTTTGTTGGGTTTTCTCTTGAAGGATGATGCGATGTGTTTGGAGGACTGTGTTGAGGTTAGTATCCTTTCATATGGAGGGTTTCTTCAAGAATTTGGTTCTCTGTTATCCCTTGTTTTTTACACCCTCTTTTCCCTTTGCAAAGGAAAGATTTATCTTTCTTCCTCTTTTCCCTTTCTTAGGCTTCAACAATTTTTGAACCCTTACCCTTAATGGAACCTTTCATGTTGGATAAAATTATAGCCATTAACTCGCTAGGAATAGCCTTTCACAAATGTTATCTTTGGATCGATCGGGGCCATTGCGTATCTCCTCGCACTTACATGGTATTTATGCATGAAGATTACCCTTGATTCAACAAGGTAACACTAGTCATACCAAATTGAACCCCTTCTTGTTGAGAACATTTGACTCTATTTCTCCTTGCCTCTATTTCCTTGAGAAACTCAACCACATGAATGTGTTTTCTTTTCCATAAAGAACTTTAAACTTTTGCGAGAGGTCTAGAACATTTGCACGAGCATTGCCATCTTTAAAAAATTCATCGAAAAGAAACGTTGATGAATAATTATCCAAGCATTCATAAACCCCTAACTAGCAATGGAAAAGAAAAGATTGAAACAAATTGTGCACTTTCATTAACCACTATTTGCGCCCATAAATGCATTTTCCTCCAACCGATAAAAATAAACCTCCTTTAAAAAATTACTTCGAGATAAAAACCATGATCAAAACTCCCACCGCAACAAAACAAGCACAACTCTCTTGCATACATAAACATTGTTTAAAATAAAATTAATGAATATGTTTAAATAAATCGTAACTCACCACTATGTATATTTTTGTTAATAACTTGCCAAAATGCTAAGCCACTTAAAATATATGACTAGATAATATGAATTTTAGGTAATGGATATGAGTTCAAATGTCTCAGAACGACGATGTTCTCTGCTCATATTGTCAAAACAATGTGCATGAATTAACATGAAACGTAGAGTTTGGCGTAAACATTTTTTCCTTGTGACCTTTAAATCTCCTGCCATGGGTATGACAATATCAGATATGGGTATGGTAACCAACATAATATGCCTTTACTATTTTTTCAGTTTCCTCTTGTATTTATTTTAAAACTTTCCTCTTCTATTTTTAATTCCTACCATGGGTATGACAATATCAGATATGGGTATACCAACCACCAGAGTAATCCTCTACGTATTTTCAGTTTCCTCTTCTATTTTTAAAAATAGTTGAAGTTAGTCATCATTTCTTATTACATTGAAAAGCTTTCAAATGCTTCATTTTTGTTTGTCCATATTTTGCTTAGGTTATACTATACTATTTCTAGATTGGAGATTCTTTAGACACAGTCTATTGGAACTATTTCTATGCGGGTATTCCTTTCGCAATATTAGTCTTCCTTTATTTGATTTGCTCTTCTATGTGCCTTATGATCTATTTCATCTGCGGGTAAAGTAACGAGAGAAAAGTGACTTTTACGCATTTGGCATTGTTCTTTTGGAGCTAATTATTGGAAGAAATCCAACGGATAAATCTATGCCAATAGAATTTCAATCTCTTGTGTCTTGGGTATGTGCCATCTCCTTTCAACGTGTTGTCTTGTTAAAAATGTTGATGATTAGATGGCTGAACATTTGCACTCATAGACCCTTTAGTTTCATGAGCATTCAATATCCATTACATTGATGATTACTGGTGGCTTTAATCATCTTTATTTTCTTCTTCATGTTTATTGAAGAATTGCCAATAAGAAATGTTGAAGAATAAAATACCATATTCAATCAACCAATTAATTTACAGAAAAAAATGTTGAATATAAAAGTATGATTAGAATATTTCAACTTTAATATTGCAAAAATCTTGTCCCTTTGTATACAACTATTAAAAATTACAGAAAATATAAACCAGCCACGCATAAAGTCCATTGTATTGTAAATGCCCATGTTCATTGGTGTTCATATGCTACCTTCTCTTACAATTCCAACCCAACTCAATTTATACACTAAAATGGAGTTTCTAACTATAAAACCTCTATAATTCGGCCATTAAAAATGGAGTTTCCAACTATAAAACCTCTATAATTGAAGTAGCATAATAATAATTTATACATTTCTTTTCTTGTTGAGAGGAATCAGAAAGACAATACGTAAATATAAACACATACATGCTTGATATCTTTGATTGCAATGAAAATTCCATCTCTTTACATTTGTATTGAAGTGAATATGGGGAATCCATTATAGCAGAAAATATCGAGACATTGCAACATATTTTTTCATTGGTGGATGAAGATTGCTTGAAGAATTCTATACGATTAGAAATGGCTTCATTGTGATAAGAATCGGGTAATAATAGGAATTGCATAAGTTTATGGTGTTGGAAGATGAGGATTGATTTGTGAGTTGTAGTTCCTACAAAAATTCCCTTCCCTTAAAATTGAATTATTTTTATCTTCCTTACCGTTGTCCACTCAAAATTCCCTGCCCTAATGAAAGTAAAATTTCAAAATTTTGAGTTATGAGTGTTTTCCTCTAAAGTGCCTAATTCGTGAAAATTGAGAAAATCACTGTGTTTCGGGTCATTTTGTATGTATTTCGGGCCTCGCTTCGGACATTTTGTCCCGCTTGTCCCAAGTACGAAAGTGCATTCTGTTCCCCGATCGGCCGAAATCCCCGAAGTTGTTCCATTTTCGGGCCCGTCGGAACTTTTTGTCCCAAGTGTCCCAAAAATTTTTGTGCGAGATGTTCCAATTTCGGCCGAAACACCCGAACCGCGTACTTCGCGCTTTCTTGTTCCAAATGTCCCAAATCAAAAAGTGCGAGTTGTTCCATTTTCACCCGAACCGGCCGAGTCGCGTACTCCGGAACTTTTTGTCTCAAATGTCCCAAGTTCAAACGGGCCTTTTGTTCCATTTTCAGCCGATTCGCCCGAACCGCGCTTTCATGTCCCAAATGTCCCAAAGTTAATCGGGCAAACTGTTCCATTTTCGGCCGATTCACCCGAACCGCGTCCTTCGCGCAATTTTGTTCCAACTGTCCCGAGTTCCAAATTGCTCTCTGTTCCCCGATCGGCCGAAACTCCCGAGTCGCGTACCTCAGAGCTCTTTGTCCCAAATCAAAAAAATGCAAACTGTTCCAATTTCGGCCGAAACACCCGAACCGCGTCCTTCGCGCGTTTTCGTCCCAAATGTCCCAAAATGCATTTGTGCGTCTTCTCCCTGTTTCACCCGAATCACCCAAACCGCGTGTTTCGCGCATTCGCGTCTCACATGTCCCAAGTGAACCTAATGCAATTCATACTTAGTTTTTCCCGCTCGACCCGAATATGCTAAAATATGAATTTAAGTTGCGGCTCTGATGCTATCAATCCGAAGATCAAATTTCAAGGACAGCTGGCAGAAGGACGAAGCTCTCAAGACGCTGGTTACATCAGTTTTCAAAGATATTCATTGTCATCCTCAAGATGAAAATTCTGGTGTGTCCCTCGTGGCAAGGACATAGCTGATACGTGGAAGAAAATTCAAGCAGCGGTTTCCGAAGACGGTGGGTCCCTCTCAGTGACTGGCCACCTGTCTTCTTCTCCTTGTTCTTTTCTCTTCTTCCCTTTCTTTTTCCGTTTTCTTTGTAAGAAGTTAAGGCGTTACGATTGGCGGTCCTTAACTATTCTCGGTTAAAGAAGCGGTTACGAAGAGTAACCGAATTGTAAGCTATATAATGGCCTTCTTTGCGCCATTTTGAAAGGAGGAAGAACTTGGCGTATTTTCTGAAAGTGTAAATAGATCATAAAGAAATCAATACAGAAGGGCTTTCTTTTCTTTGTCTATCTGATCTCCGTTATCTCTGAGCTTTCATTTATTTTCTTTGTGAAGATCATTTGTCTCCAGTTTGTTAGTCTTGCCGATTGGTGATCTTGTATAACCAAGAAGGAACTTTGTGTCCTTGATTAATGAATCTGTGTTACGTCAAGAAACTTTGTGTTCTGGCAGATGTTATTTACAGAACTTTGTGTCTTTAAATTACATCTTATTTGTTCTATACGAATGATCTTGTTTTCAATTCACTGTGACTTCGCATACATAAAGAATTACTCTGATATCTATAATTCTGCATGTTGCCTTTCTGCTCTGTCCCGCACTCTCATTTCCTCAGTCCTTTTGTAATTGATGATCCTTGTGGAAAACACTTTCGTAATATCCAAGTTCAACCATAAAATCATGTTTTGTATATTTGTAAATAAGTTTGTTTCTGAATAAGGGAACCTCTCCCATTAAAGAGGAGGGACTTCTTGTCCCCTGTCTGTTGCTCTTCTTAAAAGTCCTATTTGACGACCAACAGTTTTTGGCGACTCCGCTGGGGAAAATCACATTCCAGTTCAGTAATTTTCGATCATCTTTTGATCTGGCGACTCCGCGTTTTACTCGAGGGAGAAGGACCCTTGGTATTGAAGACTCTCAGTTTCAGCTTTTGGAGCAGCAGGGTTTTCCTCTTCCTTCCACAAGAAATAGAAGGACTCGTTCGACAAGCACACCACCTGTTCAAGAAAGAAGTCCTGCGGGTGGTATTCCTTCAGAGCCAGCTAGCCCTAATCTTCAAGCTTTGATTCTTGCTGGTGTTACAGTTCCTCTCCAAGCCGTTTTTCAAAGAATGGCGGCACCATTACCATGGGGTCATCGTGTCGGGCCCCTGGCCCTTGCTCAGCCTCTGCATGAGTTACCCAGAGGTAACCGGAAGAACTTCCCCAAATTCAAAGGCGATGGCAAAGTGCATCCTGACGAACACATCGCAGCCTTCATTGTTGCATGTGGAGTTCTGGGAGTCGAACATGAAGACGTCTCCGTAAGGCTGTTCGTTGAGACGTTACAAGACAATGCTGCTGATTGGTTCTACCACCTTCCGGCTAACGCTATCACCGACTGGAACACAATGAGAACTCAGTTCGAAAACCGTTTCAAGCTGGCAGAAGATGTGCATGCTTTGCTTGCCCAAATTTCTCAGATAAAGAAAGATTCGCAAGAACCCATGAGAGAGTTTGTGGCCCGATTCAACAGATTGATCAACAAAATTCCTACAAATACTCGGCCTGTTGATCAAATTCAAAAGTGTTTCTTCCTGAATGCCCAATCACCTAAAGTTAGTTATGCACTAAGAAGGGCTAATCTCGAACGTTAGCTCTGGATCAAGAACTCGCGTCGTTAGTGTCGAGGATGACTTGATCATGTCAGGGAAGTTGAGAAGAGACACTTCCAAATCTAAGTCTGCTGCTTCTTCCTCTTCCACCCCTGGACCTAACACTGACCCATTAGTTCAGAAGCTTGCGAATGATCTTCTTGCTATAAAGAAACAATCTGGCTCAAAGACGCTCCTTATGCGAGACATTCCGAGGAGAAATTTCCAGCCCAGAATCATTTGCACGCTTCTCAAACAAGATTAGCACTTCAAGGACCTCCTGTTAGAGTCCCAATGCAACGACTCGCGAGGTGGAAGAACCAGATGATGATGAAGATAACGAAGCTTGCGAAGAGTTTGCGAGAGAATTTGATGATGAGGCAGAGGAACTTGAGGGATCTCGAGTGAATTTCTTTACCACTGAGGGCATTGATGATTATGATGAAGTGGTAGCAGACATGAACAGTGAATCTTTTGCTGTCATGACTCGAGAACAGACAAAGCAGAGGGAGAAGGTGACCCAACCACCTAAGAAATCCAAGGAGCAGTCGGCAACTATCCCTGTAATTGCAAGAAGAGGATCTCCTATCCCTACTTCGTCTACACAGAAGGTGAGTCCTATCAATCCAGTTACCAAAGTTGCTTCTTCTTTTTCTCCTAAAGTTGATA
Source organism: Taxus wallichiana var. yunnanensis (assembly GCA_018340775.1). Taxonomy (NCBI): domain Eukaryota; kingdom Viridiplantae; phylum Streptophyta; class Pinopsida; order Cupressales; family Taxaceae; genus Taxus; species Taxus wallichiana. The sequence goes on from CM031240.1 coordinate 289,825,016, forward strand.
AGCCTAGAATTCCAAATGATGATGGCCCGTCCACTTCTGGATCCTTTGATATTGTTGATCACCTGAAAAAGACCAAGGTACAAATCTCAGAAGCTGAGTACTATCAAACCCATCCCAAAGCCTTTGCCAAAATGATCCACTTTGTTAATTCCAACTCTAAGACCACTTCTAAAGGCCTTCTACCTACTCCTCCTTCTGCGCCACAGCCCAGTCTGGTAGCTGCTGTCACCTCGCCTGGTGACAAAATTAAACCATTTTATGTAACACTTCTCATAGCTGGCCATAGACTCAGTAATTGTGTCATAGATTCAGGAGCCTCGGACAATGTCATGCCATGCCAGCTAAAGTAGCTCATGCTTTAGGCTTAACCTCACTGCACTTATGGATCTTGCTACTCCATGGAGAGTAAAGAAGTGCCTCTGGTTGGAAGGATTAAAGATGCACAAGTGGCTTTTGCTGCCTTGCCTGAAAAGAAAGTGTTGGCTACCATCCTAGTAGCAGATATCCCTCCTTCATACGGGATGTTGCTAAGTAGGAACTTCTGCAAAGATGTGGGTGGAGAAATCCAAATGGACTGGTCGCATGCACTCGTGCCTGTCAATGGACAAATGAAGAAGTTGTTGCCCGAGAAGCAGTCTGAGTATATTGTGCAGAAAACAGATGATCCTAGAGCACAAATACTCTATGAGGATATGGGTCATGGCAATTACATGATTATGTCCCCTGATGAAATCCAACTTCCCAGAATGTCACCTAAAGATCCTAATGGTATTTGGATTTTAGAATTTGATGGAAGTTGTTCCTCGGCTGGTTCTGGAGCTGGTGTTCTACTGGTGTCACCGGAAGGTGTCCTTCATCCTTTTTCATTTAAGTTGCAGTTTGAGAATACTAATAACACAGCAGAATACGAGGCTCTCATTCTCGGATTGCAGGTGGCCAAAGAACAAGGTATAAAGAATCTTCTGGCTCGTGGTGACGCAGAGTTGATTGTAAAGCAGGTCAGAAACCTTTTTCAAGTAAAAAATGGAAGGTTAAGGCATTACCGGAATCAGGTTTGGGATTCTATTGAGTTCCTTGATGCTTTCTCTATCAAAAAGACTCTAGGGAAAAGAACAGCAGGGCTGATTCGTTGGCAGTCTCAGGATCTCTACTAATTCCTCATCCTGATTTCTCTCAGGATAAGTTCACTATTGAAATGGTCCATCGGCCTAGTGTACCTGATAATACCAATAACTGGCAAGTTTTCAATAATGATCAACATTTGCTTTCCTTCCTGGAACTCAAGGGTAATTTTGAACAACTGTATTTTGAGGGAAGTGACAACCTGCCTCGTGAAAGTGTGTCCTTTGGCCAAGCTGTCACCCAAGGAGAAGAAACAGATCAGGAAGGGTGCATTAAGCTCAAAGGAAACAAGATTCCTAAAGGGCTGGTGAGTTTGGAGGAACTATTTGATAAGCATGACAGGTATGTGAAATCTAGAGCTTCTTCTGGGCCTCAGCAATCAGCTGAGTATGATAAGATTGATATTGGGAGTTCTACTGACCCCAAGTTCGTGAACATTGGAAAATGTTGCACAGCAGATGAGAGGAGAAAAGCAATTGATCTTCTAAAAAGGTATAAAGATGTTCTCGCTTACTCTTATGAAGATTTGAAAGCTTTCAAACCAAAAGATATGCAGCACTCTATTCCCCTCAAGCCTGGAATTAAGCCTTTCAAGCAGAAACAGAGACAATACAACCCCAAAGTAGCTGACACCATCTTTCAGGAGATACAGAAGTTGTTGAAAGCTAAAATTATCTTTCCTATTCACCATTCAACATGGATTGCAAATATTGTGCCTGTCAGGAAGAAAAATGGTGAGATCCGCATCTGTGTTGATTTCAGGAACCTGAATCAGGCTTCTCTAAAAGATAATTATCCTTTGCCCATGATGGATCAGATATTGCAAGCAAGAATGTGCTCGAAATGTTATCTATGCTTGATGGATTTTCGGATACAATCGTAGAGGTTGACACTGTAGATCAACATAAAACAACTTTCACTACTCCTTGGGGCACCTTTGCTTACAAGAGAATGCCTTTTGGGCTTATTAATGCTGGTGCCACTTTCCAGAGAGCTATGGATCTGGCTTTTGGAAGCTTAAAAGGGAAGTGTATTGTCATCTATCTTGATGACCTGACAGTGTTTTCCAAGACAAGAGCGGATCATTTTGATCACCTAGAGACAGTTCTGCTGAGATGCAGAGAGCATGGGATCTCTCTGAACCCTAAAAAATCTGTCTTTTGTGTCACTGAGGGAAAGTTATTAGGGCACATCGTTTCCAAGGATGGGATTAAGATTGATCCTGAGCGAGTTCAAGCCATCCAGCAAATTCCTCTCCCAACCAGTAAAAAGGGCGTGCATTCCTTCTTCGGTAAGATCAATTTCTTGAGAAGATTCATCCCTGATTTTGCAGAATTAACTTTGAATATTTCTCAGATGATGAAAGGAAAGCAAACATTTGGTTGGTCTTCTGAAGGAAAGGAATCCTTCGAAGGTATCAAGAGAGCTATCGCTAAAACTCCTGTTTTAGCCTGTCCTGATTTCAATAGAGATTTCATCATCTATTGCTATGCTACGGATAATACCTTGGCTGCTGTCTTAACTCAAGAAGACTCTAATGAGCATGAGCTACCAATCGCATTCATGAGCTATATTCTGAAGGATCATGAGTTGAAATATACTATGATGGAGAAACATGCTTTTGGTGGTTAAAGCTGTCAAGCAATTTCACTTTTACATCCTCAACTCTCATTCCATAGTGCTGGTTCCAGATACCACTGTTAAGTCAATTCTCACACAACAAGAATTTGGATCCAAGAGAGGGAATTGGGTTGCTAAGGTCCAAGAGTATGACATTGACATTAAGCCGACCAAGCTGGTTCGTGGAAAAGGTCTTTGTGAGCTCATTGCTGAAGGAGCTAAGCATGAACTACTGGAGAAAGTTGACCTTCCTACTGTTCTGTTCCTTAGTTCAGTTGACGAATGGTATGCTGACATCGCCCATTTTCTCACCTATGGGGAATGCCCCTCTCATTTAACTGCCAAAGAAAAGAGGACTGTTAAATTGAGGTCAGCACAATATGTATTATGGGAAAATGCTTTGTTTAAACGTGGCTTGGATGGGAGATTTCTAAAGTGTGTGGACAAAGAACAGCAGAGAAAGTTGCTCTCAGCTTTTCACGATCAGGCATGTGGAGGGCACTATTCATCAACGGTTACAGCTCATAAGATACTCCGGGGAGGATACTACTGGCCTTCTTTGTTCAGAGATGCATCCAAGTGGGTGGATAAATGTGAGGCCTGCCAGACCTTTGTGGGAAGACCTAAATTGGCTTCTTTGCCTCTCAAGCCAGTTGTGATTGAGGAGCCATTTCAACAGTGGGGTTTGGACTTCATTGGTACACTCAATCCTGCTTCTAGTGCTGGTCACACTCATGTACTTACTGCCACTGACTACTTCACCAAATGGGTGGAAGCTATTCTGGTCAAGAGCACTACTTCTGAAGTGGTATGCAGCTTCATCAAAGAGAACATCTTGGTAAGGTATGGTGTGCCTAACAAGATTGTAACAGATAATGCCTCGAATTTCTCTTCAGCTGAGATAATGGACTTCTGCTATGGGTATGGTATTTCTTTGGCTCACTCTTCAGATTACTACCCTCAAGGAAATGGGCAGGCAGAATCTACTAACAAAAATCTGGTGACTATCATAAGGAAGTTAGTCAATGAGTCTCAACGAAACTGGCACAAGAAGCTCTATGATGCTCTTTGGGCAGACAGGATCACACCAAAGAGAGCTATTGGAATGTCTCCTTTTCAAGTGGTATATGGAGTAGAAGCTCAATTGCCAGTGACAGTGGAACTGCCGGCCTTGCATCTAATGAAGGCCATCGAGGATACTAGTTTCAGAGATGCCCTGGACAAGAGAATTATGTACCTGCACAAGCTGAATGAAGACAGATTGGTGGTTGCTGATAGGATATCTGTTCACCAGCAGAAGGTAAAGGTCCTGTTTGACAAGAAAGCTAGGTTCAGAGATTTCCAAGTTGGAGACATCGTGCTGTTATGGGACAAAAGACATGAACCTCGTGGCAGCCATGGAAAATTTGATTCCCTGTGGCTCGGACCTTTCAAGATCAGACACTTTGCTGGTGAGAATTCCTTTTATCTTGATTACATGGATGGTTCTTCTCTCCCACTTCCTTATAGTGGGCAGTATCTCAAGTTGTTCAAGTCCTAGGTGATTAGGGAGTCCCTTGTATATTCTGTACAGTGTTTTTGCTTCTCTGCTTTTGGTGTGTTTTCCTTTTGTTGTTCTGGTGTGTTGCCCTCTGTGTTGGTGTCCTTTTTGACTCCGTGGCCCAATGGATAAGGCACTGGTCTGCTTTCCCGAGTTTGTCTAAGTTCTTGCCTTGCCTCATTCCTTGAATTTATGCCAAGTCATCCCCAGAAGGAGCCAGCTGTTGTCCACTCAAAATTCCCTGCTCTAATGAAAGTAAAATTTCAAAATTTTGAGTTATGAGTGTTTTTCTCTAAAGTGCCTAAGTCGTGAAAATTGAGAAAATCTGTGTTTTGGGTCATTTTGTATGTATTTCGGGCCTGTCGGACATTTTTGTCCCACTTGTCCCAAGTACGAAAGTGCATTCTGTTCCCGATCGGCCGAAATCCCCGAAGTTGTTCCATTTTCGGGCCCGTCGGAACTTTTTGTCCCAAGTGTCCCAAAAAAACTTTTGTGCGAGATGTTCCAATTTCGCCTAAACACCCGAATCGCGTGACTTCAGCGCTTTCTTGTTCCAAATGTCCCAAATCAAAAAGTGCGAGTTGTTCCATTTTCGCCCGAACCGGCCGAGTCGCGTACTTCGAACTTTTTGTCTCAAATGTCCCAAGTTCAAACGGGCCTTTTGTTCCATTTTCGGCCGATTCGCCCGAACCGTGCTTTCATGTCCCAAATGTCCCAAAGTTAATCGGGCAAACTGTTCCATTTTCGGCCGATTCGCCCGAACCGCGTCCTTCGCGCAATTTTGTTCCAACTGTCCCGAGTTCCAAATTGCTCTCTGTTCCCCGATCGGCCGAAACTCCCGAGTCGCGTACCTCAGAGCTCTTTGTCCCAAATAAAAAAATGCAAACTGTTCCAATTTCGGCCGAAACACCCGAACCGCGTCCTTCACGCGTTTTCGTCCCAAATGTCCCAAAATGCATTTGTGCGTCTTCTCCCTGTTTCACCCGAATCGCCCGAACCGCGTGTTTCGCGCATTCGCGTCTCACATGTCCCAAGTGAACCTAATGCAATTCATACTTAGTTTTTCCCGCTCGACCCGAATATGCTAAAATATGAATTTAAGTTGCGGCTCTGATGCTATCAATCCGAAGATCAAATTTCAAGGACAGCTGGCAGAAGGACGAAGCTCTCAAGACGCTGGTTACATCAGTTTTCAAAGATATTCATTGTCATCCTCAAGATGAAAATTCTGGTGTGTCCCTCGTGGCAAGGACATAGCTGATACGTGGAAGAAAATTCAAGCAGCGGTTTCTGAAGACGGTGGGTCCCTCTCAGTGACTGGCCACCTGTCTTCTTCTCCATTCTTTTCTCTTCTTCCCTTTCTTTTCCGTTTTCTTTGTAAGAAGTTAGTTAAGTATTACGATTGGTGGTCCTTAACTATTCTCGTTAAAAGAAACGGTTATGAAGAGTAACCGAATTGTAAGCTATATAATGGCCTTCTTTGCGCCATTTTGAAAGGAGGAAGAACTTGGCGTATTTTCTGAAAGTGTAAATAGATCATAAAGAAATCAATACAGAAGGGCTTTCTTTTCTTTGTCTATCTGATCTCCGTTATCTCTGAGCTTTCATTTATTTTCTTTGTGAAGATCATTTGTCTCGGTTGATTGTTAGTCTTGCCGATTGGTGATCTTGTATAACCAAGAAGGAACTTTGTGTCCTTGATTAATGAATCTGTGTTACGTCAAGAAACTTTGTGTTCTGGCAGATGTTATTTACAGAACTTTGTGTCTTTAAATTGCATCTTATTTGTTCTATACGAATGATCTTGTTTTCAATTCACCGTGACTTCGCATACATAAAGAATTACTCTGATATCTATAATTTTGCATGTTGCCTTTCTGCTCTGTCCCGCACTCTCATTTCCTCAGTCCTTTTCAGAATCGATGATCCTTGTGGAAAACACTTTCGTAATATCCAAGTTCAACCATAAAATCATGTTTTGTATATTTGTAAATAAGTTTGTTTTTCGAATAAGGGAACCTCTCCCATTAAAGAGGAGGGACTTCTTGTCCCTCGTCTGTTGCTCTCTTAAAAGTCCACGACCAACACTTACATATACACATGTGACACACATATGGGCACATAGTCAGAATCGTTTGGTTTAGCTCATTCATTTAAACTGAATCCATGCTAGGTCACTCTTTCAATGAGAAGACATTCAAGTTCTTAAAAAATTGTAGGAAATTCAACATAAAAGTGCTCTAAAGAGTTCATTTTTCAAAGCGTTTATTTAGGGGCTTCAATATTCCACAATAGTTTATAGCGATTGTTGAAGAAAAACAAATCTAGATCAATTTTTTTAAAGAGGTACATAATTTTAATTCATTTTTTTCTTGTCTTCAATAAAACAAATTTTCCTTGTGTTTAGTCATTTATCTTGATTTGTGGGTGTTTAGTTCTATGAGAGAATGGCGAGGGCAAGGGTTTCATAGCCATTCCCTATATGGAAGATGAGGGTGGTGGTGGTATCACTATGCTTTTGGTTTTGGGTTGTTGTTGAAACTCCTTTTCCTTTGAATATGGTCTTATCTTCCTCTATACATGGACACAACCAAAATACCAAAACAAGGTCTTTGGAAAGGTACCCACTATTTTTTTTTCTATCTGTGTAGCTACTTCCTATCATTAGATTTTATTCCAACGTAGTATTTTCTTTTATTATTTTTTCTCACCTCCTTTGGGCGAGGCATTTTTCCTAACCATTTGCTAACTTTTTGCTCAGAATTTTTTCACACAATATTGTTGTTTCCATAGTTTGATTCTTTAAATGATGTTCACAAAAATGCATTTGCACAGTTTAGAGTGGCTATTCATCATCATTTCATTTGATTAGATTCTCTTTCATGTGCATAATTTAGTAGTGAATTATGTGTAGAGTTTAGCAGATGGATTATACATTTATAATATTTAACATAATTTAGCTTTGGTTTTAACTAATAACCAACTACAGTTAGCATATCACATTATGCATTGATATGACATTCTTCTTCATCTACCTTGGTTTCCTTGAAAAAATTCTCACTCATATGAACAAGGGATAGTTCAATATTACTAGAATTCTGTTTTATCTCTTTGAAACTTCACGATCATTCCTTAGCTACTTGTTTGATTTGCATCTTTCGATTGATGAAAAACAACCAATTTCTCTAACAACATGACTACAAGACCCATAGCTCTACTACAAAATTACAATTTACCTTTTACTCAAGTTCCAAGAAATTTCTTTCCTTTGGCTTCCAATTGCAGCCATATTTCGAGTTCTTCCAGGACATAGTACATTTCCGAGTTATGAAACAAGAAGACTATGTCAAACTTTTACCAACCTCCAAACTACTAATGAAGCTAATTGTAGTAAAGAAAAAAGTCCTTATATCACTTTAAGAAGGGCATGTAAATAAAAATGTAGGGAAGCTCCAAATTATTTTTCTTTGGGTTTGACGTGTTTGGCCCATAGTTCACATACTTGTACTTGGCAAGTGAAATTTTTTTGACTTCACAAATACATTCAATACTTGGAAACTTAAAAGACACTTAAATTTATTTTAAAAACATAAATTTAATACAAAATAGATTCTGAGAATGTATTGAATGAGTATTCGAGAGTGCTCATTATGAATGTTGGCGATTATAATTTGAGTATTCTTGGGAAAATCACCAAAATTTGGGACCTGGAAGACTCGAGACTCCGTGAGTATATGTCAAAAATCTTGCCTAGTTTAAATTTTAATGATTACTTGCGGACCGAGAAAATACTTGCAGTATGTAAAGTTGAAAAAATTGAAGGAAGAGGACAATTTCTACTAGTGAAAAAGGCTATCACCTCTCCTGTTTTTGTGTAATCACTCCATTTGACACGATTAATTTGTGTTGTGTATTATGAAAAACTAGGATATCCAAAAACTTATGGATATCTCGTGTTCAGAAAATAATATACATGGCTGAAAAAAAGAGTTTGTTGTTGCAATATGTAAATTACAGCAGCTATATATCGATCATTTGTGCTCTTCAATTTTTTTAATGGGTCTCTGTAGGGAGGAATATTGATATGTGCATTCCTTTTTCACGGGAGGTAGCATACCGAAGTAATTTATTACAAAAGATATTGTTGACGTGCTTGGACTTGTGGTTCGATATCACTTGTAAGGTGACTCCCAAAGGTTTTATCTTAAAAACAAATAGTCTTGAATATATGTAAATATGTCCAATGAATATTTTTCTCCGAACCAAAAATTATGTTATCATGTGTGTCTACAAGAGAAATGTTGATATGTGCATCATTTTTGCATGGGGAAACATATTTATAAAAAACAATAGTTTAGCAAACATCGGTGTATGAAACCCCTCCTCTTTTTTTCACAATCTGGGCTTTCAAATTCAAACCCAATAGACATACTTTGCAAGTATCGAATGTTGGATTTTATTTTCATGAGAACATGTTTTGTTATAGTGCTTTCCATGCTACCAATGGTAAAGATTTCCCTCTTGCATGAAGGTTGTGGACCTATGACATGGGATGTTAGAATGCCATTGTTTGGAATTCTCCTTGATGTTATTGAAGTTTTTCTTTGACTATTTTTGTTTTCTATGTAACTAGATAGAAAACAATGATTGAAAAAAGAAAAATATGGCTACCAAGTTGGATTCTTTATTAAGAACTATGTCCCAAAGAAAAAGAAATCTGTTCACATTGACAATATGTTGACAAAACATAACTGTTTAGAGATCTTTGCATTCAAGTATAACGTAGGTCATTGCCTATTCGATACATTTGAGCACGGGTAAGTGCACCAAGTTGGGGGGCTAAAAGGGGGTCTTAAGTGGACTCATTTTTTCTAAAAAATAAAAAACTTCAACTTGTACGAGTTTTTCGAAATAGTTACACTCAAAATTGGAAGATGTTGTAGAAATAATTATTGTAGCATTTTGAGTCTACTTATTGAGATACTAAATTTTATTGAAAACAAATAAGTTTATGTGGGTAAAATAACTAAAATACCAACAGTGATCCTGTTTTTGTTAAAAAACATAATAGAGTGACTTTATTACCCCCACCATTTTTAGCACCATTTAGTATGTAATGCCTAACAAAAAGATATGATTTAAAATAAAATACATGAGTGGATGGGAGGTGGCGTGAAGGCATGGGAAAATTGGCAAGGCACGTGGGAAAGTGGAGGGCGATGGAGTGTGGCGGGAGGGCTAGTAGGGTAGGACCATTGAGGGACATTTCAAAAATGTCATTTTCCTTGCAAAATAATACATGATATTTTTTTAAGATCTAGAGATATGAACCCCTTTAAAACCATGTCAGTGTTGTAGAATTAGCAATAATTAGATAGTTATAGTGAGGGAGTGGGAGCTTCTTTTGGTCAAATTGATAGGGTATGGGCACTTACTCGATTCATCTATTTTTCCGAGAAATTCCCAAAACCAAGTAACCTCTTGCACCAGGATCCTCCTATCCTATTTTCGCACCAAATGGGAGTCTGTGGAAAAGGTCTTTTGATGTCCACCAAAGAAGGGATGAGTTGTTTTTAAGGATGTTGACACATTTGCACATGCTTGGGCAACAATAATTGTAGGGCACGCACAAAATGGGCTTTTAAATATGTCTTGGCATGTGTAAAGCTGAATCCACTTCCTTAACAATCATCCTTCGCAATATAATCCAACACGTTCCAAAATAGGTGCATAGTTCAGGGCATAAATATCCATTGTAGCAAATGGAGAAGGGATGTAACTTTTGTTCGATGTTATAGGTTCAAGTTCCACGACATATATGGCTCTAGAATTTTGAAGCATGTGTAAGGCATGCGAACCATTTAACAAATACTGAAGCATCTATTGTATGTGGACATATTTTATTACAAGTTATGCATGAATAAGATTGTGCAAAAAGGATTTTAAAACTCGCTAGAAAATGTATTGGCTAATGTAAATCCAAACACCACAAACCTATTTATATCCTCCCTATCTCTATGTAGAATGGAACTTTAAACTAGGTAAGATATCTACGAAAAGAAAAAAAAAAGAAAAATTGAAATCCATTTTTTACTTTTGTATTGGGTGTTGTAATTCACTTAATTTCCTAATAAAAATGTATGCAAAAAAATAAAGCATTTGGATGGCTCATGATTGGATTGACATATTACCTAACGCCAATATAGTTTCATGGATCGAGACGACTACTTGAAAAACAAAAATGGTGTTCTAATGAGGCATGGATGCATGGAGAATAGTTTGGGTCTTCACGGGACAATCTGACATGATTTCACAACAATGGTGGTCTCGATGGATCGCGAATGTAAACCACCTAGATCCCTCATACCCACTTTGGTCATCATTCCTAGGCATGGTTCATCTCTCCTCATCTCTCATAATTTCTGTTCTTTAGTTTTCCTTTTTGCAATGAAATGAAGTTTTAAAATCGAAGGATTTTCGTATATTATACTGTATAAAATAAACTTGTTTTAAAAATAGTAAAACCGTATATCATAACTTACAGGATCCAATATTGCTTGGTAGATAATAAACTTGAACCCTCACTTCATGATGATCTAGAAAACATCACAACCAAAATAGATTACTTTTGATGGTGAATCACAAAGACTTCGAATGTCCTGCAACTCGATGGGTTGAGACTCTCAATGCGACGATTATAATGGAGCTTTTCCCAAGTGTGGGACCTTGTGAATCGGGAAAGCTCTCCGGATGAAGGCCGGTTCCTATTCCTCTATTCAGATGCACACATAAAAATGCAGAGGGTTTACTCAAAAAACCTAATCTAACTTGCCAAGGAGACAGGGTAAGAAGATGCATAAAAATAAACCTAAACTAATAAAGGTGATGCACCGAGGAATGAAGAAACATCTGTCTTGCCAATAAACACAAACCATTAAAATGTAATGCAAGATCATGCACAGATAACCAAATTTGCAGTGAAAGATCAGGAGGATACAAATGAACACAGAGAGGGTTGAGAATCATCCACAGACATGCATTATTTTCTCCAAAGATTGATACAATACACTACAAAATGCCAAGAGGCAAATTTGCATTACAGTTTTAGATGGGAGGTTTGAACTCCACAAATTCACCTACCAAAGAGAAGAAGGGAGGGGTAAAACAAGAATTTCCAACCTTTAGAAAGAAGCCCCTCCTTATAATTTATAGGAAGAATGAGAGAGGGAATAGAGAGGAATTCCAAATCTACCCCAACCACCTCCAAGGTGTTGTATTTAATTCAACTCATTATGGCGGTAGGTGAGAACCTTAGAGAAAACCTCAAACATGGAGAATTTTATTTTGAATTTTTGTAGTTGATGAGAGGACCCCTGTAAGCTTTCCAAAATGTCTAACCTTGCATGAATCAAGTTCCTGTGAAAAGTTATGGCCATTTGAATATCTCTGCGCCAAAGTTTGCTTCTGTCGTGGTGTTAATGCTCAAAATGTTGTGCCCCAAAGATGCACCTCGGCGCATCCATCCTTATGTCAACATACTCTTACATGTGCCATAGGCACTAAAATTTCCATGTAAAAATTTCACTGCGCCCAACCTGCACCTTGGGCGTGAATTTTGTCATGTCGACACTCTGTGTTGTGCGCCTCCAACCTGTGCCTTGGGCGCAAATTTTGTCATGTCGACACTCTGTGTTGTGCACCTCCAACTTGTGCCTTGGGTGTGAATTTTTTCATGTCGACACTCTGTGTTGTGTGCCTCCAACATGTGCCTTGGGCGTGAATTTTTCATGTCGACACTCTGTGTTGTGCGCCTCTAACCTGCGCCTTGGGTGTGAATTTTTTCATGTCGACACTTTGTGTTGTGCGCTCCAACCTGCGCCTTGGGCATGAATTTTGTCATGTCGACACTGTTTTGTGCACCTCAAACTGCGCCTTGGGCACGAATTTTTGTGTGTCGACATCTTCTTACCTGTGCCATAGGCGCATCCATTTTCATGTCGACATTTTCCACTTTGTGCCTCCAACCTACACCATGGGCATGACTTTTTGCATAAATAAATGTCAGGTTTTGAGTTCCTTTGATTTCCATATTCTTCCGTTGTTTGTCTATATTTACCTGGGGGGAAGATATATACAACAATTACTACAGATACCCTTTCCTATTGTGTAAAGGTTGAAGTTGAGTTCCTTGAAAATTATTTGACCTCTCCCTTATTTAACTAGATCAATTGTGATTTTCTGAGACTTGCAAAGTAACCTTCGTAACTTTGGAAAGGAGATGTTAAGTTTCCTATGTGTACCTTGTTATGTGAGGTGTCACTTCAATCTTTGGATCGACCCCGAATGAACATTTGTGACCTTTTTAATGCCCCTATAGGAGCCTCGTTACACTTTTTTTGTAATGGTAGGAAGTCATGCTCTTAAATCTAAAAAGTTGGCTTTCGTTTTGAATGCCATTTGAAACCTGTATAGAGAAATTATTATCTCGCCTTTGCAAACCTCTAGTACTTCTACTAGACAATTACCTAAAAACTTCGGTTTGAAAAAATCACATTCCAGGTTAGTTTGCAAAAGTCATTTTGCAGAGCTTCAGATCACACGCTTGACGAGGTCAAAGCTGGACCATCTACGACTTGTCGCTCTAGAAAACATGTCATCATTTGAAAATTGTTTTCTAGTTCTCAGTACCACCGACTCTAATGAATTCTCCTTATATAGGGAACTTGTAGGAATTTCCTTGTTGCGCATTCATCCATCGAATGTCGGTCTTGGACATGGTTTTTTGAGCCCTCGAGCTCACTTTTGATCACTAAAAACTAGCTCATTTATGACCGACGGCCGTAAAAACTAACCGCTAAGTGTAAAGTGTTCTCCGAGTTCTAAATTCTGTCAGATCCTATGAACTCTTGGTATATAAGTGGGCACACATAGAAATTTAACCGTGGTGTTTTTGCTCATCGGAAGACAATGTTTGAAAGTGGTTTCTTAGCCTTCGAGCTTGTTTTGAACGTTTTTGTAGCTAGTAGGAAAATGTAAAAAGGAAGTTGTAGGACCCTGTCGGGTTTCCAAACCACTGTGGAAACTTTTGACACATGTAAATAACTATTTGAAAACTCCATAGTGTAACTTGTTGTGTGGAATATAACTTTTGAAAAGATGGTGTTACTCTCTCTCCTTGGTTACGAAATGAAGTGAAATGAAAGGAAATTAATTCTTGTTTCTAAACCTTTTCTTTCGAATGTAAATTATAATTATTATTATATGTAAATGGGGAATGAAAAAAATTAATTATGTTAGATTAGGGTGGATTCCAAGCCAACGATTTATCGCTGATTTCATGCTCACCTGGTTTTGTAGGATGCAAGAAAGATGGCAAAAAGGTAATGTGTAATTCATTATTTATTATTGTAATTTATATAGGTCATTGTAAAATGAATATATGTATAATGTAGTCTTTTGTTACAGAAAAGTTATATTTGAAATTTTCTAATATGTATGAGATGTTATTTTTAGGGATATCTTAGGAAATGTGCATTAATCACAAGTTCAATTTGATTTATAGTTGCGTATGGTAAAAGGGTTTGATATATATATAGTAAATGAATTTGAAGTTAATATATTGTAATGCATTTTTAGTGTTCAATAAACGATTAATTAATTACTAGGTTGTATTCTTACCTTGTAAATGTAATAAAGAGTTTCAATCGAAACACTCAACCCTAATATAAGATCTGTGTGTAACATGTCTTCATGTGTGATCCTTTTGACCATAGAAGAAATTGAAACCGTAGAATGAACTTAAACTTTGCACTCAATGGAACCTCCTAATTTAGGTAAATAAGACCCATAGTTTGAGTTTAGCGTCATAGTCGGTATGTTTAGCGACATTGTCATGAACCCATCTTTTAGGAATGACATGGTCAGTTTTTATCCAGAGTATGTGGTTCCCTTCTAGGTTTGGTAACCATGCGTGGGGCAAGGAGAATGTCTTCTCTTCAGATCCGACACCATGTTGAGTGGTGAATACCACCTTGGAAGTCACCTTAAAATTCCTTGTTTGAAGAAACAACTATTCGGTGTAACCTTACCATTTATGGAGTAAGTAGAACTATTAACCCCTTATATCCTAGTGGAGTAATAAGTCTTCAAAAGTTAGATCTAGACAAAAGTTTCTTGTCATCGAATGAATTCCTTGTGGGACCTCCAGACGACACAAATGGAGACAGTGAAATATTTTTTCTATAACTTAAACTCTTGTTAATGGTCTCTTTAGTTCCTCACAGATAAATGGGTTACCTTGGTCCTTCTTGAAGTTCGTTTAGCATAAATTTTGTCCTCTCACCTTATACTCATATTTAGTTTGGGAGTTGACCCTTAGGTATGATTGAAGTAAACCAAACCTTGGTTGATTAAGGGTTTAACTTACGGTGGAAATTTTCATAAATCTTAGAAAATGAAATTGTATTTAAAATATATTGACTTAAGAAAAATGTTAAAAAAAATATGGTCTCGTTATTCCTTATGGCTACTTGCCCTTTGTACCCTAGTGAGTGGCTCAAACCGAACAAAGGAGTAGGTGATATTCCAATGATTGATCTCATGGTGGGATTTAAATGACATAAGTGGATGTCTTGGTTTTAGTATGTCTTTATTACTGTAGTTTATAAGAGCAAAGAAATGGGATGTCTCGTCTTTAGGTTATAATCCTTGTAGTAGTGAACCCATTAGTGAAAAGTATGTTTTATTTTTTTACAATGAGACCATAGTGCGATGTAAGAGTAAAACATATTAGAGTAAAATGGGATTTGAAGCTAGGTATAATTGCACTCTTGGAGTTTGTGTAACTCATTTAGACATTTTCATGTGTTAAAAATAATATGGATTGCCCTTGGTGAGATAAAAATTTAAGAAAACAAAAGATATATATGAATCCAAATAAAATTTCTTGATGTGGAAATGTTGAATGGATTCTACAAGTTGTTTTGAACTATATTAACTATGATAGGGAAATAAAGATACCGTGGTCGAAGAATGTTTGTAGGAACATGTGTCTTGAATCTAAATCTCCCTTTAATCCTAAGATTTCTTTCTTGGCATCATGCCAAATTCAATTTTGTAGCAAGGGTAAAATCTAACCATTGAATAAACATTTGAGAAGCATATTCTTAACATAAGAACAAGAGAATTAAGCACTTTGTATGCAATTTGAAATATTCCAAATAATTATGTAAGTTATGGGAATTTTTATAAAGGATAAAGAGCCAACTTGAAATGGTCAAACTATAAATTAAATGTGGACTGAACTTAAGAATCTGTAGGTGGAAAAGAAGAAAATTATCCTTGCACAATAATGTTCTTGGAATGTTAATCATAACTAAGATGCAATTAAGGAAATGATGTGTTGTGGGTTTGCCAATCTTTGAGTCCTATTTTTGTGGTTGGGTCATTTCTAGCATTCGTTCATTGGTGAAAGTATGGCATCGACATGTATATGGTGTTGTCATGTGTCTATGTGAGTCGATGACTTATGTAAGTTTCATATGTGTTTTTGAGTTTTCTTTTCTTGGAGCCCTTGTGACATTGTATGGTGAGAAATGTAATTCAAAAATAAATTCTCCTCGTATTTTTACCGTTGTTTTTTTGTGCATATAATGTGGGCATTACATAGTATTTTTGAAAATCCTTTGGTAGAAAGATATCTAGGAGCATCTAGTTTGTGTTAGATTTTTTAGATTTTTTTAGCGAGTATATTGTTTTTATGATTTTTCTAGTACATAAATTTTATGTTTTGAAAAATAACGGAGCTCCGATTGTGCCCCCTAACTACCTCAAAAAATATCAAAAATTAGTTTTTTTAATATGTATAGAATTAGTCCTAGTTTGTGCCTAATTTTTTTATTCAATTTCGATGAGTCAAAAAAAAGATACACGACAAAAGATAGACATGTTTAAACTTCAAAAAATAGCTATAAAAAGGCATAGTTAGAAAATAAATAATATGGAAACCTTATATTTGTTATAAAAATTGGAAAATAATATTTATACAAAGAAGAAACTTTGTTTTACATCGTGGTATAATTTTTTAAAACAAATTGATCATTTGATGTTGATTTATCATGGCGGAAGTTGGATTTTTGTATTTTCCTACAAAAATACTTCACTATTCACATTTGGTTCTTGCAACAACTATTAAATTGATAAAATATTGAGGTAGGCCATTAAACAAGAATCCATGGAAGCTTCGTGAATCGATCATGAAGAAATTCTTGCTACTATCAAGATTAGAGTTGATACTTTTGGTTCATTGGATTGAATTTGCAAAGGTATGTTCTTCATGAACTTAATTTGAATATTTACTTTATTGATTTTTTTAAATTACGTATGATTTAAAATTCTATTTAATTTCTTACTAACATGTTTATGTAGGTTAGTGGTGCAAAAATGCTACCACCTTCACGTGGTCAAGCCTTTGTTAGTAGAGAATTTATTATTCTTGAAGCCAATTAAAGATAAGAGAAATTAAATATTAGAAAGGAACAACAAACAAATATTCTCATTTTACCACCTATATTGTAAAAATATATTATTAAAATTCTCATTTCACCACCTATATTGTATGAACCACATATATTATTTAGGTGATTAGCAATGGACAACCTTACACTAACTCAAACTACACTATTTTGCACATTTGCAATCAATAGGACAACGAGAGCACCAAAAGGAGATGGAAAACTGGCATAGGATTTTTTAGAGGTTCCCTAGGTGGAGGTGCCGGATCTAAAGGGACATCTCTAGGTGCCACGGAGTCCGAGAAATCACCTAGTCGAAGATATAACGTGTTTTGGTCTCAGGGATCTTAAGGGACTACGCTCCAGATGAGGTAGCCTAGAAGCACGACGAGCATAGGCAACAAAAACATGCCCTCCAAAACGAAACCTCCCCTAGAATTTACCAAGCCACCCCGATGTGTTGGCGCAGTTGGTTTAGTGTAAAGAGCTTAGTTTGCAAAATATTGCATCGGACAACCTTACACTATTCTAGCATGCACTATTGTAGCATGCAAATGAGATGGGATAGAAAAATGTAGAACTATTATTTTCTAGAAATAATGGGAGATATACGTAAGTTCATTCGTTGGGTGACCAATGGGGTCAGTCTTGAATCCCCATATTACAACTTTCTTTCCTAGATTTGATGCGGTTTTGTGGGTTTTACAAGTGAACATCTATATTATAGGTCACATGAACACTCGGTGATCAAGGTGTGACATACATACAACCAAAAGAGAATATCAACGATACTTGTGCGACACGAGTAAAAAAACCAAGTTCGACTATTTTCATAATCATGGGGACCTAGTAGTAGATTCTTGCACATAAGCACCCATGACTCAATCCAGCACCCATGTCTAACATTTTTCATGACCTACATTGAATTTATTACGAGCATTGACAACACAAATCACCTCCTTTTCATCATTTTTTCTAGTCTCGCATGGCCTCGAGATCAAGCCAAAATCAACTAAGTCCTTTCCTCTCTATCTTGCACTTAGGGTTTCGTGTTTACTTGCTTATTTCTTGTGTCATAACATATCTAGCAATTATATATCATAGTTTACATTTAGTTACTCTACAATTAGGGTTTAGCAATAAAATCCTATTTTTGTTAAATCTTTTGGTGAACTTGCATTCAAATGCTCTTAGATCCTCATTTCTTCTTAGAATCAATATCTTAGGATCCTCCCCCCATGGATATCTCCATCCATGCCTTTTTGCAGGATAATATTGATTATGTAAATAACATCATATCTTATTTGGCCAATACTTACATTAATCCTCATACTTTGCATGAATATGTGTATCATAAGTTTACTTCAGCTTTATCTCTCAATGAGGAACATATTACTTTCACATCAAATGAGTTGCCTTCTCAAGCCATGTTAGATCATGATCCCCCCCTTTATATTCATGTTTGCATCAATAATGTTGGGGTTAAACATGGCTTATTTAATAATGGATCGAGGGCTAAATATTTGTAATCTATCATTTCTCCACCAAATCGCCTCTCGAAGCCTCTTTGGCTCCCTCATCTATTTTTATCCATGGATTTGATAATATTCCCAAGTGTGCATTAGGTTTTATTACACTACCCATTACTGCATTAGGCCATGTACTCTACCTACTACATGCCATATGAAGTCCAACAATATTAATTATAATATTCTTCTTGGGTGGCCTTGGATTCCTACCATGCATGTGGTTCCCTCCAATCTTCATTCATAGCTTAAATTACTTTATCAAGGAGTTATCTATGAAGTTTTAGCAGATCCACCCCCTTCACATTTTGTAATTCTATTGATAATTCCATAGAAACCCCCATCCATTCTGCATCTAATCCGAATTTTTCCAAGTATGGTGCAGGGCTATAAGTATCTACTTTGTTATGGATTTTCTAGTTTGGTTTAGGCCAACATGGTCAAGGAGTCACAATTGTTGGCTCTCCCCACTCAATCTAATAAACTTGGCCTTGGATATCATCTTCCATCCACATCTTCTTTGGAGGCTTATGTTGTTTTACATACTTCTTCACTTCCTCTCTTATATCGGAACTCATCAGTGATTCTACTTCTATTGATTGGCCTGATTTGGACACTTTTTCTACTGATGATTCTCTTTTAGAATACATGGGGACTTATGATCACCTCCCCTCTTTCCATCACAAGAAACACTTTCCATCAGTTCTTAATACTACCACCTACTTTGGTGAATTAGATATGCCTAATGAAAGTACCAATGCTCTTGAAACCATTCCTACCGACCCATATATAGAGGACTGGTCAACTCTTTTAAATGAAGACACCATTCAATATAACCTCGGCACTACCACCAACCCATGAATGGTTTTGGTTGCTTCTCTTACGCCTATTGAGAAAGATGATATTAAACAATTCCTTCATGAATTCTCTGATATATTTGCATGGGATTATAGTGATATGCCTGGTATCAATCCTTTCGTAGCCATGCACAATATAGTCCTCCACCCTAGTGCTAAACTTGTTCAACAAAAAAATTGTTTAATGCATCCGAAGGTCACACTACTAGTCAAAGAAGAAATACAACGACTATTGGACATTGGCTTTATTTGTGTTGTGGATTATCTCGAATGGGTGTCTAACATCGTTCCAGTTATGAAACCTGGATGACAAAGTCAATTGTTGCATTGATTTTCATGATCTCAATAAGGCTTGTCCCAAGGATAGTTTCCCATTGCCACACATTGACACCATCGTTGATTCCACTGCTGGATATGACATTCTTTCTTTCATGGATGGATTTTCTGGTTACAATAAAATCAAAATCAACCCAACAGATCATGAAAAGACTTCATTTAATACACCATGGGGTACATTTTGTTACATTGTTATTCCCTTCAGCCATAAAAATGTCGGGACCACTTACTACAAGAAATGACGCATATCTTACATGATTATTGTTGTCGATCCGAAGTGCACCTTTGACTTGGAAATGCAATTTGACTCTTTACTTTGTTCGATACAATGGAAACTCCTCTAAGATGTGGGTGACTCGGGTTGAGGAGAACCTCCGAGCGCATGTCCGGTTCCCTTTGTAGATCACCTAAACTAGTTCTCTGGCGGGGTTGAGGGAGAAAAAACAACACAAACTTAACGAAAGTGGGTAAATAAGGTGATACACCAATGTTTTACAACCTGTATTTACACAAAAGCACACTTAATTGATTGTTAAAAGACTCGATAAGACTCACTTAAATTATTGTTTGATGGTTTTTATACTTAAAAGGCATTAACATACACTTGAATGATTTGTAAAACTTACAAAACAACTTGATGGAGGTGGTGGGAGACTTTTAGCATGCAAAGAAAAATAATAATTCGAGTAAAAGTAAATAGACCGCAAACATGCTGCAACACAATTCACCAAGCTTTAATTAGAGGAAATTTAGCCTTTATTATACTTCCAAGCTCCAAAAATAGCACTTTCCCTAAATTTTCCAAGTTGGCCTAATTGGAGACAAATCCAATATTAGCCTTTGCATGCCTAATTTTAACTACTTTTGCAAAATACAATAATAATAAAGCTAAAAAAGGGCTCAAAATAGTTGCATGGTCTACTTCACTTCCTTGGTCAAATATGCTTTTGGAGGGATTAAGGTCATTGTACGGATATTTTACAAATATTAAGGTAAATACTCCTTGTCTTATTTGCAAAAGACTAATTTTTGCATTATATGCATGCACAAGGTTGCTCATTGGTCAATTTTGGCTTGGTAATATTATGGTTCAAAAGCACATGCAGTTTTGTTGACTTGGTAAGGTATAATAATTTCTCCACCACTTACATGCATGGGCTGGTAAATCATTTGCTAATAATTAAAAAAATATATATGGTAATCTCGTCTTTGTGGGTATATTAGCAAAATGGTTAAAACATTGAAAGGTGACAAGAGTAAACCATAGTTTAATTGAATCACATGCATTTGACATTTGAATTTTTAAGAGAGAAGTTTCTGGAGGATGTTATTTCATGGGAAACTCTGCTAAAACTCGCCATGGCCGCCATGAGTATTGATTTGGACACTAGTTTTTATGATTTTCTACTTTGCAATCGTTGTGGTAATGATGGCTCGATTGGTTTTGGTGGAGAGGTCTAGTTCTGTTCGGTATCCCTGGCTGCTACCGTAAGAGTTATATGCTTTCATATCTGTGTTGGGTTTTGGCGTTCCAGCTTGAGTTTTAGTGGTAAGGTTGTTTTATTGCCCTCGAGCTCTGTGGCTTCATTGTTCCCAAGTCATGGTCATCATTGCTAAAGGTCAGCAAAGCTCTGTTTGTATTCGCATTGGTTCCATAATTTTGGGTATAGTTTGAGATGAGATCGCTGTCTCATTCTATTTTTATGGTCTTGGTCTTGTTAATTCACCGTGGATGTGGGGTTTTTCATTTGTCTTTTAATTCTGTGCAGTCAAGTCTGCATTGTTGAGCTCATCCTTTTACATTTAGCTTCTCATTACTTGTATTAGCTTGTCATTTTGTGGGGCTACATTCATGTGCTCTGGGTACCATTTTATCTCTGAATTAATCTGAGCTGAGCGCTTTTTAGTAATTTTGCATCGTGGCTTAAGTGTTTTGTATTGGGGCTCGCCATTTTAACCTCCATGGCTCAACGTCTTGTGTTCTATTAGCTCTCGGTATTTACCCAGTTCAAGCTCATCGGATAGCTCAGTCTTGTTGGCTATGGGCCTCCATGGTTCGAGCTCTTTATTTTGCACAACTTTCTGTTACTTTTGTTGGCTCGGTGCTTGTTCGTGCGTGTTAGAAGGATCAGCGAGCCATTGGAGGGATCAGAAGGTTGACTATTTTGGTGGCTCAGTACATTGCATCAAGCTCATTGGATAGTCGATCAATAACCCTTCCCAGCTCGGAACTTGATTTTCTAACTCGGCACTCATCCCTTCAAGCTTGAGCGTTTACCATACTCAACCAAGGGGATTGGGTGGCTCGGTTTGTTCCTTTATAACCTTCCTAAACTCGCCATGAGCCAAGTTGCTCAAGTTGTTGCTTGGCTCGGCTTATGCTCCACAACCAGCTCATGGGTTTTCATTGTGGCTGGATGTGTGCCTTTCCCCACAGCTTTTGTTCATTACAAATTAAAATGTTTGTTGAGGTAAGAATTTGTTTTTATTTGGATTTCCAGCTCTGTTTAAACTTGTTGATATTCGAAACTTGGCTTTTGAGCTAGCATCCCATATTTACAACATAAAACAGTAACTTTGTCATAAATGCATTACTAAAATATATATTCTCCGTTTTATTTGAGAAAGTTTCTATTCTTGGAGTCTCTATCTTGAACCACCCAGATCTTTGTTGTGATTTTATCTGTAGCTTTGCAAAAGAAATCTGCACTTTGAAATCTATTCATTTTTTACACGTGCATAGTTGTGATTCTTCCTTAGCTTGTAGTTTGATCAAAATCTGCAACTTGTATTTCCTCTTCCTGAAAATAAATTAGCTTGATACTCTGAAATTTGATAAACACTTGTAACTTTGCATAAGTATGAAACCTTGCAATATTATCTACTCTATTTTTCTTTAGAGAAATGCACTTTTGCTTGAAATGGCAATTTCCTTCGTGCATTATTTCAAATATGTGAATGTATTCCGTGAACCTGTTTTTATGAGATTTAATCTTTGCAAACAAAGGATGATCACCTTCTATATTTTGAATCTTGTATCTCCATAACCTAGCACATTTTCTTACTTGAAGGTATGCTTCCTTTTCAGGTTCTATGGCTGTCGTGTTTTCCTCTTATGAGCACATCCTTGATTCTGAAATTTGAACTCTTTTTCAACTGCATTGTTCTTACTTTTACCATCATAGAAGAATCTGGGGTTTCTAGGAAGTATGGTTCAGAATGATGCCTCGTAACTATAGTTTTCCTTCATTGTCGAACTGTACTATAATTGTTGATCACTCATGATGAACATGCATCTACTGAAGCTTGTTTGAAAAAATTGTGAACATTTGTAGCTTGATATTTTTATTGTAAAAGGTACAAAATCCATTCAGATCTTAAGAACTGCATCCCTTTGAGGAGTGTACATTTTGTACAATTTTGTGTGGCAGTGATGCTTTAATTAAAGATAATCTCATGTTGTGCATTGTCGAAAATGGATTCTAAGAACCTTGTTTTATAATTTAGCAAACATCTGTGAGTTGAATAGCTGTGATTTGTCTCTGTGGATGCTGATATGTACTTGAAAACATATTGAACACCTTGAAAGTTGTATGGTTGTCCTTGTTTTGCAAATACAATATGCAATAGCATACTTTGGGAAACTTCTGAGATGCATTTTTGAATTGATATTTGGCATGTAAACTTGATGGGAAACCTGAAATTCAATGTTCATTTATATCTTGCACTTGGAATTATTTCATGTTCAGCACTTAGAATGAGACATTATTTCATTTCTGCAACTTGCTTCATAGAATGCATGTACGTTTAAATTTTGTAATATAACGAAGTTGTGGGGATCCCAGAGCTCTAACACTATATTGCTTTCTTTCCTTTATGTACAGGAGCAGAAAATGAAGCTAGAACAACAATTAAACAAGCTGGAGCAGCAATATGAATGAGAGGGGATCACGTCTACCAGGAAATGACGGGTCCCTTCTCCTTTACATTTCTAGTTTTCAATTTACATGCATTCCTTTCTTTCAGTTATTTCTCACGGTTTGTGTGAGAAAATGTACACTTTTCTTATGAATATATACAGTTGTTGCATGTAATGAGTTGTAATGGTGCTTTCTTTCCGTTTATTTTCAGTTTCATAACTAAAATGAACATCTAAAACTCAATACATATACAATTGCATATAATCACAAGCAATTAACAACAACTTACTTGTACCTTTTCTGTTGGATTGAACTAAAACTGAATGAATGATCTCTCTGGACTTGCAACTGTACTTTCCTTCAACCCCTCGAATCTGCTACTTGACTTGCTTCTTCAATGTGTACTTTCTAATGTATGAGTTCTTTCCCATCCTTATCAAAACCCTGCAGTAGTCATGAGTGGATATTTCATGATTTTGGCAAAGACGAAAGCTGGAAATACCTCTTATGTGGGGAATAAGCATCGTGTAACAACACTCCAAGTTGTTTACTGCCTGTGTTTTTCTCAATTACCCACTAAGAATGAGTAACCTGAATATTTTGTGTACCCATTTCCAATGATGACCAAAAATGGTCAACATCTATATTCATAAAATCCTTGAAGATTATGTTGATGATATACTTGCCAAATCATGAAATTGTTCCACACATGCTCAAGATCTCTACACACTCTTTGAACGTTTGCGACAATACAAAGTACGTCTAAATCCAAAGAAGTGTGTTTTTGGTGTTATAACTGGTAAGATCCTTGGGTACATTATTTCCCAACATGGAATTGAAATTGATCCCAAAAAGATCCATGCCATTATTGACATGCCTCCGCCTCACAATTTGTATCAGTTACGCTCGTTGCAGGGTAAAATCCAAGCCATCCATCATTTTACTACACATCTCGCTAACGAAACTAAGTCATTTACATTCTTAATGAAAAAGGAATCTCAATTTGTATAGGATGACCATTGCCAATGGGCATTTGAAGATATTAAATCATATCTCTTAAATCCTCCTATCCTAGTACCTCCCATGGTTGAGTGACCTTTCTTATTATATATTTCTGCTACATTCCATGCATTAGGGGCCCTTCTAGCACAACATGATGATTCTCAACATGAAAGAGTTGTCTATTACATTAGCCGAACTTTACTCTCTTATGAATGCAATTACAGCTACATTGAGAAATTATGCCTTGGCCTCGTCTTTTTTGTAGACAAGTTGTGACACTACCTTCTTAATAATGAGGTTCATATCATTACCAAGGTAGATCCTCTATGATACCTCTTATCTCACACACATCTCTCGGGACATCTTGCACGATGGGTCATGTTACTTACAAAATTTGATTTCAAATTCATTCCCAAAAAAGAAATCAAAGGCCAAGTTATCACTGATCAACTAGCTAACACACCTCTTCTAGGTACATAGCCTGTTTTTTATTCTTTTGAAGACTATTTCACTTCTTACACCATTGACACTGACACTTGGAATATGTACTTTGATGGGTCCCATTACCTCTCAAGATCAGGGGTTGGAATTGTATTCTTGACTTCACATGGTGATCATCACCCCTTTACACATCGCATATGATTCTCATGTACTAATAACATCACCGAGTATGACGCCTCGTCCCGGGCCTCACTATCACTCATAAACTTCTTATTCAAAATATTAGGATACATGGTGACTTGTAACTCATAATTAACTAGGTAAATGACATGTATCAAACCAAAGAGGAGTGTCTCGTTCCATATAATAACCTTCTCAAATCAATCCTAACCACATTTGAGTCCTACTCTCTCACTACTCTCCCTCGAAAAGATAATTGTCGTGCAGATGCTATGTCTAGTGGGGCATCACTCATTCCTCAAGATATCACTGATGAGTAGGCCACCTTCCTCATTCGACACTTACGATAGCCTTCTATTCATAAGCTAACACACCTCTTCCAGTACATAGCCTGTTTTTATTCTTTTGAAGACTATTTCACTTCTTACACCATTGACACTGACACTTGTAATATGTACTTTGATGGGTCCCATTACCTCTCAAGATCAGGGGTTTGAATTGTATTCATGACTTCACATGGTGATCATCTCCCCTTTACATATCGCTTAGGATTCTCATGTACTAATAACATCACCGAGTATGAAGCTCTCGTCCGGGCCTCACTATCGCTCATAAACTTCTTATTCAAAATATTAGGATACATGGTGACTTGTAACTCATTATTAACTAGGTTAATGACATGTATCAAACCAAAGAGGAGTGTCTTGTTCTATATAATAACCTTCTCAAATCAATCCTAACCACATTTGAGTCCTACTCTCTCACTACTATCCCTCGAAAAGATAATTGTTGTGTAGATGCTATGTCTAGTGGGGCATCACTCATTCCTCAAGATATCACTGATGAGTAGGCCACCTTCCTCATTCGACACTTACGATATCCTTCTATTCATAAGCTAACACACCTCTTCCAAGTACATACTCGCTTTTTTATTCTCTTCAAGACTATTTCACTTCTTACACCATTGACATTGACACTTGGACTATGTACTTTGATGGGTCCCATTGCCTCTCAAGATCAAGGGTTGGAATTGTATTCATGACTTCACATGGTGATCATCTCCCCTTTACACATCGCATATGATTCTCATGTACTATTAACATCACCGAGTATGAAGCTCTCGTCCCGAGCCTCACTATCACTCATAAACTTGTTATTCAAAATATTAGGATACATGGTGACTTGTAACTCATTATTAAATAGGAAAATGACATGTATCAAACCAAAGAGGAGTGTCTCGCTCCATATAATAACCTCGTCAAATAAATCCTAGCCACATTTGAGTCCTACTCTCTCACTACTATCCCTCGAAAAGATAATTGTCGTGTAGATGCTATGTCTATTGTGGCATCACTCATTCCTCAAGATATCACTAATGAGTAGGCCACCGCCTCATTCGACACTTACGATAGCCTTCTATTCATAATCTACTTCTCGAAACATGTGTTGTTGCACATATTCATGATAATCCTGAATGGTTCACTCAAATATACAAATTCCTCTATCGACAAACCATTCCCGGTGATCTTACACCATTAGTGCTTCATTATTTAATTGATCATTTGAAGGTCACTTTACGTGATGCTTAGGACTCGACAACATCCCCATGACTATCTATCAAGTTCATGATAGTCTGTGTGGTGGTCACTTCTTGAGAAAATCTATGTCTTGCAAGCTTCCACATGCAGAGCTACTACCAGCCCACAATGGAACAAGACTATTTAGAATATTCCAAACGTTGTGATAAGTGTCAAAAACATAGCAATCTTCATCATGCACCTACATATGATCTTCAACCTATTTCTTCATCATGGCCCTTTTCCTTATGGGTTTTGATCTCGTTGGCAAAATTAATCCCAAATTAGCTAATGTTTATAAGTGCATCATTCGCTATATAATACTTTACTAAATGGGTCAAAGTTACACCTTTACAAACTACCTCTGGTCTCGATATATGTCATTTTATTACTACTCACATTATTACACGCTTTGGCATTCCCTCTCGCCATTATCACTGATAATGGCCCTCCTTTAAAAAATAAGGATGTTAAGTGTCTGTGTTAAAATTCAAGATCAAGCAAACATTTTCCACTCATTATCCATAGGGAAATGGCCAAGCAAAAGCCGAAATGAGACAATTGTCAAAATATTACACAGATTTGTTGATACTAGTGGAGATGATTGACACAATAAAATCCTATATGATCTTTAGAATTACCACACTTGTGTACACACTCCCAAAAATGCTACACCATTCTCTCTTGTTTACAACATAGAAGTAGTAATCCCTTTAGAGTGGAAATCCTCTCTTGCGGGTATAACTTAAAGGTATTCTTAAAGACAAAAATAGCATGATAACCATATCCATGAGCTTGGGATGCTTAATTTTTTCCGCGTGCAAGATCTCAAAAATTTCCAAATATATCAAGATCGCATTACACAAGATTATAATAAAAAAATTCCCACGTGAGTTCAATGTCGGTGACCTTGTATTAAAAGAAAATCAGAAAAAAACAATAGTGACACTCTCTCAAAGGAAAATTCAAACCTAATTGGCTTGGACCCTATGTCATCACAGACAAGCTAGGGGGTGGCATCTATCATCTTGCCACTCTCCTTGGCAAGCCACTTAAAAACCTACTCAACGTGATGCATCTCAAATGCTACTATGCCTAAACATATTTATTTCCCTATGGCACACTTTAGTTCCACTGCTCATACGATTGATGAGGGTCTAAATCTGAAATGAACCTCACCACATTCACTTTTTATGCTCTATGATTCATGATCTATCTTTCTAGTGCACATTATCAAACCATTTCCCTATGACGCACTCTTGTGCTAAGGTTCACACTTGACTATTGAGGGCATACTACATCCATGAACCTCACACTAATCACTCTTCACACTCTTTATTTCATGTTATATATTTCTAACATTTGTCTTTCAAACCATTACCCTATGACACACTCTAGTTCCATGGTTCATACTCAACTTTGTTGAGGATCTAAATCAGAAATGAACCTCACCTCTTCTACACTTTACGATTTACACTTCGTCATTTATCTTTCTAGCATTTATTTCAAACCATTTCCTGATGACACACTCTTTTTATATGGTTCATTCTTGATTATTGAGGGGTATTTTATAAATGAACCTCATCTCATACTCATACACATCCACTGGGGAATGTTTCTCCTATCACATTCACATTGCATACCATTCCATCTCACTCATACACAACATACTACATATCTTGGTTGTACTTATTCTTGCTTGCTTATACTTACATGTACACTTTATTTCCCATGCTAGACGGATACTTAGTATGTCAATATCTTTTCTATATACACATGTGTGTTCACTTGGTCTTTATTTGTGAATGCAGACTTCCTATAGATCTTTACATGTAACAATGATGTTTGGCATCAGTAACTCTTGCCAAATTCCACATGAGGATCTTGGGGCATCTACATTTACTAATCTTACACATCACAGGTGTTATTATTTCATTAGTCACTACTTCTACTTTCTCGGCATACTAATTTCCATTGATTCATACACATCTTGACATTTTTTATCTTTCTAACATGCTAATGGGTATTTCATGTGCAACATTTGTGTTGCAAGATTATGCCACCATGGTTTTTATAACATCTTTCTAGCCATTGTCTTCTATTGTATGTTATTGTTTATGAGCTATACCCTTTGTCTTGTATGCACACTATATGCTTTTGGCCACTTTGGCCCTGATTTTCTTGTGACATTGTGAGCAATGTCCCATGTCTGAAACCCAATTTTCATGGTCTATCTTGTCTTCTTTCTTGCTTGATTGCACATTGTCTTCTTTCTTGCTTGATTACACATTGTCTTCTACTTGCATACTAGATTTGATTGCTAACGCATGTTACTAGCCATTTTATTTGTATGTGCCTTGGTTTTTTTCCATTTTCATCCCCATGTAGGTATCCGCTTAAGATCAGTTTTAGGTCCTCTCCTTTGGACTGCATGCTCCTATCAGCATCACATGCACCCCAAATGAGGGGGCATATATTGGGTGAATCAATCACCCCATACAACAACTCAGAGCTACAGATAGTCCTACATAATACATGAACAAAATAGGCATACAGTCATATAATGACCCAAAATATAATATGAGTCCCAAAGACAACACAAACACCAAGACTTGGGTTTAGACAAGAGCACCTGGGTGCTTGTGTCCTCCCCTAGGCACTAATGTCCTAGGGGCACACATAATCATCTTATCGATTCACATAGTCTACAATAGTTCACATAGTAGTTTTTATAGTATAGGCACAATCCTCCATCAAAAACATGAATTCTATCTCCATTGCAATTAGTACAACTTAGAAAAATAGGGACACACCATCTGCAGTGGTGTTTATTAGCGATTCATAGAAGGAGAATAACACTAGACCTCTCTCCCTAACACTCGCTCTTTGGCGTGAGATTTCAAAAAAAACTTACACTTGGCATGAGGTCTCCTAGAAAACACACTCTCGACGTGAGATCACCCAAAAAAATCGCTCCACACAGCATTCTAGGACATCTTTCTATCCTTTACACTCTTTCACATCAAGTGCACACTTTCCTTTTACTAATTTTTACACACTTTTACATACTTTTGCAAAGTTTTCATAATACATGACTTTGACTACTCTTTTGCTCTTCTTTTGTAGGTTCATCCTTAATATGTAACAAGAATCATACCTACATAAAGTACAACATGGTACAACACAATACGCTTCACCCCTAGGGTCACTTTCTCTTCCTAGTTTCCACGCTTCATTTTTACCACTTCACACTTTCACTTGTCTCTTTAGCACATTATCACCATCACACTCTATAGGAAAAAAGGTACACATATTATAACTACTTTATGTTATCAAGTATTCACTCAATAACATAAAGTGGGGAAAATGTAGACACAAAATAACACACTTGAATAGATTTCTAGGTTCTAAAAGTATACTAGCATTCGATTATTCCTAAGTGAGAAACCTAGTAATTGAAAACTATCTTTGGCATCTATCTATATTTCTTATTTTCTATTTTTTATTACACACCCTACATCCCAAAGCTGAGAAATTTACTTGCTTATATTTTATGACTTCATACATCAATGCCTAGCCAGATGCCAACACCCAAGAGTCCACGTCCCCTCTTGGCGATCTGACCTCTTTCCACCTTACTCACTCTTTTTGGGCCTCTTTTATCTTTTAGGCCTCTTATTTTGTTATGGGTCAACCTTCCAATTGTTAATTACAAAATTCAACTAAAGGAATCATATAAATAGATAGCTATGTATGGATCAAAACAAGTGTCAAATCTCTAAGCATACTTACTAC
Source organism: Taxus wallichiana var. yunnanensis (assembly GCA_018340775.1). Lineage (NCBI taxonomy): Eukaryota > Viridiplantae > Streptophyta > Pinopsida > Cupressales > Taxaceae > Taxus > Taxus wallichiana. Next base: position 289,855,444 of record CM031240.1, read on the forward strand.
CACCTAAACTTGCATCCAAAGGCATAAAAACACTCAAAGGTATCCATCTAGCATCCATTCAAGGGACATGGGACTTCATTTTCTATATACACTATATAGGAAAGGGAAGTGTATTCTATTTCATCCAAAAATTTCATTTATCTAACAAATCTAGCCCGTTATCTATGCATCTTGCAAAAAGGGCATCCTAGGGCACGATTATTTCACACACTCACAAGAACTACATTGAGTCTGAGATGTAGTGCAGCGCTCACTCATAAGTTCACTCTGTCGGGTGACTATCGGGGTGGTCACCGACTCCCATATTGCATCTTTCATTTTTACATTTGATGTGGTTTTGTGGGTTTTGCATGTGAACTTCTATTTTGCAAGTTTCAGAAAACTGAATGATCAAGGTGTGATATATAGGTGACCAAAACTGAATATCAATGACACTTGTGTGACACAATAAAAACACTGTTCGATCATTTTCATAGTCATGGGCATCCAAAAAGAGCAGCACCTGTGGTACCCAAGTTCCCCTAACTTAATCCAAACGCCGTGTCCACCTATTTTGAGACCTACCAAATTTATTATGAGCATTGACAACATATATCACCTCATGTTTAACAGTTTTCCCTTTCTATATCCATCCTGGATCAAGCGCAAATAATCTAAGTCCTCTCTCTCTCTCTCATACCTATGGTTTCATGTTTATTTGCTTATTTATTGTGTCATAGTACAACTAAATTTTGTATATCATAGTTTACATTCAATTACTTTGTAATTAGGGTTTAGCAATAAAACCCATTTTTGTTAAATCAAGTTGGCATAAATATTTTTTGGTTACGTTTTTCCTATTTTGAACATATTACTCTAGAAAGGGTGTTAATGTCCCAATTTATTCTTGTTGATTTCCTTTTCCATGGCCTTAATCCCTATGATTTTGGTCTTCAATTTCAATAGTCAAACATTCCAAAAAAATAATACTAGAAATATACTTCGAAAAAACCATTCAAAATATATTTTAAATAATTAGACTAACACTTTTTAGTGGGCTCTTTTTCATAAGGAAAATCATCCGACATAAAAAAATTAAATATTATAGACTATTTGGAAATGCTATCTAGGAAATAACTTGAGCTATTATAACATGGAGCCTCTTAATAGAAAGTAATTATAGACTATCTTGAAACATTCCTAATTAAACTTGAAAATTATTTTCAAGAAGTGTTTTATGGGAAGGTTCATATGCTTAAGAAAAATATCATTGGATTATAGATTTAATTTTAAATTAATTAAATATAATTACAAAGTAACTAATGTATGAATGCTAAAATACAATAATGACACAAACAAATAAGCATGAAAGATGTAAAACCATAAACAAGAAGAAGAGGTGGGAAGACTTATTTGATTTTCAAATGAACATGAAGTGATCTAGGCAAGTGCGAAAAGTGTTAAACATAATGTAGACAACTTCATTGCTCTTCAAAATTTCATTTTAGGAAAATTTGAAAAGGTGAATTATTCGGAGTGGGTCGGTGTCCTGTTCACCTAAAATATATAGTATATTTTTTTTGGGGGGTCGGCTTCGCCTTCATTTGAAAACATCTCCTATAAAAACCTAGCTGATTCGCTCGGGTAGTATACCTCAAGTAGCTTAACAAATTACCAATACTGTGAAATTTGAACTCGCATACCCTTAAGCACCAGAGATTCAGATTACTGTTAGCCTGTGATTGTTGACGCACGACAAATGCAGTGTTGATGCATGACAAGGGCATTGTTGACACGTGACAACAGTTGTACTGACGCGTGATAGAGGAAGTGTTGACGCGTGACTTGGGAAAAGAAGTTGACACGCGACTGAGGAAGTGTTGACGCGTGACGGGAAGTGTTGACGCGCGATGGCGACGCGCATGATATATTCGCATAAAGTGGACGCGCGACAAGAAATGGGTTGTTGACACGCGACAAGTGCAGAGTTGACACGTGACAAAGACCTCGCATGTGGGGACGTGACAAGACCCTATTACATCGGACAGAGTCGCTACTTGGTTCTTTTGCTGACGCAGGACTCTTTTTAGAATAATGGAAGGTGCCAGCTCAAAGAATACGAATAACCTAAAAGTAAGTAAGAAATCTCATAAATCACTCTTCAAGTATTTTGGAAACTCTCGGATATACGATATTGAAATACCAATCATATAGATGCCACCACAAAGAATCAGATACTGATCGTGTGGAAGGTATTATTGAGGTGGACATGCATTCTTGCACAATATCAAAGTCAAACAAATGAAACCTACGATAATATGCCGATCTTGAAGATATTGTTCCTGTTGGGTGCAACCAGAAGTGCAGCTAGATATCACAGATACAAACACTCAGCAAAATGGAAGACAGAAATCAAAATCAAACTCCGGTCCAAGAAAGAGGAAACCAGGTGATTGTGATATTGCTCAAAATTCTACTCAAAAAAGTAAAGCATCAAAACGAACAAGAATATGTGGACCATGGCAGGACATACAAGTTTGATTGGGCAAGCTAAATTTCATTTATCAACCCGTACAATCATCTAATTCTCAAGAAATCCCATCTCGAATGTACATGTACAATATGTACGTGGAAATTGGGAAAGCAACAAAAATGCAATCAAGTTGACACTATAGAAAAACATTGTGGAAAACAATATTTAATTGTAATGGGGTGGATGGCCAGAAAATCAAAACACATAGGTGGAAAATTGAAAAAGAATGCATGCATGTTAGATACGCAGTGGAATATGAGGCAAGAGTAGAAAAACACAGACATCTCGTTGAAAAGGGAGGAACGATCACATCGCATATTGGTAAGATGAAAGAAACAAATCTACATGCAAAATTCATACAATTCTCTACTCTTTTTCAAATACTAAAAAAAGGAAGAGCGATTTCGGATTTCCTCGATTTCAAAGTTTTGTATCAATTTAACGGAATGCTGAATGTACCTCAGTCTCATTGGTCTGAAAGTAGTGGATGGGAAATGGCAAAATGCCTCTCGATGATAGAGAAGGAAGATTTGAAAGAGAATGTAAAAAAAGCAAACTTTATCTCTCTTTCAATTGATGAAGTGACAAAGCAAATGACAACACCGCATGGGTATGTATCCACATCTATACTTTAGAAAATCATATAAGGACACCTCATCTGTTGGGTGTTATGAAAATGGTTGAAAACTGCAATGCCGAAAACCTATATAAAATAGTTGTTTCTCATTTGAAAGATGTTGCTGGAATGACTGATTATGAAATTGCTACGGTTGGTATGCTTGGAGCAGATGGTGCATCTCATCATGCAGGTCACCAAACAGGCTCGTGTTAGATTACAAACAACAGTGGCCCCATATATGCTACCAATTCACTGTATGGCTCACATAATGAATTTAGCATATAAAATGGTAAGCAACCACGAAAATGTTGCTAAATTAGAAGACCTTATAAGAGAACTTCATGCCTATATGTCAAGCAGCCCAAAGCATTTTCTCGAGTTCCAAAAATTTGCAATTGGAATTACAGATGGCAAAAAACTTCTGAAGGATGTGGAGACTAGATGGATCTCTTTGTATGAACCTGCATGCAGAGTTCGTGAGGAGTATCCTTCATTGGTTGGTTTCATGCACAAATACCATCATGAAGTTGATAGGGCAAGGGACTTGTTGTTCCATTTAATTGATTTGGAGACATTGCTTACATTGGTTGGTATTCTTCCAATGTTAAAGGAGATCAATACATTGATGAAGCATGCACAAGGTAGATTAATCTATATTTTGGATTTTATACGGATGAGAAAATGGTATGTCAAAGTCTTGATATATCAGATATTCCCGTGATAGTTTTGATGCACTGTTTTTGAAAATTGGAAAGATTTATTAGATCTTAAAATCCTAACACCTTTTGAGATTTAATATCCACGATCACCTCTCGCATCATGTTAATGGGAGGGAAATACCAATGCACATTTTGTAAAAATCAAGATATTACAGATCGTAACGAGAAGATGTTCCCGTGACACGTAATTTGTTTGAGTCATATAGTTGAAACAAGAATAAAGCTTAAAAAAATTTCAAACCTTGTCATCGTAAATTAGGAACATTTCAGTAAAGATAAAATTTGGAAGCCATGGGTGTGATGAATCCTAATTTTTGAATATCAAGGTGGCCGTATGCAGACTTTTTTCGTAAAGCATTTCCATAAATCAATGGGTACAATAATGGAACAATTTACAAAGACGCGAGCTCAAGGGTATGGAAATCAAAGGTATATCGAATGCCGATTTATTAAAGTTTCAAGTCAACAAATTTTGCAACAACAATGAGGAACCAATATAAGAATTTAGATCAACCTTCCAAAGTGGTGCTATTACAAGGTCATGGCGAGGAATCTATCAAAGTTCTATCTTACAAGAAGATATCAGTGAATATTTCAGATTATATGAGTTATGCCAAACAATGATTTTGGGGTCTGTGGAGGATGAAAGGGTTTTCAAAGTGCATTGTCATTTATAAAATCAAAACCGAGAAACAAAGTTGATAAAAATCTGGAAAGTTGCATGAGGTGTTATGTTTTCGATACTCCATCGAAACCTTTCCGCTCGACAGAGAAATGCGCACCGGAATTCCTTTTGCGAAAGAAGAGGTGTGAATAATACAGCTACAAGTACAAATATTCCCAACCTTGAGAGTGTAATTGGCTCTTCGTCACATTCTCGTAAGACAACATCGAGTTTGATGAAGTTATTGATAATGGATTGTTTCAACTTTAAATAGGTATCTTCTTTATCTATCTTTTATCTTTATCATTAAAGATGTTACAGTCTATATACTAAAAATGTCGTGCAATTCACCCATCTATCTACTAATCCATTTCTCGTGTTGGGTTTTTTAAAACACAGATCTAGCTCATTACCAAAGGGCAGTGATGATTTCAACTTTAAGGAGGTATCTTTTCCCCTTAATCTTATTGTTTGTTACTATTCATTTTTTTCAGCTCTGGTTATCATTAAAGATGTTACAGGTCTATGTATTTACATTTAGTTAAATACAATCTTTTTATTTTTTGAAAACGTGGGTTGACATCCGTCCGAGGAAGCTGTTACTTCTCGGGACTGACAATGTCAGGCAACTCACCCATCTATCTACTAATCCATTTTTTGTGTTGAATTTTTTAAGACAAAGATCTAGCACATTACCGGTGATGATTTCAATTTTAAATAGGTATCTTCTTCAACATAATCTTATTGTTTGTTACTTTACATTTTTTCAGCTCTTGTTATCATTAAAGATGTTACAGGTCTAATTCTATATATTTACATTTATTTAAAGATATTGTTGGTCTATATATTTAAAGATGTTGCTGGCACTTCTCAGATCGACAATGTCAGCAACTCACCCTCTATCTACAATGTCGTAAAACAAACCCTGCTGTCATATACGCAAGATTTCACAAAGAATCTAATACGCTTACCCTTGATGATTTCACAAAGAATCTAATACGCAAGAGGTAAGCTAAACCCTAGCATATTTGCAATTATGTTTAATTTCTTACCAAATGATGATTCTTTCTTGATTTCTTAGAATTATATATATCATATCATAAAATTCCTCATCATCCATATATATCATATCATCACCATATCATTATCATATCCCCAAGTCCCGACACTACAATTATTATTAACACAATTCTATTCAATTCTAATGTCATCTATATCCATTCTAATCATTAATGTCATCTATATCCATTATAACACATTCCATTTATTTATCATCTTTATCCATTCTAATGACATTATGATCATATCGTTACAAGTATAGAGAATAATTATCTTAAAACAAGTTCAAAAGTCTAGAGAAGAAGAATTATTGTGTTTGATGATAAATCTACGTCCACATTAAATTGATCATCGTCCATATATATCATATCATTATCGTCATTCATCGTCTTTCATCATCATCTATCATTAATTATCAATTATCATCATTCATCATCTACGCCCACATACAATTCATGACAATGCAAGTAAACAAGAAACATACATATAATTCATGATAATCACCATCTAATGCAATTAAAATTAAAGATTGTATATAAATCCATATAATTAAATTCAAATACCATAGTACATACTCAATAGTAGAAGTTTTCAAATTCAATATTTAAAGTTTCCTCAATAATAAAAGTTTCTAGTTTTCAAAACCCTCTTTTTCTTTATCCAATTCTACTCCTCTGCACTCTTCCCCAACGGCTTCTTCCACCGTGGCTGTACTCTTTCCCCAACACCGTAAATAACCCCGAACTTATAAGATCTTCTCGCAACACTCTGTCCTAGATTTTTTAAAATTCTTTCTTCTTGATTTGTCGCATCTCCATGCGACAACAAATTTGGATCAGCTGCAGCGTATAAACTATCCTGCGCTAATAATTTTCATAACGACTAATAATCTCATTGATAAGAACCTTAGCCCTTCTCTCCCATTCTATAAGCTGATTGATATGAGGAAGAATAAACTCACTGACATGGGATTGACAATCATAACCAATTAAGTTCTCCAAAGGAAAAGGTGGCAACTGTTAACTTGTTAGTGTTGAAATGAATATCATTTTAATTCAGATTTCATTTCACCTTGCTCCCCTGGCCTAACTACCTCAAATTGTCTCAGCCAGTTTTTTCTGGCCTCTATCTTCTTCCCGTCAAGGCCACCAACCGCATCTCCATCTTTCTCATCAACCCACACAAAATATTTTTTGTGCTTGTCCAGATCTATGAAATACTCCTTGCCCTCTTTAGAAGTACTTGTGCCCAAACCCTGTATGGTCCAAGCAACAAGTGATACCTAATCAGCAAGTGAACAAAACCAGAACTTAAAAACATATAAAGAGAAAACAAACTAGCATTACTTTGTAGTACTTTATGGTCCAGCTTATCGATCCACTCAATGATTCTCTCCAAGCTTCATACTCAGGAATGGTGTAAAAAGATAACACATTTCCATTTTTGTGAGTTGCCTACATCAACATGTGCCAAAATTAGACATGGAGATACATAACCTCTGGAGGCTTAAAAACAAATATAAAGAGTCTCAATACACTCAACCAAATATACAGGGGGAACATTTACCCTGACAATAGGAGTGATAAATTCCACAACAAATGAAGGAATTTTAAGCAGTGATGGCCAGTTATGGTGTATGAAATTGATCAGCAATCCTTTGATGTGGGAACCATCATGGTCCTTTAAGAGACAAAGGACAAGTCAAAAAGGATCTCACTAGAAAGGATGTGTCAGAATTAAGCAGAAACTAAACAGCGCTAGACAAAGATCATGTACCTGGTCTGTCATTATCATCAGATGGCCATATCTTAAAGATTTAATGTTGTCATATATTTTATCTTCCTGTAGACCAAGGATTTTTTTTATATTTACTATCTCTTTATTCTCCATTTGTTGGTGAGTGGTAGCTTCCCTGACATTGAGCAGCTTACCTCTGAGAGGAAACACGCCATAATAATCTTGACCAACAACAGATATTCCTGCCACCTGATAGGATAAAGATAACTAAAATAACAAAAAATTAAATTGGAAAGTGATGTCGAAACATGTCACAATACTACCAAATTCAAAGATTCACATTTCCCCGATTCAAGGCACAAACACTTACAAAGAAGAGCCTCGCCGAGTCACCCTCCGTTAATATTAAAGTACATTGATCGAATTCTTCCCCGCTTGATTTGCATCATCAAGTTTGGGAACATCAATTAATTTCCCTTCTTGGTTCCATCAGTTTTCTTAAGATCTTTTTTTTTGTTTAAACTCGCCCACGCCAAGATACTTTCAAGTACACACTTTTCCACCGCACTCATCAAAGTCAAACAAAGTTACAAAGCTCATCTTAGACCCTAAAGATTGCAAAAATTACATGTACTCGTAAATGCTACATCTTGACACCACGCCCGGATTTATTGACATGGGCTGCAAATGCTGAAACAATGAAAATTACTATAAATTTATAACAACAAATTGTATCGTAATAAAAATGTAATAAAAATATGAATTAAAACGAATTATACTTACAATCAACATGGAAACCGAACGTTGATTCGAGAAATTTCTTGTCTTCTTCCACGAGTGTTGCTTTGGTCAGAATAATTGGTAAATTTTGAACGGAAGGCCCGTAAACCGATGGATGTCATTTGCTTCGATATCAATGGAACATTCGCCATCGCTCGTGAGTCACATAAAAATGCCATCCTCTCAATTGTAGGATGATGTAAGGTAATTCAAAATATCCGGATCTATTTCAAATGGGGCATATTAACGAGCCCTCAGTAAATTCACACGCATCCATCAAATCTTTATATTTCAAGACATCTTTAAAACAGTATGGATGTGAGGGCATAAGGGATTCCTGTAGTTGATCTTGGAAATCGATTGAATTGGATTCTCTTGATTTTTTTGCTGAACTTGTAGTTGGGAAGCATGTGAAGTCGACATTATAGTTGTACTTGCATCTTTGACAACGATTGAGACCTACAAAAATTCAAGAGTGGGAAGGTGAAAACGAGAAAATGACCGGTTGAAGGGTATTTATAGGCTAAATCGGGCGTCAATGGCTTCACCGACACATGTCAAAGGTCTTAGCCGACGACGCGACAATAGTCCTAGTGCACATGTCAATAGGATCCAGTGACAATACGTCAATAATCCAGCTGACGCACGCATCAATAGGAGCCAGTGACGCGCGTCAATAGGATCCAAGTGACGACGATGTGTCAATAGGAGCCGCGACGCGCTGTCAATAGGAGCCGTGATGCGCGCGTCAATAGGAGCCGACGACGACGCGTCAATAGAGACGCTGACGCCATCAGGAGCCAAGGACGCGATGCGCGCCAATCAATAGGAGCCGCTGACGCGCGCCAATAGAAGCCGCTGACGCGCCAAAGCTAGCACGACAATAAGCCAATTGACCGGTGATTAACGCGCTACCAAGACCATCGACATTCCATCGACGCACGCCAGAGTGATTATCGACGCCTTGTTGTCGCACGTCACATTCTACAGAAGACAACATCGAGTTTGATGAAGCTATTGACAAGAAAAAAGAAAGTGTCACATTTTGAAGATGTCATCATTGAAAATTTGAATTGAAATATTTGGGATGATTATTAATGTACAATTTACTCTCCAAAATCGTAGTTAACAACCATAAAACAAACACCCACAAGCATGTATACATGATTAATTAATGAAAGCTTAAAGTAAAGACATAACACAAATTTACCGAGAGTATCATGAGTACCACAATTTTATTAAGATGTTATGGCTTGAATTCTTCATAGTAATAAAAACTCTCTTCCACAAGATTGATCACTAACACTAGCTCTCCATACTTTTATAAAAACAAGTAGAGGCTATTATTAGGCTTGGAGAGTAGTTAACTTGTAAGGAAAATTTACTTTTCTATTAATAATGAAGATAATCAAGTCAATAAATTGGTTCATACTCTTCCCTATTAATATATGTGGATAAATGTACACTAATGGGTGAATTATCCAAATACTAAAATACAACTAATATTACAAGTGCACCTTAATTATATACAATAGTGTATGGTTATTTAAATACACTGACATCCCCCCTTAATATGTACTTTAATAAAGGGAATGAAGGAGGAACACTGAACTATCCCACCTTAATGAAAATTGCCTTCACTCCCAAAAGTTTCCTAAGATGAAAAAATTGATCCTCAAGCAAGGGATTTATGAAGTTGTCTAAAACCAATTTTTTTGTTTGAAAAAACTTAAGGTTGAGAGTCTTGTGATAGATTAACTACCAAAGATGATGCATTTTTATATCAATGTTTTTTTATGTGTTGGTGCTCCATCATATTGTAATAGATGTGGATGACCCTCTAATTATTTTTCACATTTCCAATAAACTAGCCCCTTATACTTACAATAGTCATCTTTTCAAATTCACACATTACCTTAGTCAACTTATATTTGATTGATCAAGAATTAATTTTCATAAGTCACCATATACATGAGTTATCCGATTTTGATTATATCTATCTTCTTACCCTTATCACATATCTCTATCCCTTAATTAAATACAAGCCAAGCAATGTTACCAAGTTTTGAGGATAAAATTAGGGCTCCATCTTCATTTACACTTTTCTAACCTCTACTCTTCCATGACACTTGGAGAACTACAAGTAGTTTAACTCTTTTTGGTGTATTTGGTGCATAATTTCTAGCACTCATAGGTATCGAAGGGGGAATGATGAGGTAAATCTAATGTATATAATTAGAAACACTTTTTTAGGCTAATAGGTCTAAAATACAAAGAGATGATATTTATAGTTGTAGAAGAGTCGTTGAAAATATTCATACACATATCCTAGATCAATAAACACGTGTGAAGTATGTGTTAGATATAGATTAGATATCTTAGTATCAAAGGACACATTCAAAGAGTCCTATGACACATTCATCAAGAAAACTTGTTCTAAAATAGATGAACATTTCCTCTGATTTTAGGATCCCAAATCTCAAAGGAAAATTTATGACACTCTGCACAACATCCTTATCCAGTTTCAAATCACCGTTATACCCCTACATCTGGTAGAACGGTGAATTATTTTTAACCCTAATCCTAATTTAAGCTATATACTTTCTGGAATTAGTGTTGATAGAATATTATATCCTTACACAATTTAGGACTTTTGTTTCTATATTTGATGTTTTCAATAATCTTATATACACATATTGCAATATCATAATTGAATTACCTCTTAATGTTGACATTACAAAAAGATAGGAACGTTGAAATTACTATTCATCTTATTGTTTGTTACTATTCATTTTTTTCAGCTCTGGTTATCATTAAAGATGTTACAGGTCTATGTATTTACATTTAGTTAAATACAATCTTTTTATTTTTTGAAAACGTGGGTTGACATCCATCCGAGGAAGCTGTTACTTCTCGGGACTGACAATGTCAGGCAACTCACCCATCTATCTACTAATCCATTTTTTGTGTTGAATTTTTTTAAGACAAAGATCTAGCACATTACCGGTGATGATTTCAATTTTAAATAGGTATCTTCTTCAACATAATCTTATTGTTTGTTACTTTACATTTTTTCAGCTCTTGTTATCATTAAAGATGTTACAGGTCTAATTTTATATATTTACATTTATTTAAAGATATTGTTGGTCTATATATTTAAAGATGTTGCTGGCACTTCTCAGGACTGACAATGTCAGGCAACTCACCCCTCTATCTACAATGTCAGGTAAAACAAACCCTATCATATACGCAAGATTTCACAAAGCAATCTAATACGCTTACCCTTGATGATTTCATAAAGACGTTACCCTTGATGATTTCACAAAGAATCTAATACGCAAGAGGTAAGCTAAACCCTATCATATTTGTAATTATGTTTAATTTCTTACCAGTGATGATTCTTTCTTGATTTCTTAGAATTATATTTAATTTATTTTTTATATGTGCAAAATCCTTTGATATATTTTTTTAACTGTGGGATAAACAATACATTATACAATTTTAAATATAAGTCCACATAAAATTCCTCATCATCCATATATATCATATCATCACCATATCATTATCATATCCTGACTCCTGACACTACAATTATTATTAACACAATTATTTATCTAATTTAAATTTATTAAAACAATTCAGTTTTTTTAAAATAATTCATAATCATATCATTACAATTCTATTCGTTCTAATGTCATCTATATCCATTCTAATCATTAATGTCATCTATATCCATTATAACACATTCCATTTATTTATCATCTATATCCATTCTAGAGAAGAAGAATTACAAAAGTCTAGAGAAGAAGAATTACTGTGCTTGATGATAAATCTACGTCCACATTAAATTGATCATCGTCCATATATATCATATCATTATCGTCATTCATCGTCTTTCAACATCATCTATCATTAATTATCAATTATCATCATTCATCATCTACGTCCACATACAATTCATGACAATGCAAGTAAACAAGAAACATACATATAATTCATGATAATCACCATCTAATGCAATTAAAATTAAAGACTCAGATATAAATCCATATAATTAAATTCAAATACCATAGTACATACTCAATAGTAGAAGTTTTCAAATTCAATATTTAAAGTTTCCTCAATAATAAAAGTTTCTAGTTTTCAAAACCCTCTTTTTCTTTATCCAATTCTACTCCTCTGCTCTCTTCCCCAATGGCTTCTTCCACTGTGGCTGTACCTCTTTCCCCAACACCATAAATAACCCCTGAACTTATAAGATCTTCCGCAACACTATCCATATTTTTAAAATTCTTTCTTCTTGATTTGTCGCATCTCCATGCGACAACAAATTTGGATCAGCTGCTGCTTTAGCTTTGAATAATATGTCAGGGTCGAAACCATGCTCTTTAATTATCCGCTTTAGTGTATTGTTTTGTTTGTTAACCAAAACAATATTTTGCTTCAAATTTTTTGCTCATGATAAGTGTTCTTTGTTGTTTCCAAGTGAACTTGCAAAACCTTCGCCTGACTCTTCAAATTTTCATATTTCAACTGCACAAAAAGAGTAATGTCAATTCAAAATATTACTAAAAAATGAAAATTTCAAATTAACAAGAATGATTGTTTGAATGTAATAGTACTTACAACCGCTCTATCTCTTTCGGCATTTGCGATTGCTACCAAATCCTTGTCCTCGACCATTTGTTAAAATATGCCTGGCCTCTGCACTAATATTTTCCAATTTGTTTAATGCCTTATCTAAAATGTCATCTTTATAGTTGTTGTTATACGTGATGCTCCCACTTCTTACTTGGGTAAGTAAGGAATCCATCTTCGCAGTTGATTCTGGACTCGCAGCGTATAAACTATCCCTGCTGCCAATAATTTTCATAACGACTAATAATCTCATTGATAAGAACTTTAGCCCTTCTCTCCCATTCTATAAGTTGTTTGATATGAGGAAGAATAAACTCACTGACATGGGATTGACAATCATAACCAATTAAGTTCTCCAAAGGAAAAGGTGGCAACTGTTCACTATCTGAATCTGATGAAGACGATCTTGCTGGAGAAGTATGGGGGCTTTCACCAAGATCAACTGCTACTTGTTTCTGCCTTTGGGTGGGCTGATCCTGTTTGTGAAAAAATTAATCAAGATTTAGATAAATAAATTTAAATCGAAATGTAATTCAAAATTGTAAAGCATATTTAAATTGAAATTTGAAGTATACCTGCTGGCCTTGAATCATCTCGCGGGTATCGAAAAAACTAGTTGGGTCATTGCTATCAATGCCCAAATAATCTTCATCTAAATTTATATTGTTCAAAATAGATATGCCCGTTGCACTGGGCAAGCCACCAAGTGAGAGAGTTGGAATTCGAAAGGAGGAGGCAATGTTTAGTGTCCCACTAGGGGCCGGAGCAAAAGGCATGCGTTTACCAATGTTCTTTTTCACTGTTCCTCTGGTTGGCATTTTAAAAATTATTGGTTGAGTGGGTGTCGGTGCCACGGTTTGATCAGGACTGACATGTGCTGAAAAGTACAAGAAAAAATGAAAAATAGGAAAACAATTCATAAAGTCAAAAATTTTGAAATTAAACGTACTATCAAGAGTCAGACTTTGTTGTCGAGGGGTTGTTTTTCCGTGCTATGGGTGGCCTCAGAGGAGTTGTACTTCAAAGTGTCTGCTCGTAAGATATGAATGCATGTGATCGTATGGAGTGAGTTGGGGAAGAAGGTTGATTTTGTGAAACAGGTGTATGTTCCAAAGTCCCTGCAATTCATCAATATTAAATGTTGTCAATTCATTTGGTTAAAATTTAAATTGAAAAATAAATATGCAACTTTGGAATTTGTAAATAATATATGAGAAGGTATTACTTCTCTGGTGTTTAACGAGTTCAAACTGTTGAGGGTTTGGAGAGGAGTGAGCTTCCATTTCAGATTGGGAGTCCCCCGAAGCCTCAGCGTGTTGTTGGCCTCTTCCTCTCGATAACACCTTTTTTCGGGGAAGGGCTTCAAGATATCTTCTCTGCAAAACATTAAAATTTAAGTTTTAATAATCGTGCAATCGTAATGTCAAAATTGAAATACAATTACAAACTAAATAGTTTATACCTGTTGATCTTCAAACGGAATTGACAACTTCATCAACTCCTCATCAGTGCAAGTAGGAATTTTTTTATCTTTTAAATTTAAAAGTGCCTCATAATAAAGGCCGAGGAGATAGTTTGTTGAATAAATGAAAGGTTTTTCTGAAAGTTTTGAATTTGTTATGTCAGTTCTTATTTTTTTGGATAGATATGTGCACCAATCGAATTTTTGTTTTGAGATAGTGGCAACAATGTATGCAATGGCCCAATTTGGTATATCAGTTTGGCGACCCTGCAAAACAATTCTGGATTGAAAAAATGAAATAAGTGCAGCAAGAAAGTGGTGTGCAATTGATTGTGTATCCACACCACGCCTGGATTTATTGACATGGGCTGCAAATGTGAAAGAGTGAAAATTACTATAAATTTATAACAACAAATTGTATCAGAATAAAAAAAAATAAAAATATGAATTAAAACGAATTATACTTACAATCAACATGGAAACCGAACGTTGATTCGAGAAATTTCTTGTCTTCTTCCATGAGTGTTGCCGTCAGAATAATTGGTAAATTTTTGAATGGAAGGCCCGTAAACCGATGGATGTCATTTGCTTCGATACTGAATTGGAACATTTGGCCATCGTTCAGAGTCACATAAAAAATGCCATCCTCTGAATTGTAGGATGACAAAAGGTAATTCAAAATATCCGGATCTGTTTCAAAATGGGGCATATTAACGAGCCCTGTAAATTCACACGCATCCATCAAATCTTTATATTCTGAAGACATCTTTAAAAAAGTATGGATGTGAGGGCATAAGGGATTCCTGTAGTTGATCTTGGAAATCGATCAATTGGATTCTCTTGATTTTTTTGATGAACTTGTAGTTGGGAAGCATGTGAAGTTGACATTATAGTTGTACTTGCATCTTTGACAACGATCGAGACTCGCAAAAATTCAAGAGCGAGAGGGTGAAAATGAGAAAATGACCGGTCAAGGGTATTTATAAGCTAAATCAAAGCGTCAATGGCTTCACCGACGCGCCAATTCCTTCTGAGCCGACATGCGCAATAGGAGCAGAGACGCACGCATCAATAGGATCCAGTTGACGCGCGCAAGGAGCCATTGACATGCGCAAGAGGAGCCGTGACGCACGCCAATATGAGCCATGATGCACATCAAGAGGAGCGCGGGCGCGCGCCAAGGGAGAGCGACACGCCGCCAATGGTGAATGACGCGCCAATCGATGGAGCCGTGACACACGCCAATGGAGCCGCGATGCGCCGCCGTGGAGCGACGCTGGCGCCAACTGGAGCCAATGAGCAACGGGAGCCAATGACGCACGTCAATTGGAGCGCGACGCATGTCATCTTGTTGTCGCATGTTAATGATGGAGCCATGAAAAAATAGGTGAAATTTTTGTTTTGAATATCACAAAGCACCGCGAAACCGTTCTGGATATTCACGTGATTTTCCACCTCAATTTTATAGAGGTGTCGAACCGACGCCACTCCGATGAGCCAAGAGTGAACTGATTGTTGAGCGTGAGTGATTATTGACGTTCTGTTGTTTCGCACGCCAATGATGGAGCCATGAAAAAATAGTGAAATTTTTGTTTGGAATATCAAAATAGACTTCATCGCAAACCTCCCGGATATTCGCAAGTATTTTCCACCTATATATGCTAGATTGGAGTGCTTTAGTGCCCTTTGGAATGCAAGCTTAGGTGATGATAGTAATGCTTAGTGCTTGGTCCCTATTTTTGAAAGCATAACTATGTATTTATATGATTTCGTTGTTTGAATTTAGTAATTGAAAATGAAAGGCCTACCCATAGCAATAAAAAGTGTTTAAGAATTGAAGGGGGCCTAAAATGGGTAGGAAAATGTAAAGCGGGATAGGAGCACATGACGCTACTTTCTTAACTAAGTGCTAGTGTCCAAGCCATAGAAAAATTAAAAAAACAAGTGTCAAGCATGAGTAATGATGCATAAAGCCATTAAAAGTGCGAGAAGACAAAGAAAAAGGCCAAAGAGAGTTACCAATTACTAGTTTTCTTTCTTAAGAATTGTGTAAATGCTAGCATGCTTTTAGGACCTAGAAATGTAATCATTGCATGATTTTGTGTCTAAAATTATAAAGACACGATTTTTAAGTTGAAACCTTCTCTATCAAGTGGATAGTTTGATGAATTCACTGAAGATAAGAGATTAAAATATATTTGGAAAACCTTCCTAATTGCTTTGTTATCCTAAATTTTGATGGTGCTTCTAAAGGAAATCAAGGTATATCTAGATTAGGTGGTTTTTCCCAAAACAAAAAAGGGAATATTCTCAAATTATTCTCACATAACATTCTTTGGGCCAATAATAACATTATTTATGCATAGTATATTTCCTAAGATCTAAAAATAGTCATTCTATTCAAGTATTATGAAGATATTTATGGGAGGAAAATCTTAATTGATCATAAATGTCATAAACCATACTATTATTTATCAAGGGAAATTTTATTGATGATACTCAATTATTGTAGGAAATTTTTAAATCTATTTCATTCTAGCATTGTTACCCAATAACAAATAATCCTCCTAATTTTGGGGAAAACCATCAATTAGGATCAAAATTCCAAATTTAATGGTTCATGATGGACATTTTTATCTTGGGGAATATATTTCAACAAATTATATATATATATATATATATATATATATATATATATTAGATTCTCATAGATAATTATAGGATCTCGATACGTGTTCAAGAAAATATTACATAGTTTAGAGTAATGTTTACTACATTTTGGTACAAAATGTGGGGGATTTGAGTACTTCATTGATTTTTGGTAATACATGGTATGAAGGCATGCGACTTCTCTTTTTCTATGCTTAACATTGCAAATATGATACTCACTAGGAAATCACATTGGGGCATGAGACCAATCATTCCATTTTGACTTTGTGATATTTTTCACTTGTTCGTAGATATGTCTAGAATGGTGCATGGTCTCGTGAGATTAGAAGAAATTCAAGAGAACTAGGGATACTTATGGAAACCTTCTTCTCATGTTATTTAGAGGATATAAGGAGACTATAAAAATTGTGCCATCCTTCCTTCTTTTGAGGTTATTACGAAAAATTTTCTATGCCACCTTTTAGTATTGGGTGAAGCAAAGCTCAAGTCCTCTATGACTCCAACATCGCATTCAACAAAATTGGGGACTAATCACTCCTAATCCAAGTAAAACAATATTTAGGAGCTTCTCCTTTGGAAAATCAAACAAGTGTGTTTCTTACATGCTTGTTATATCTCTAATTTACTACTAACAAATGAAAAAAATTAAGTTACAAACATACTTTCAAGATGAGTTAAAGTTTGATTCTTTTTTATGTATTTTGACTACACTTTGTGTTGCAGGTTTCATCATGGACCATGTTAACACCAAGGTGAAATTAATAACCCAAGTGCCAAAAAAAGTGTGTTTATAAACTCGGGTAGTATATGTTACCTTTAAGAATGTAATTATCATTTCATACTTAAAGGGGAGAAAATGCAAATACCTAAATTTGGAAATTTATAAATTGGCAATAAAAATTTGGCTTTACACCTATAGTATGACTTGTGCACACATTCCACACCTTCGTGACATATCCCAATCTTGTTTACATGACTTGTTTTACTATTCACATTACTCGGTCATTCATAGAATCAATTGTATTAGTCAACAATTTTAACTCCCTAGGTATTAGTCACAAAAAGTTACAAAATCCCACAAATTTATTATAAAAGATTGTTTGGATAGGTCTAAATTATTCCACAGCTTGGCCTAGGCCAAATGGTCTTGTCTCTTTCCTCCTAATGAATATATTTTTGGTTTAGTATTGTTTCATGGGTCATTTTATATCCCATAGGTTTTCCTTAATTCAAAATAAAACCTATGAATGCCTATAAAAGCAAGTCTAACTCACTTATTTACCACACCTAGAAATCACCTAGCACTTTCAAGAGAACTCATTGCAAAATACATTCCTAACTTAACACTTCAAGATCTTATAAATTCCTTCAAAACAACACAACTGGAAGCATCCCACACGAAAGTTTGATGCACCGCAAAACATGTTCAAGAGTCGATATTATCATTCTAGAGACCTTCAAAGATAAGCCAAGACAAGCTTAAACATGTCATTCCATTGTTTCTCATTTTTAAGTGATCAATTTTCCAAAGTAGTTATATCCATATATATATCACATGCTAGGTGGAGAACTATGTGTGGTTTGAGGCCTCTTTTGAGTAAAGTGCCAATGTAAGTAGTGTAGGGCCATTTCAACCCAAACACTAACCTTTTTGCAGGGTCTCCTACCCATGGTTAGGGTTTGAGGGTGTTTCACATCATACAAATGGTTTCACAAATGTGTGACACCTAGGGTTTCAATGTGAATGTCAATACAAAATGTCATAATTAGACAAAAATTATAGAGTTCTAGCACACCACTATCCAAAATATTAAAGAATAGTACTTGACCATATCATGCTCTAAGA
Organism: Taxus wallichiana var. yunnanensis; assembly: GCA_018340775.1. Classification (NCBI taxonomy): domain Eukaryota; kingdom Viridiplantae; phylum Streptophyta; class Pinopsida; order Cupressales; family Taxaceae; genus Taxus; species Taxus wallichiana. The sequence continues at coordinate 289,874,150 of CM031240.1, forward strand.
TAGACCATATGATTCCATACCTACTCATATTTACACTCTAATTCTGGAAACAAAGTATTTCATGCCGCTTCGAGCCTCTAAAGTCACCCTACACTAGTAGATCACATTGTTTTCTTTTTTCAACTAAGTGCATTTCTCCTCTTCTGTTTTGAGTAACTATACTTATCATTATATATTGCAAATTGCTTTGGATTTATATTCTAATTTATGCAATTAATATTTATAGTAATTAATCTAAATATGCAACATTTTGCTAATGTTTATGCCTATGAAAAAAATAACCATATTTCGATAAAAAAAGCTTAGTTATTTATTTACGGTGTAATAAAAATGTCATTATGTATAATTATTTTAGTATATTAAGGACTCGATGGTGGTTTGTAGGAATTGCTTTGAGGTTGCCTCAATTTTTTTCTACCTTCCTTGTGTTGAGACAAAGGAAAAAAATGTATTAGTCTCTAAAGAAACATTGTGAAGATCCAAGTGTTTGTCTTGATATTTCCATGAAGTATCTTGGTAGTTCTTCTTTGACTAAGATTTCTCATATCCATCAAGTTCATTTCCTAAAATGTAATTTTAGATTTACAAAGAGCTGCTAGACACTTAAACATTGTAGAAAGGGAGGTGGGAAAAGAACGCCACCACTTGAAATTTTCAGTAAAGGGAGGTGGGGAGAAACCGCCCCACATTATATGGAATGTTTATCCATAATTGATTCTTTTGTGACTAATATTTCAGTGCTAAGCAAATTATTGTTTGAGCTTACTCTATTTTGATAACTTGTTATTTAGCCTATCTTCCTCTCATTTTCATAATCCACTAGATGGGTTAGAAGTTCGAGGGTGATTTTGGTTGGGGTTAACTAAAAGAGTCTTTGATTTGAAAGGTTGAAATTCAATTGTTAGTTTTCTTGGTTGATAGTAGTGAGAATTTGAAGTATGACATCATGGTTGTGTTTACTAATGATTTGAAGTAATATTTTTCTTATAGGTAAGTGCACGAAGTTGGGCGGTTAAAAATTGGACACAAAGCTGAAAATGAATGAAACGTGATCACGTTTTGTAATAAAGATGATCACGTTATGTTTTCCTAGGCTCGAGAATTCATGAACCTAAAATGTGTATGCGTTATAACACACTCATGAACCTAAGTATAATATTTATTTTATTTTTTCTTTATAATTTTATTATTTCTTATTTTTTGAATTTATTTTACTAAATATAAGAAATTAGGGTCACTCGCACCGATGGAAGTGATCCGTATTTTTGACATTGATAATCTAGAAGATAATTTTTCAAAATCTAATCTTGTCAAGATTTACTCATTTTCAGAATTTTAGTAATGACATAAAACTTTCAAGCCATATGTATTATAGCCGGTCTTTGTTTTGTGAAAACATATAGTTGTTTTGTAGGTTTTTGACCTTCTCGGATTGGATTTTGGCCCTATTGGTACTAATTTTGAAATTTGGTCCATAATTCACTTTAGTGTCCATGAATTAGCTATATGATGCTTGTCTACTTCCTACTAAAATAATGTTTAGGTTTACAATTCAAGGTTTAGGGTTTAAGGTTTAGGTTTTAGGGCTCAATATTTAGGGTTTGGGTTTTAGGGTTTAGGGTTTAGGTTTTAGGGTTTAGGGTTTAGGGTTTAGGGTTTAGGGTTTAGGGCTAAGGGTTTAGGGTTTAGGATTTAATGTTTAGGGTTTATGTTTTTGCTCATGGTTCAGTGGTTTATGGTTTACGGTTAAGGGTTTAGAGCTCATGGTTCAGGGTTTAGGGTTTATGGTTTAGGGCTCAGGGTTTAGGGTTTAGGGTTTAGGGTTTAGGGGTTAGGTTTTAGGTTAGGAGTCATGGTTTAGGGTTCAAAGTGTTTAGGGTTTAGGAATTAGGGTTTAGGGTTTAGGGTTTCGAGCTCATGGTTCAAGGTTTAGGTTTCATAGTTTAGGGTTTAGGGTTAAGTTTTCAAAGTTTAAGGTTTAGGGTTTAGGGATTACATGTTTAGGGTTAAAGGTTTAGGTTTTAGGGTTTAGGGCTCGTGGGCTCTGTGGTTGAGGATTTAGGGTTTAGGGTTTAGGATTTAGTGTGTATGGTTTAGGTTTAGATTATTTGGCTTAGGGTTCAGGTTTAGGGCTCATAGATCATGGTTGTGGGTTTGGGGTTTAGGGATTAGGGTTTAGGTTTAGGGCTCAAGGTTAAGTGTTTAGGTGTTAGGGTTCGTGTTCTGTGGTTTAGGGCTTAAGGTTTATGGTTTAGTGTTTAGTGTTTATGGTTTAGTGTTTAGGGTTTAGGATTAGGTTTAGGGTTTGCCGGTGTTCGGTGGTTTAGGTTGCATAGTTTATGGTTTAGGGTTTAGTGTTTAGAATTTAAGGTTTTGGGTTTAAGGTTTAGGGTTTAGGTTTAGGATTTAGGGTTTAGGGTTTAAGGATTAAGTTTTAGGATCAAGTATTTAGGTTTGGGTTTTAGGGTTTAGGGTTTAGGGCTCGGTGGCTTAGAGTAAAGAAATATTACCCAATATAGCTATCTTCTTTTTGCTATCATGATGGGAAATATTTCACGCATTGTAATGTTATGTGTCTTACACATTCTTATTAGTAATTAATAGAGAATATTCAACTAAAAAGGGTTCATCGAATTCATAGGAAAACATTCACAAAGAGTCATCACACTTTGATGTCTTTCATCCGTTGATATTTTAAAGGAGGGAAATGTTAGATTCGAATGTCCAATCCTTCCAAAGACCCTAGTAGTCCTTGATCTTTGGATGTATAGGGAGATACCGTTACTTGGATTTCATTTATAATGATAGAGATAGTTGTAAATTCATGTTATGACCTCTAAATCTATATGAATTTCAAGTTTCTTAGAAATCACATCACACCCTTCACTAGGATTGATGACTACCCTATATTTTTTCAAGCACTTTTGAAAATATCCATGTGTTTATCATATAAGGAATTATCAATGAATGGAAGGTCATTAAGTCATAGGTCGTGTGACTCCCATTTATAACTAAACAAGAAAGATTTACCATGCGATTGATAACCCCTTTGTGTTCTTAGCCATTCCCCTGTTTTTATGCTTATTTTGAACACCGTAGGAAGTTCACCAAATTTAATATCCATTCCAAAGAGAACACTTGAACTTTCTCTTTCTCTGGAGGAGAGAATACCTGCAGAAATTCAATTATGATCCTACACCTCTCCGCATTGGTATGTTTTCTATGTTTCTTTTGTTTCCTTTAAGATTAATTTTTGTGTTGTGATGGTTATGTTATCCCAATTTTTTCCCCGGGTAAAATTGATCAAACATGACCCCGCACATGAGATAATCAAAGGGTCGGCTCAATATTACGATCCCACATTTCAAATCCAACAACAAAAGTTATAAAGCGGGACTCTACAATGGAGGATCAATGTCGGCGAAGAATCGAACAACATCAAAGGAGGCCAAAGGCTCATAGGAGGAAAACAGGGAAAGGCTCGAAGTTTTTAGACTTAGCCACATACGAGTCAACTCGGGGCCGAACAAAAGACTCACGAAAGGCACCACGTGTCAGCTTGGCGCAATTCTAAAAGGGCACATCAAAACGGAGACCCCAAATTTACAGCTGCACAGAGCTTCCACGTGTCATTGGTCCGAAAGGAGTCCCTAAATGACAGAGTCTGGTCGTTGTAAATTCCAAATGAGCGAAAAGAACCACGTGTGAGCTCGGTGCATTTTTAAAAGTAAGAGCCCAAAATTTAGAGACTTAAACTAGCACCAACTCTCCATGTAGTGAGGGTCCAATAGAAGTCAAATGGCAAGTGAGCCCAAATTGGCTAAGTATAGGAGGGTCGGTGGAAGCCCCACATGTATCAACGACACAACTTCAAAGGAAGGATCAAGAGTGGAGGCTCTAAACTTGTGCTAGTCCTCCATCTGTCTAAAAGTCAAAAAGGGGAAAATTCAGCCGTTTAAATCAACTAAGTATGAAAGGACCGAGTGGAAGCCTCCACGTGTCTCAACGGTGCACCTTTAAGGGTCGAAGCCAAAGGCGGTCCCCCAAACGAGCGCAGAGCTTCCATGTGTCCCAGGTCTAAAAAGAAGAAGTCAAAATGGGTAGAACCGGCAAATTGAAAAGTTCTAAATAGGGCAGAGCTTAAGCGGAAGGTGTCAGTGCCTCAATGACGTAAATTCAAAAGGTGCGGCCCAAAGAAGGACCCTGAACTAGTGCCAACCCACCACGTGGTCGAGTCGAAATTTGAGTAAGCCCGAATTGGCTCAATATAAAGAACCGGTGGAAGTACATACATGTCTCTTCGGCACACTTTCAAGAGGTGAATCCAAAGGTGGTCCCCAAACATGCGCTAGCTCGCCACGTGCCTCATCCACGCAACTTCAAAGGTAAAATCAAAGGCCTTCCAAATGAGCGCGAAGCCCCTCTATGTGTCTTGGGTTAGACATATGGCCCCACCAAGCAAAAGGGACTTAGTCAAAACAAAAATTATAGAGCAGGCCCGTAAAGGGACATGTGGCCATGTTTCAAGTCAAAGCGGGAAGGTGGGTCATGGAGGCAATTTGAATTTTTTGGCTTTTGTTTTGAAAAGGTGTAAAGTATAAAAGTAAGCTACACCTCCTTGACACCTAGAGAAGCCATGTGTCAGGCCTAAATTACATGTGGGGAGGTGGGCCTTGGAAGGTGTTTTTGCAGGGCACTGGGGCCCAAAGATGACATTTTGGGAAATGTAAAGTTGTGGGGCATGGAGTTTTTTTTTTGCAACTTTAATAAAAGCATATTTTGCAAGACAGCCTCGAGATCCCGAGGAGGTTTATCTACCAAATGAAAAAAAAGTGAATTTTGGGCTTCGAGGCTATGAGAGATTTTTATAATTTTGCATTTTTTCGCAAAAGGTGCCAAAGTGAATTTCAGGGGCCCGCGGATCCATTTTGCAAAACTGGTTTTTTTCCATTTTTGTACGGATTCGATTCAAATATTCAAATGGGCATATCTTTCAATCCAGTGCTCGAAATTCAACAAATTTGGTACCATTGGAAAGATCTCGACCTCCTCTACACCATGGAAGCATAAAATATTATTTTTAGTAGGCTTGATGGGTGAAAATTAGGAAAACATCTTTCATGCCATTAATGAAGGATCCGATTGCTTCAACTACCTAGATCTGATCTAGATTTTCATCTTTCCTTCTCCAACATGCCAAACAGACATGGGGAACCAGAATTGATAGATTATAGGTGGATTTGTAGGGCATTGATGGTTGGTGGTTGAGCTTTAAGAGAAGAATCAATTTTCTTCTTTCTCTTTGGTTTTCATCATCTATATATTGTAAACACTTCTCATTTGAGAGGGAGAGACATTCTGGGTGTGGGGAAACTCTGTAAAATTTGTTTCCCAACTCCATTTGAGCTATAAGCCTTCTCCTACACTGGCAAGCATGTTTGTGCTTCTGAGCATCCATGTAATGGACCGTGCACCTTATAGAGCAATAAAATCATTTTTTTGGTGTTCTTCAACCCTTTCTCATGTTTTTATTGTTTCTATGTGCCTCTCCATTTCATGTTTGTTTCCTGTGCATGTATTTCATGTTTACAGGTGTAAGATGTCATGTTTTGTGGAGTTTCGATGGCGGATTTGGATCTGGGTCTATGTCACTTCTGTCTGACCTCCCTCATCTCCTTTTCCCTTGTTTCATCCTCCCTCAACAGAGTATCTCACCACTTCCTTTTCTAGTGTATCACTACTTAGTGTAGGCTCTCTTTCACTCTCTCTCTCCCTATTTCCTTGGAATGGTTAGATTAGGATAGATTAGTTTTTCCTACACTAGAGTAGCTTGTAAGGTAGTTTAGAAGAACAAGAACCAACTTTCTCTGGAGGTCCATCTTAGGTTCGCAAGTCCCACAACTTGAGAGATGGTCTCATGTTGTGTAATCACACCGAATGCCCAATTTCAAACTTGAGACATTCAAGGGTGCTGATTTTGCACAAATTTTTGCACGCCTAGTAGGACACTAAGGTTATATTTTTCTCATCTTTCCAAGGTGTCTCATTTTCAAACAATAAATCATAAGCCACCGTGCGACCACACTAATAGTTTTGGCATGTCCGGTGGGAGAGGTTGAAGCACCTTACCACTTCATTTCATCAAGTTGATGTGTTCTTGGTGAGATTCAACCTTTTGAGGCACATGCAAAGCACATATGGTGTCAACAACCCATCCGAGTCAGTATATTTTCCTTCCATCCATTTTCATCCATTTTTCTTTCCACATCTTCCATCTTCTCCATTCCATGAAGTTGTGTAATCATGACTTCATTTCCATCTTGGAATTCACACTTGTAGCAACAACAAGTGCAGTCCACCTCCAATGTACTTCTCACTCCTCCAGATCAACATTATGATCAGATCCAAAACCATTATGCTTACCCATATGAGCAGTGGTCAAAACCAGTTTGGCCATGGAGCTTATCAAGAACAAGGGTATGCATATAATGACAACAGTCAAACGGAGAATGTTGATTCGCTGGAGAAGATTCAAAGAATAGAGGCACACATGGTGCATTCAGGTCAGACAGCTCAAATGAAGGCATTTAGGATTGGTTTTAGGGCACCTTGTCCATGGGTAGGCCCTATGCCAAGACATTTCAGCCCACAGGAGAAGCTTGACTTCATGATTGAGATGTTGCCCCAACTTGCGTAGTGGGATGAGGAGATAGAGGCCTATGAACTCGTGGTGTTGGGATCCTCACAATGGGTAAGTCTTACACCATCATCTAGTGATTTCCTCTCCATTCCCAAGCTGCACCATCTCAACCAGAGCTTCAATTTCCAAGCTTCCCATCTGCTTCCCCAAGTGTTGGTTTCCCTTCTCCATCTCCTAGTCTTCCATCTCACCTCAATTCCTCTTCCCTTTTCCCTTCCAAATCCAAGTCCCCTCCATAAGAGCTAAAGGAAATACCTTCCCTCCACCACAAGATAAACAAACAACTAGTGGAGACCCCACCCACCACTCCTCCTACTCTCCCAAGTCCATGTCAGGGAGAGACTCCAAAAACTAATCAAGGAGAACAAGAAGAAGAGCTAGCCAAAGAAGGGATGATAGAAAAATCTTGGGTGAGCTTGGCTCTTAGATTCAGAATTAAAAATATTCCCTTGTTGGTTAAGCCCATGGAGGAGGGTGAGATCAAGTAAAAAGTGGTGGAAGCTCTAGCTACAGCACAAGCGAGGGAAGAAATAGTTACTCCAAATCCAAAAGAAGAGGAGTACATTCCAGCTGTGGAGGAGGATCATGCAAGCTTTCAAAGGCTCCAAGTGCGGAGTGCCCATAGAAGAACCTTAGTTCTTCCTCCCACTTCATTCCCTTCGAGCTCTCGATGTTGAAGAAGAGTTTGATCTTTCAAAATTTATGTTTGAGGATGAAGGGAACCATGGTGGCAAGTTTGCAGATCAGAGGACACCATGGAGGAGGTCGAACACATGTAACAAGACAACGAGGAGGTAGATTATCTGTCAGACTTGGAGGAATGCTTAGATGGAAAGGATCCCGAGGAGATCACATCATTTTCTCCTCCATCATCCACCTTCCAAGCACATGAGCCTGCTACCATGGAGGAGAACATTCAAGGAAAACAACTTGTGTCTCACAATGGCCCTCTGGAACCAAGGTTGGAGGATCTTAATCTTCCATGGTCTTCCCAGGAGGAAGGGAAAGAGAAAGAGGATGTCACCATCTCTTCCACACCATCCACCCAAGAAGGTACACAATAAGACTCCACTCTCGAGTTGAAATTCATAACCATGGACACATCCATAGGACTGACATCATGCCCAATCAGGTACTTGGCTTCATTAGAGCCAAGGGAGAATCCAAAACCAGTCATGCCCACTTCAAGGCATGAGGATGAGCTCCAAAGTACCAAGGATCAGCTGCAATGCCTCTTCAATCCAAATGCAGAGCAACTAAAAGAGGCATTTGTCTTGCTTCCAGCTGACACCTTGATGATTTGGGTGGAGGATGGCTTATAGTAAGTTTTTCACTCATAAGCAACCATATTCAATGTCAAATCATTTGCATGGCTGCCCTTTTTGATAAAGGGAAGCTACTTCTCCCTACCAATTGCAGGATTTGTTTGAGTTCCCTTTTCTTCTGGTTAGTTTAGGTTAGTTTAGGTTTGTTTTCAAGCAGAAGAAGTTCTTTTGCACACTCTGCATGTTCCACTTGGAGCATGTATGATTTTTAGTTTTGTGCATAGTGTGTTGTAGTGTTTTGTTTCTTTTGCGCAATCTATTCAGGGATCAAATTTGTGTTTACCAGGTAGACTCCATGCCCAATAGATGCTTCAAGGCCACTAATCATTTCATCTAGTAGGTAGATGTCCCCATGAGTCACCAACGCAATCCCAATTTTTCCCCGGTAAAATTGAGTAAACATGACCCTACATAGGAGATGATCAAGGGTTATCTTAGTATTGAGCCCACATTTCAAATCAAATATTCAGGTTACAAGCGGAAATCTACAATGGAGGAGTAAGGTCGGTAAATAATTGAACAACTTCAAAAGAGGCCAGATGCTCACAGGAGGAAAACAAGGAAAGGCTCAAAGTTTTTGGACTTAGCCGCATACGAGTCGACTCGGGGCCAAACAACAAACTTGAAAAAGGTACCACGCATCATCTTGACACAAATTCAAAAGGGTGCATCAAAATAGAGACCCCAAATGTGCACGGAGCTTCCACGTGTCCCAGGTCCGAAAAGGGATAGATTCGGCCATGACAAGTCCAAATGAGCGGAAAGAACCACACATGTCACCAAATGATTTTTAAAAGTGAGAGCCTAAGGTAGAGACTCAAACTAGCACCAGCTCTCCATGTAGTCAGGGTCCAACAGAAGTCAAATGGAAGCAGGCCCAAATCGAATAAGTATAGGAGGGTCGACCTGGAATCCCCACGTGTCTCAACGGTGCAACTTCAAAGGAAGGATCAAGAGCAGAGGCTCCAAACTTGTGCCAGCCCTCCATGTGTCCAAAAGTCAAAAAGGGGATAGAGTCAGCCATTTAAATCGACTAAGTATGAAAGGATTGGTGGAAGCCTCCACGCGTCTCAATGACGCACCTTTAAGGGTCAAAGGTGTCCCAAGCCCAAAAAGAAGAAGTCAAAAGGGGCAGAACCGACTGTTGAAAATTCTAAACAGGGTAGAGCTAGCAGAAGGTGCCACATGCCTCAACAAAGTAAATTAAAAGGCGCGGTCCAAAGAAGGACCCCGAATTAGTACTAACCTACCATGTGGTCAAAGCTCAAAAGTTGAGCGGCCCGAATCGGCTAAGTATAAAAGAATCAAGTGGAAGGAGCCACGTGTCTCTTCGGTGCACTTTTAAAAGGAGAATCCAAAGGTGGTCCCCAAACATGCGCCACCTGCCACGTGCCTCATCCATGTAACTTCAAAGGTAAAATATGGGGGACTAAGTTTCAAATGAACATGAAGCCTCCATGTGTCTCAAAGTTAGACATATAGCCCCACCAAGAAAAAGGGACTTAGTTAAAACACAAAATTACTGTAAATGTGCCCAGTAAAGGGACATGTGGCCATGTTTCAAGTCAAAGCAGAAGGAAGGGGTCATCGTGAGGTAGTATGAATTTTTTTGTCTTTTGTTACGAAAAGGCGTAAAGTATAAAATTAAGTCGCACTCCGCCGACACCTAGATAAGCCACGTGTTAGGCCTAAATTACATGCAGGAGGTGGAACTTGGAAGGATTTTTGCCAAAAGTGGGCCTAAGCCTGGGGGAAGACTTTTCGCCAAAATGGAAAATACGGGTCGACAGGCCTGAAGATAATTTTTGGGAAATGTAAAGTCATGAGGCCACGGAAGTTTTTTACATTTTTGCAATTTTCATAAAACTGCAAATCGCAAGCCGCAGCCCATGAGCCCGAGGAGGTTTTTCGCCAAATGAAAAAAAAAGTGAATTTTAGGCCTACAAGGTTACGGAGATTTTAATAATTTTGCATTTTTTTCGCAAAAGGTGCCAAAGTGAATTTTAGGCCCATGGATCTCGCTTTTGCACAATTGGTTTTTCCCATTTTATATGGATTTGATTCAAATATTCAAAGCGGAATATTTTTTGATCCACCGCATGAAATTCAAAAATTTGGTACCGTTGGAAATATCTTGACCTCTCTATGCAATGCAAGCATAAAACATTATTTTTAATAGGCTTTGATGGGTGAAAATTAGGAAAACATCTTTCATGTCATTAATGCAGATCTCGATTTCTTTAATCACCTAGATCTGATCTAGATTTTCCATATTTTCTTCTCCAACACACCAAACAAATATGGGCAACCAGAATTGACAGATTGTAGGTGGATTTATAGGGAATTGATGGTTGGTGGTTGAGCTTTAAGATTAGAATCAACTTTCTCTTCTTTCTCACTAGTTTTCATCGTTTATATATTGTAAACACTTCTCATTTGAGAGGAGAGACATTCTAGGTGTGGGGAAACTCTTAAAAAAAAATCCCAACTCCATTTGAGCTGTAAGCCTTCTCCTACGCCTAGAAAGCTTGTTTGTGCTTCTGAGCATCCATGTAATGGTCCATGCACCTTATAGAGCAATAAAATCTTGTTTTGTGGTGTTATTCAACCCTTTCTCATGTTTTGATTGTTTTTTTGTGCCTCTACATCTTGTGTTTTTTTCCTATGCATGTATTTCACGTTTCATACTGTGTAAGATGTTGTGTTTCATGGAGTTTCGATGGTGGATTTGGATCTTGGTGGTGTCACTCTATTGCCTAACCTCCCTCATCTCCTTTCTCCCCGTTTCATTCTCCTCAAAGCAGAGTATCTTGCCACTTCAGTTTTTGGTGTATCACCGCTTAGTGTAGGCTCTCTTTCAATCTCTCTCCTGTTTCCTTCGCAATGGTTAGATTAGGATAAATTATTTTTCCTACACCTGGAGTAGCTTGTGGTAGGTAGATAGGAAGAACAATAACCAACTTTCTCTGGAGGTCCATCTCATGTTCGTAAGTCCCACACTGAGAGATGGTCCCATGTTGTGCAATCACACCGAATGCCCCATTTCAAACTCTGGGACATTCTGGGGTGCTATGATTTTGCACCAACAAGTTATTTTTTCCATCTTCCAATGGATCATCCGACTTGCATAATACATACATGGAAATATGAGAAATGTTAAATTTGTTTCAGAGTGTGAATAATTTTACATTCAAGAGCACAAGTATATGTGGGGAGAAACAAGTTTGGAAGATATGTGTAATATATGCATTACAAGGCACAAGGTAGATGTAGTTATTTGTCCCACCTATCATAAACATGGTAGTTCTTAAGCAGACTCAATGAGGGTTCTGTGCACAAGACTAGGAAATATTGATGAAATATGGTTTAGGTTTAGGGTTTAGGGCTAATGGTTCAAGGTTTAAGGTTTATGGTTTAGGATTCGTGTGTGTTCGTGGTTATGGTTTAGGATTTAGGTTTAGCTAAAGGGTTTAGGTTTTAGTGTTTATGGTTAGGGTTTATGGATCGAGGTTAAGGATTTAGGGTTTAAGGTTTAGGGTTTAGGGTTTAGGATTTAGTGTTTACTTGATTAGGTTTTATGGTTTACAGCTCAAGTTTTAGAGTTTATGGTTCAAGTTTCAAGGTTTAGGGCTTAGGATTTAATGTTTAGAGCTTAAGGTTCTGGGGTTTACAATTTAGGGATTAGGATTTAGGGTTTAGGGTTTAGGTTTTATGGATTAGGTATATAGTCTAGGTTTAGGTTTAGATTTTAGGACTCGTGGATAAGGGTTTAGGTTTCAAGGTTTAGGTTTAGGGTTTAGGATTTATTGTTTAAGGTTTAGGTTTAGGGGTCGTGGTTTACGATTTAAGATTTAGTTTTTACGGTTCATGGTTTAGGGTTTAGCATTTAGGTTCATGGTTTAGGGTTTAGGGTTTAGGGTTTAGGTTTTAGGGCTTAAGGCTTAGGGTTTAGGGCTCACGGTGTAAGGGCTAAATATTTAAGGTTTAGGGTTTAAGGTTTAGGTTTTAGGGTCTAGGATCATGGTTCAAGGTTTAGGGTTTAGGGCTCAAGGTTTACATTTTATTGTTTAGGTTTATGGCCTATGGTTTAGGGTTTCAATTATAAAAGTCAAATGCTAAAATATTTAGGCTAAATGCTTAAACCCTAAAAAATTACCTATGATCGACCAAATTATACTATAAAAACTATCTCCTAAATCGTGACTCAAGGAGTTGGAGACTAATTCCATAAGGTGCGTAATGATCCTAATTTCTTATATTTACTTAAATAATTAAGTATAATAAATAATAAATGAAAAATTATATAAATAGTAATGGATGAAGCATGTCAAAAGCATATACAATGTTTATCCTATATATGCGTTATATAGTGCGCACGCGTTATAATGCGTACATGTTTTTACATTTTCATTTTTTTCTGCCATGCCTCAAGGCTTGGGATCTGGCTCTGATCCCCTGCCTCGAGGCATGGACTTGCACAAACACAACAAATAAGGTGTTTTTGCAGAAAATGTAAAAATGTAACTTCCTCCATGATAAATCAAAATAAAACAATCAATCCATTTTAAAAAATTATACCACAACATAGAGCAGTAGTTTCTTCTTTCTAAAAATATAGTTTTTCAAATTTTTCACTAATATAATGTTTCCATATTATTCATTTTCTAACTATGCCTTTTTATAGATATTTTTAAAGTTTAAATATGTCTATCTTTCATCGAGTATCTTTTTTTTTTGATCATCTAAATTGAAAAACAATTATACTAAAGACAAACAAGGCCTAATTCTATACATATTCAAAAATATATCTAATTTTCGATATTTTTTAGGTATTTAGTGGGGCATGATCGAGCTCCGTTATTTTTCAAAACATAAAATTAATGTACTAAAAAAACATAAATTTAAAAAAATACTCACTAAAAACCTAAAAAAATATCCTAACACAAACTAGAGGCTCTTAGCTATCTTTCTACTAGAGGGTTTTCAAAAATACTAAATGGTGCTCAAAAATGTCACAGCACAAAAGTCACTCTATTATGTTTTTTTAACAAAAACAGAGCACTTGTTGGTATTTTAGTTATTTGACCCACTTAAACTTATCCGTTGTCATTAAAATTTAGTGTTTTAAAAACTAGATTCAAAATTCTACAATTCATATTTCTACAACATATTCCAATTTTGAGTGTAACTAATTAGAAAAAATCATATAAGTTGAAGTTTTTTATTTTTCATAAAAATGTGTCCACTTAAGACCCCCTTTTCGCCCCCAACTTGGTGCACTTACCCTATATGTGTTTAACTCTGGATACAACAATTAAAAAAATGTTTTGGGAATTGAATTGGGATGTAGTAAAAAAGGTTGTAATAACAATCGAGAAAAATGATCCTCATGAAAATTTCAATGCTCAATGGTATTCTCTTTCAATGAACTCGCTTGGTTGAAAAATAACGTGTATTTAGGTAAAAACATGAAGGCATGATCTATAGATTCAAGACAATATACTAACTTTATAATAATTAACTTTTCTTGTATTTTTATTCTTGATTTTTTATTTATTTAGTACTAATTTAAACAAATTCCAAATACTAAAAATAAATTATTATATTTTTAATTTTTATTAAATTTATATTTATGTGTTTAAAGAACTAACAATAATAAACTCAATTGTACATATGGGGAAAAAGGATATTATTTCATACTTAAAACAAGAGCTACACAAACAAAAATCCATCTCTCCAAGACTCCACCTAAAGTTAAATACAAGAACCCTTTCATTAAAGAATATAAATGAGATCCTACGCTAGAGTCGGGAAGATAAAAATTTCATGTGAGTTGCCAAATATCTAAACGAAAAAGTTTGATAGGAAATTAAGGGTAACGGAACAACTTCCTATGCTAATCTCGAGGAGAGATATTATGCAAAACTTTTAACATGGTAAAACAAGCTTATTGTAAATATCAAAGAACATGTTCATAATAAGAACACAAACACCAAATATACATGGGGAAAATCCTTTCTGATAACAAACCCCACACTCCAAAAGCCCACTCAAGGTATTTCAAATCTAATAACAAGATTACATACACTACAGAGAAAGTTTCTTATAAGAGTATCACCAAAAACAATTCTATGAGGATTCCAAATTTACAGTACTTGCAAAGCTCACCACACCAATTACTTCTCCAAGGCTTCAATTTATAGACCTCCGGTTATACAAGAAACCATCTATGGTTTACAAAACCATGTGGCAAACCTCTCATGAGGTGGATATCATTAAAGAGAAAGATTTCGGTCTAAAATTAGGCTCTCACGTCCACAATATTCTCCCCTATTTTTGACTCTTATAGATGTCATAAAATCTATCATAATATCTCCAAAAATAGTCCTTCCATTATATACTATCATATGGGAATCTTTTGATAACTCCTATTTCTTTTTTTAGAGTGTTGACAATGTGAAACGGCTATAAGAAAATATTGATTGAATAAACTAAACAAGGTTGAGACACCTTATTTCCAACAATCTCCCACTTGTTGAATACCTTGTAAGGCTTAAGGGAAAGATACATCATGGATCAACGCTAGGGACCGAGAGGCCCATAGACTCAAAACACCACCTAAATTTCACAGTGCTCACAAAGCTTAGTTAATGCATCTGCAACATTCACAACTGTCTCTACCTTTTCCAGCTTCACCCTGCCATCCTCGACCATATCTCTCATGAAGTGATATTGAACATCAATGTGTTTGGTCCTGGCATGAAAATTCAGGTTCTTCACAAGGCAGATTGCGCTCTGACTATCACAATACATTATAACTATGCCCTGTTTCAATCCAATATCTAAACACAAATGCTTTAGCCAAATGGATTCTTTACAGGCATGAGTAGCTGCCATGTACTCTGCCTTAGTAGTGGACAAAGCGACCATAGCCTGTCACTTGCTCATCCAATTAATTGCACCACCATTAAGAGTAAACACATATGCACTGGTGGATCTTCTGCTATCGACATCATCGGCCCAATCTGAATCCACAAAACCATGAATACGTAGGGAATTTTGATCTCCTCTTCCATGAAAACATATAAAGTACTATGATGTACCCTACAAATATCTCAAGACCCTCTTAATCGCAACCCAATGCACTCTTCCAGATTAGACATAAACGGGAAGGAACTCCCACCGCTTGGGAAATGTCTAGTCTGATGCACTCATAACATAAATTAAGCTTCCAACTACACTGCTGGTAAGGCACTCTTCATTTCTTCCATCTCCGATGGGGATGAAGGACATTTTAAAATGGAGAGCTTGCTCCCAAAGTAATGTAAACACAAAGTGGTTTACAATCCCGCATGTCAACCTTTCAGTAAAACAGTAACAAACATACTTACTCGCCAAGCCATAGCTTTATGTTCTCATGATCTCTTATAATCTCCATCCCAAGTATGTGTTTTGCTGCACCAATATCTTTCATTTCAAATTTTGCAGAGAGTTGAGATTTCATTCTCGCAATCAAACCTTTCCTTTCCCAATAAACAACGTGTCATCAACATATAAAGTAATTACCAGAAACAATCACCATCAGATTTAAAATATACACAGGATCGATTTAGACCACACAAACCCCAAACTCAACACATATGAATCAAACTTCTGGTACCACATCCTAGGACTTTGTTTAAGGCCATATAGGGATTTCTTTAACTTACAAACCATCTTGCTTTTACCTTTCACCATGTAGTGCTCTGGTTGTGTCATATAGATTTCTTCCTCCAAATCACCATGAAGGAAAGAAGTTTTCACATCCATTTGTTCAACCTCTAGGTCATAAGCTGTTGTAATAGATAATAAAAACTGAATGGATGTCATTTTAGCAACAGGAGATAATATCTCACCATAATCAATACCCTCAACTTGAGAGTAACCCTTCACAACCAACCATGCTTTATACTTTTCAACATTTCCATCTAAACCAATCTTTTTCTTAAACACCCATTTACATCCAATAGGTTTCCGACCTTCAGGAAATGGTACAAGGTCCCATGTATCATTCTTTTTAAGGGCTTCCATCTCTTCATCCATGGCTATTTTCCAGACTTTGCATCATTCATACCTAAAGCCTCTTGTACAGATCTCGGTTCATCAATGTTAGTACTCAAAGCAAATATACACTTCCAATCATCAGGAGAATACCCATACCTTTCAGGTGGTTTCCTTTGCCTTGTAGACTTTCAAACAAGTTGAGGTGGAGATTCTTCCACTTCTTCCTCTTCTTCTTCCTCTTCTGAAGATTCAAAGCTTGGTGAGATCTCCTCAACTTCTTGTCTATTTTGGGGTCTCGATTCAAATTTCTCGTGTGTAGAAGGAAGTTCAACCACATCCTTTTTTTGTTCATTTTATTTATGTTGTTCGCTGAAAATTAACAGGAAAGATTTAATCTCTCTAAAAATAACACTTCTAAAGTATATTACCTTTTGTGTAACAGGATCTCAAAGCTTGTATCCTTTCACACCATAGTCATATCCGATGAAGATACATTTTGACAAACCTTAGAATCCAACTTTGTTCTCTTCTCCTTAGGCACATGTGCATATTCCTCACATCCCAAAACTCTCAAATGTCTAAATGAAGGATTTTTCCCCACCATGCCTCCATTGGCATTTTATCAACAAGCACCGATGTAAGAGATCTATTTATCAAATAACAAGCAGCAGGGTAATGTAACAGCTTCAGCCCAAAACCTCTTTTCCGCACCAACTCTAATTAGCATGCTCCTAGCCTTCTCCATCATCGTTCTATTCATTATTTTTGCAACTCCATTATGCTCCCGAGAATACAAAGTTGTCTTTTGTCTTTTATCCCACAATTTGTACAAAGTCTTTCAAAGTCCGCATAATAGTACTCATTGCCATTATCGATCTCAAACACTTAATTTTATTCCCAGCTTGAGTTTCAACCATAGCCTTAAATTCCTTGAAACGACTAAAAACTTCAAATTTACTCTTTAAAAATATACCCATGTTCTCCTACTAAAATCATCAATGAAAGTAACATAATAAATTGATTTAGCAATAGAAGCAACCTTAACAAGACCAAATACATCCGAATGGATTAGATCCAAGATACATGAAGACTTATGAGTAGACAAGTAAAACTGAACGTGGTTTTGTTTGCCATAAATACAATGCTCACAGAAATCAAACTCCATATTGCAATCATTCAACCCCTCAACGAGGTTCTTATTTTTCAGGGCTTTTAAACCCTTCTCTCCAATATGGCCAAGCCTTTGGTGCCATAACATGGTCTTCTCTGCAAGTAATTTTGATTTGGTAGATAGAGCACCCTTTGGTACCCAAAAGCCACGACCATCCACAGAGGAAGAAACCCTCTCCTTTTCCAAATAAATAGTTATCGGGCTTAGTTTTATCCGAAGTGCTATTGCACTCAACCGTGCATGCATCAAGTTGGTACAATGTACCCAATCTACTTCCTCTTGCTATCACCATAACACCTCTCACCATTTTCACACCTACTTCAGAAAACTGTACATGCACACCCGCATCTATTAGCTTGCTAACAGATAATAAATTTCTTGCTAGTCCTAGGATATGCAAGACACTATCAAATCTTCTAATCCTACCATCAAAAAATTTCACCTGAATACTACCACGACCAAGATTTTTAAGGAAAGAAATATCTCCCAAATACACCTTACCACCATCATAGTTTTCATACTTACTAAACCAGTTTTTGTTTGGGGTTATGTGGAAAGATGCACCGAGTCTATCAACCATGCATTATTAACTACATGAGTGGCCAAAGCTGCAATAAAGGCATCTCCATCTTCCTTTTCGGACTTAATCGAATCATGCTTCTTCTTTTCTTTTCTTTTCTTCTTTGCATTCCCTTCGGAAGTGTCCAGATTTTCCATAGTTCCAAAGATATCGCTTTGGACTTACCAGGATTTTGATCTCCCCTTATTCTTGGAATGGCCACACTTCTTCTCATATTTGCCTCGTTCTTTTGTTCTTCCTCGAACACTCAAAGCCTCTTTGGCATTCAAAGATACCTTCTTTCTCATCTCTTTGAAGAGTAGAGAACCAACAACATCCTCCATCTTCAGAGTGATTGAAGTGCTCCCAATGGCCATGACTAGGTTGTCCCATGAGTCTGGCAATGAAACCAACATAGTTTGGCACCTTTCTTCTTCGTCCATCTTAACTCCAACCGAGCTCAACTGAGTCACCAACATATTGAATGTTTCCAGATGCTCAGATATTTGTCCACCTTCTTCCATTCTCAAGGAATACAACTTCTTCCTCAAGAAAATCTTATTTACTAGAGACTTAGCTTGGTATATCTCACCCAGCTTTTTCCAAAGCTTCTCTGAAGTGGATTCTTCATGGAAATTTATCAGGATCGAATCTGCAAGACATAATCTAATAAGACCTTTAGCTTTTCTATCCATTACATCATATTTTGTAGCCAAATCGGATCCGTAGGCCTATAGACCTTCTCATCCACCGCATCCCATAGATCTTGATCAACCAACAGATCTTCCATCTTCAACTTCCACATTTGAAAGTTTGTGCCAGAAAACTTCTCTATGTCAATCCTCCTAGATGTGCTCACCATTTGAAAGATATTTGCAACTGATAACAAAGTATTCTCTCGCACAAGCTCCCACTCAAACCCGAATTAGCACAAAAACTCAACAACCCACAATCAAAACCAAAGGTGATTAGGCTTTGATACCACTTGATAGGAAATTAAGAGTAAATGTAACAACTTCCTACACTAATCTTGAGGAGAGATATTATGTAAAACTTTCAACATAGTAAAACAGCTTATAGAAATATCAAAGAACATATTCATAACAAGAACACAAACACCATATATATGTGGGGAAAATCCTTTCGTATAAAAACCCCACACCCAAAATCCCACTTAATGTATTTCAAATCTAGTAACATGACTACATACACTTATAGAGCAAGTTTCTTACAAGAGTATCACTAGAAACAATTCTAGGAGGATTCCAAATTTACATAAAGACTTGCAAAGCTCACCACGCCAACCGCTTCTCCAAGCCTTCAATTTATAGACCTCCGGTTATACAAGAAACTATCTATGGTTTACCAAACCATGTGTCAAACCTCTCATGAGTTGGATAGCATTAAAGAGAAAGATTTTGGTCTAAAATTAGGCTCTCACGTCCACAATATTCTCCCCTTTTTTTCACCCTTATAGATGTCATAAAATCTATCATAATATCTCTAAAAATAGTCCTTCCATGATATACTATCATATGGGAATCTTTTGACAACTCCTATTTCTATTTTTAGAGTACTGACAATGTGAAATGGCTATAAGAAAATCTTGACTAAATAAACTAAACAAGGTTGAGACACCTTATTTCCAACAAAGTTTGTTTCAAAGAGTTAAAAAGAGCCGCTTTGCTGCCCTCCTCCACATATATCGCATGATGTTTGAATTGTAAAAAGGAATAGTAGTACTTGCATTAGGAGATCCCATAATAATCTATTCATTGAAAATGGAAACAAACAGCTAACAACAATGCAAATAGAAACAAAACAACTAATAACAAGTAGTTAATCAAAACAATGGCAAAGATAGAAAGGTGTGGTGATGTATAATCCCTATAACTAATAAACTAGTCACATGGCAAGAAACTAGTGAAATTGTATTTTGACCAAGATCACTTGTCCAATCTTGCAAGATAAACAATTAGAAAAACCCGTATTCTTGATATCACACTTGAGATATTGATCTTGTGCTGTAATCAGCTTGATTCCTAGTTCTGGTCATATTTTTAGTGATATGTATATTTGAAATTTTCGATGGATATTTTTGGTGCTGATTTTCTATAAAAAAATTATCATCATGTGATCCGGTGAAAATGTTAAAATGCATCAAGACTATAAATCTCGTCAAGCTCCTTTGTGGTATGGATTGAAGTCAATTATTTAAAATTATTACAAACATGTCTACATTCTATTTTCCACGTATATTGGTTCATAGGCTTAGAGAAAAGTGTCCTTATGCTTTTCTTAATTTGTAATTAAGCATTGTAAACTAGTTTGATTTCTATTTATCATACCGTGGATTGTCATAGACTCTTACAATTATCTAGGCATATTATTAGACAAGAAAAAAATTGGACGTTGTCGCTTGAGATGGTATATATTGCCTTCAAAAGAAGGACATGATAAGTGTACTCTCAAACTACATAGAGGCTTTTTAAGTTTTCAGCCAAACAAGATCGATGAACCGATCATTGTTGCTTGCAAAAACATTTTCAAGTCAAAATCTAGCAATAAAATATCTACACTCATTGAATTTGCATCTATGGTGCTCTTCACAAAGATTGCATACATTGTAACATTCTTCCTCATTAATCCAATTTACTTATTTTAAGCCTTTAAGTACTTGCAAAACATACATCAGTAGGTGAACACCGAAGCAAGTCGCATAACAATTTAGCATGTATATGTAATAAGTAAAATGGATGCTTTAGAATAAATGGATAAGGGTTTGCTTAACTAACATAGGATAGAATTGCAATGAGAACTATGTGGATGAATTTAGAAATGGAGACAATTGTTAGCCATGACAATAGATAAATAAAAAAATTGGAGGATAGATACTTGTCCAAAAAGGTTTTTAGATGAAAAATCACCATGCATAAGTCTATTAATTTAGTTTCCAGTTAACTTAGTTTTTTTGGCATAATTAATACATTGTTATATGTATAACCGACCTATCAGTTACAGGTGGTTACCTGCTAACTGAATTCTCTCCTGTATTAATACACTCTTCATTGTGAATAAAATTATTCAGACATTTTACATTTCTTCTGGTCCAACAGTGGTATCAGAGCGGCGTGGAAGCAGGAGCGTGGAAGCGTGTAGATAAAAGATGAAGTGCTTCCTGGAACCACCGCTTCCCCTCCTGCGTGGAAATTGCATTTGACAGTTTGACAATAGTTAGAGAAACTGGCGTGGAAGCAAGAGCGTGGATTCCAGCACATAATTTCTACTGTAGATCCTCCTCTGTTACGCGACCAGCACATAATACATCTTGATCAGCAAAGTATTGAGTTGCCAAATCACCATACCAATGATGGATTCCAGCGCAGACTGTAAAGGCGACCAAGGAAGCGCGTGAAGCGCGTGACAGTTTTGAAGAGGGTATTTGGCGTTGGAGGAGCCCCGCATGGTTTGCAGCGCCTGAACCTGTGCGTGGAGATCTGCTTGGCAAAGGATCAAGTCTTAATCCAGCGAGATGTGGCTATTATGGTCATCACCAAATCTGATTTTCAATAATCCGTGAGGAAACGCCGCCAAGGAAGGCGCGTGGGAGAAGAAAGAAGACTACAGGACGAAGCAGGTAGTTGTGAAACCGTTTTCTATTCATCCCTGTCCACGTTCTTCTTGCTCACTCATATATGCGTTGTCTCAAAGGGGAAGAAGATTCATCTAAAAACAAGGGCATTATCAGTAGTCCTGTAAATAGATGACGACGACGATTATGAAGAAAACGGGAATGTCAATGTGGAATTAGGCAAATATCAGTCGGAAAA
This sequence comes from Taxus wallichiana var. yunnanensis, assembly GCA_018340775.1. Classification (NCBI taxonomy): domain Eukaryota; kingdom Viridiplantae; phylum Streptophyta; class Pinopsida; order Cupressales; family Taxaceae; genus Taxus; species Taxus wallichiana. Next base: position 289,895,778 of record CM031240.1, read on the forward strand.
CCCTGATAAAACAGAGAGATTCACGGCTATATTGAAACAGTTTATGCCTGACCAAATGGAGAGATATGAATCTTTTCGAAGGTCTGGGTTTCAGAAGGCAAATATGAGAAGGCTGTTACAAAATATAACCGCTTCAAACAAAATGAGAAGACCATACCTGTGCGCAGCAACAACATGAAGAATTCTGTTGTATTTCATGTCTGGCAATGTGGCATCAATCATTAAACTGATCCAAGTCCGCCTGCAAGTTATCCCATCAACGACCATTTCTCGGCGTGTGAGGAAACAATAAAGGACTTAAGAGTAAATAGTCAGGCGTGTGAGCGTACTCAGAGGAGGATACCCGTGGTACAAGCCCGCAGTTCAAGAATTCAAAAAGAAGAATCAGTCACCAAAGAGGGAGAAGAGAGCATGTGGCAATGACCACTGACCAACTTATCAGCACTGTGTGGAGTTTGACATGAGTGGCATCGACCACCGAAAACCCAGGTGTGCGTTGGTAGACTCCTTCCCCCAACATCTTCTCAACTATTGTTCGCAGATCATGCAATACATTAGCAAGCGCATCGTACAAAAGATCAGGAGACATGTGGAATTTGTTTGAATCAAATCGGAACAAAACGAGATTAAGCCCCTTCATTCATTCATCAAATTTGCTATCAAAGATGGACGCGAACAACCAGCCTATGATCCCATGCAACAGTCTGAGAGCATGAAAGTCATGCCCAGAGATGTTAGCAGCATTGCAAGCAACCATAGAGACGTGTCGCATTTGAGAGAACCGAAGAACATCGGTATCTACTCTTAGCCAGTCTCCAAAACTTGCAATCCGAGGACATAATGGACTGAGTCTTGTTCGACATATAGACGAAGAAGAGTTGTGTCGATCCAGATGACAAATGCGAGATTAAATGCCCTCAGGCACATCTGTGGCGCACCACACGAGCTTTCGAGCTCACTTCTTCATCTATTTTTCTACAAACGAGAGCACATCTGTCATAGAGATTCAAGAAAATCCAGGCACAGTCCTTGTTGCAAGAAGCAAATAGGACATGTCGTGACGTAACAAGATGATGAATCTGGGGTAGATTTGTAAAAACAATGTATTAAGGGGGGGAATGTTGGCATAATTAATACATTGTTATATGTATAACCGACCTATCAGTTACAGGTGGTTACCTGCTAACTGAATTCTCTCCTGTATTAATACACTCTTCATTGTGAATAAAATTATTCAGACATTTTACATACTCCTGATCCAACAGCTTTTCCCACAAATTTGTTCTAGTAAATTTAAAATCCTAATGGCATGAGTAGTTGATATTATATGCAATAATTGGAGGTGTGAGTAACTTATTTTTAGTTGCACATTTTGACTTAAAATTAAGCAATCATGGCCCATACAAACTTTTGATTCTCCATACTTCCGTCCTTTTAAAAACAACACCGCAACAAAGATTTTTAATTTTTGATTAAGAAGTCAATAAGCCAATTGCATTTTATATTTGTGGTCTTTGTTTTGCCAAAGCTGAATGCTAGTGGTTTTGGACTTACAAGTTGAGGGAAGTTGTTGATTTATGAACATAGTAAATTTTGTGTGAACTTTATCCAAATTTGTATAAGACAGATTTCAAGATCCACAAGCTACATCTATTATGTGATTAAGTAGTATCAATATTTTTTTATCTGTATCAATAACACAATATGAAGATTAAACAGTTGTATGTTTGTGTCTGATGTTCTATGTGAGGAAACATTGACATTATGTCAGTATCGTATGGATTGCATATATGCTAAAGCCTTGATATTGTTTTACTAAACCGGAAGTCGTTGGGATGCTTGCCCAGTGAAAAGTTAAAGCCATGTTCAATAAGTCATATATTCCTTCTTCCCATGAATATTTTGGGGTAAACATGGAATATAATTGTAACAAAGATTCTTCACCCATTTGTGTATGATCATATCTTAGATTTCGCTGAAAAGCAAGAAGAGAAGAGGCCACCCTTCTAGGTAAGGGCAGTTGTATTCTTGACGTCATTCAATTTTGGATTGATGCATGCAGAACTTATGTATTAAATCATAGAGGAAAAATCCAGATTGGGATAGGATCGGACTTTTATCCTTCATGGCCTATGTATTGTGATTGAAGTTGGTTTGAGCAGGCCGCAGTGTTCCTACATAGTGTCACCAAATTTTTTTCAATAGTATCTTACCTTCATATGCATATCATCATCCAGTAATCATAAGTTTTCGATATCAAACCGAAAACCTCCTTGAAAAATTAAGTCAAATATTCCTCAAGGTTGGGAAATGCATTCTTGATTTCTCTCAAAAGGGAGGTCATAAGAAAGTTGCAGAGAGATCAGATGCACCCATATATCATTGAGAGATGATTAGATTTACATCCAACATGCAGCATTATGTAAAGTTAAAATACCATTAACAAAGAAAATATTAATAATTACCCAAGCGTTGGTCTAGATCTGGACACAACGATGGTCGGCATTTGATTTGATGATAGGAACTTGCATTACCCTCGAGCCTAGAGAAAATGATGAAAGGAACAAAACCAACTATACATCCATAACTCTTAATAAAAAGACTACATAACCATAGCAATATCAGTGCTAAATACTACTATTCATGTATTGAATGGGATCACTATTATTGCTTCTTGTGGAAATAGATGCATACTAGTAAGAATGATCCTTGATTTATGATTTCTAATCCATAAAACAATTATCTACAAAAGCATTGGCCATATTGCAAAATTTTAGGATTAAGTTCATCACCTTGGCCATTCCCTTGGGATGTGGAACCCTCAAATAGTTTGGTTAGCTACTCCATCTTCCATTGAGAATTGGCTTTGGTATTGGGGTTGCCAATTTGGAGTGGTGGGGTAAGCATGGGACATGTAGATGAGAAACTTCCATTCAGCCCCTCCGTACATACTTCAACAGAAATTTCAAGTTGTGTGGCTCGCCTTCCGGCATGTGTGTTGTCAACATGTGCACATCAGTAGTTGTTTCGCAAGCATACTTGTAGTATAATCAATGGATATTCAAAACCGATAGACCAAACAACCTCTTTGTTACTAATTATAATCCATATAAGTTTGAAAGAAATTGATTATATGGGCGATGCACCTCTCGAGAAGAATGGTTTGTAGCCTTTTTCATCAACTTTCTACAACACAAGCCTTATCTTCATCAATTTCCTTCCCCACCGTATTTATTCTATTATTGATGCCTCGCAATGCTTTGATAATGGATGTTTCCTTCTTCGGCCCCTTTGCATCCTTTTTTGTTTTGACAAACACTTCCTACCGGTCTTTGAAAAGATTAAAAGAATGAGTTGAAGATATCTCAATAGAAGGGTGAATCACGATGAAGAGCATGCCACGCAAATTGGAAATCTTGCATCACCGAAAAGAAGTCAAGAGTTTGTAATAGATACAACCCTAGATGTGTGCATGGGTGGCACGACACAATGATTTTGAATTCTTCTTTCGGGTAAGATATTGCAATGAATGTTATCAAGTTATTTTTCACCAAGGTTTAAAACATCATTGAAACCTCATGCCCTCCATAGGGTCGTTAATCTCTGCAACCTACTTTCCCCAAAATTCTATCTCTTGCATCCTTCTCTCTCGTAAGCAAACACTTTAAACTCCATTAGCTACAACACACCATTTCCTCCGTAAATATGTAAATGATTGCTATGAATAAGATGAGATCAATACAAATATATCCATCTAGTTTTTACAAAATTGAGTGTCGTGATTCAAGATTAATTCTTTTCATTATTCAATTGTCACATGCTAGATTGGAATTGTAAAATATCTTTAAGCTTGACTATAAATGTCAGTTTTAAAATTTACCCTACCTATTTGATTTACCATTTGATTGTTATATGCTAGGTTATTCTTGCAACAAATATTTATGTGGCTTGGTCTGATATCATGTACTGCAAATATCTATTTTAACATTAGAATTTTCAGCTTTGTTTTATGGTTCCGTGCCATGTAATGAGTATAAAATATTAGTATGTTTAGAGGCTTTAGCAATCCATGTACATTATAAATATGAGGTTTGCGAAAATTGCTTTGGAGAAACATTTAAATCAATGATTTGGACAGGGCAAAGCCGCTTTTTGCAATCATGATAAACGAAAGGAAGTAAGACTCGCAAACTCATTTAACTAATAAGAGAATTATGTTGGAAGGATTCCATCCCCTCAAAATAGCAGCAGTGATTGCACCTTGCTTTGGGCTGGTTTAATCGCCCGATGGAGGTCACATGAAGGGGGTCACTGGTGTGTCAAGAACGCATACAGTTGAACAGAATAAAACGATGTTGGAAAGTTTTAGGGGAATACTTTGAGTGGCGGATCAGGCGGGGATAGAAGCTTCCGGTAAGTGATGGGAAAATATAGAAGGGATTTTTATGAAATAACAGTAATAGCCATTGCGATGACTAAGCTAAAAGAAGGTGAAAGTTCTTGCTTGATAGTTTCAGCTCAAAATTAAAGCATCAGCAACATCAATACATAAAACCATTGCTATTGTTTTCATGCATGACCAGATTGTGTAAGTAGGGTAAACAGCTTCCACCCAGCACAACCAGTGGAAACATCAGCAGAAACAATGCCCCTCATTCAAAATCCAATCACATGCCAACATTTCGTTGAGCTAATGAAAATGGGTTGAATTCTAGACTATTCGAGAGAACATCAAGCAGCCGAACACTTGGATTTATCTAGAAATGACTAGAGATTGTATATAAATGTCATTACTGTGCATCACGCTTCTGTTGGAGTCTCCATGAATTTTGCAAGGAGTGAACAAGCTCGTCTGCAACAGAGGCTTCAACCATAGAGGCCCAATTTCAATTTTGTGTAATGACAGCATCCGTCGTACCTACAAATTCCTAAATCAAGCAGATATGAAATAAATTTATAGACAATGCTCCTAATGATTTCCCGCACTTGTCCAACATGAAGAAAACTGAAAATGAAATTAAAAAAACCAATAAAACCCACCATTGTAGGCGTTACATAGAATTAAAATTACAGAAAATGTGTAACCGATCCATACCATGAACTTAAATCACGTTGTTTTAGGCTTTAAAAGACGAGCTTTTCTTTTTGTCGTGGGTTAGTGGAATTTTTGAAACCCACTAGTGGTGGTGTACTGGTTTTTCTTTTCTAGAAAAAGGGAAATGGAAATGGAATGCAAGGAAAATATCTTTTGTTTATTAAATGGAAGCATTTTGTCAAATAGTTCACTTGCCTTGTTAGTGCGTCCATATTCTACATACCAATCTAGCAATGCACTTGCAAACAAAACCGAAAAAAATCCAAGACCTGTCTCAAAACTCTTATTTCGATCTAGTCTGGGTGAGAGCAACGCACATTGGAGATAACATCTGAACACATGTTAGTTGCGTTAACTGAAACCACTATAATGCTCGATGGGTTTGCATACAGTTGATCCAAGATCCGTAGTAGTAAATGGCCGAACCCCAATTTCCAATGTTTGTAACATGAATGGTAAATTCTTTTGCTATGCACAACAGGGTCCGTGTCTATTCTACCAACTAAACCTTTTCAAGTTAAGAATTGCACTTCTACAGAGTAATTCCTACTGGTGGTCATATGGTGTTTCGGGACTTATACCACTAGGAGGAGCGTTTCCTGGAGCAGGACATAAGAGGGCATCATTGTGTGTCCTCAGGGTTCTGCAGAAGCTCAACTTTGAAATCCTTCCACACCGCCACCCTGTTTCACAAACTCCATCTTCAGCAGTGCCGATATATTCTCCCTTAAGCGATCCCCCTATGTCTTCGCCCATTCTTACACCCTTTGCATCCATGCCCACATCTTCTCCCTCAACCATTTCTCTAGTTTTTCTCCCACTCTTATACCCTCTGCGACCATTCCCGCATCTTCTACTCCAAAGATCTCACCCTTAGTGGCACCGCCTGTAATTTCTCCCTCCTTGATTTCAGTAAACCCCATGCCTGTAGAAATTTCTCCAGTCTCGGCCACACCTGCTCCATCTGAAGAAGTTAATCCGCCGACGATAATTTTTGTCACCTTAAACCACAAACCCTTCGTGTTCTGAAAAGCTTTGGTGAAATTCCAAGCAAGCTAAAGAATACCGTAAGCTAATTCAACATAAAACAAAACCGTAAAATACAAAACACAGGTGGGTTAATCAAATACAAAACACCTCATTTCAGTCAAACATATGAAGAAATTAAAAATAGGGCTGGCAGAAATAACATTTCCTTTATGAATCACCTCTTCAAGTTTTTATGGAACTAAAGCGAGACTAACAAAGAAGAAAACTTCACAGAATAAAAGTCGAGCTGATGAACTTAAGGTCTTGGCCTCTTGGTGAGTTACAAATAGTTTATAATTATCAACCCAAGTTCCATTCCTATTGAGTTCATTGGATGCTTTCAATAAGTGGTCAAGCGGACATCCCGAGGTAGGGATCGAATTTCTCCATATGAACCAAGCAGAGCATAGTAGAATGCTCCGAATGCGGATTGCTCGGTGGAAATTAAGGACCCAAGCCCACCCCCATGTCCCACTTAGAGAAAGTGATCCACCACTACAAGGCATACCTTTGGTCTATTAAAACGTTTACCATCACAAGTTTAGAACTCAAGGTCTTGTGCTATTGGTGAGTTATAAGTAGTTTGTAATCATCAACCCAAGTTCCATTCTCATTGAGTTCATTAGAAGCTTTCAATAAGTGGCCATGGGGACACCTTGAGGTAGAGGTCGAACTTATTCATATAGACCAAGCGGAACATAGCCATTGGGAGGACTTGTCTCTGCGTTAGCGCGCCACGAAGTGTGTTAGGTCATTGGGTCACTAACTTCGTAGTATTTAAAAAAAACAAAAATCGAGTTGAATTGGGTATATGAAATGAATTCAAGAAAATATCACCTACCATTTTCTAGAGAATTCTTTTCTTCGCACTGAGCTAAGTACACCGTATTTTCAAGAACAATCCGTAAGGCACTTTTAATACATGGCAATGACAAGGTCACCACATCAATTTAAAAGTTGGACACATGATTGGTTACAAATTTTTGGTTTTATATTGTTTGTAAATACTATGTTGTAATAAGGGAGAAAAATAGTCATTTCAAACTTATGAACCAATCAAAAATTTAATAAATTAATTTGAATAGATTTATTAAATAAATTTAAAATTAAACATTAAAGAAGGATGTAAAATTTTTATTACTAATTGGTAGGAAGCAAATAATTATTGATATAGTACTCCTCCGAATGGCAGGAACTAAGGTTGCTTTATCTTGATTGATCATTATCATTAATGTAAAATAATGATGAAGTATTGATAGTGCTCTCGGAAGGCGGGCTCCTTGAGAAGCCTCCATAGTGGAGAATGGAGATACAATCGTGTGGTTCACAATTAGTTAGAAACGAAGATATTTTATCGCAATCTAACGGCACAATGTTATCCACATTTGCAAATTTAAACATTTTGGTAGTACTATTTGATTGCCGCAAAATGTTCGCGCTTTGTGTTACTTCGAATTGTCTCAGTGTTCGGTCTGCTGGAGAAAAAGCGCAACTTGTTCTTCCAAGAGCAGAAAAAATCAACGCCCTCTAAATCTTCTTCAGTAAAATTCTCTAAATTGAGAGATTGGTTATTCTCTACATCTTCAAGAAGCGAATCCAGTAGTTCACAGTTCTGCTCCGAAATTCGGTGGGTATCTTTAGAGGACTGTGATTCGCAACAGAAAATGCGGCGCAGCGGCATCCTTCTTTAACGCTTGCCGCAATTCTTCCCTGTCAATCTTGGCTCCAGCATCTTGAATAAGTCTTCGAAGTTCTTCCATTAACAGAACAAAATCAATGCTCTCTAGATTTTCTTCCGGCAAATCCTCAAAATTTAGAGACTGCTTGCTCTCTACCTCCTCAAGAAGCAAATCAAACAGTGCACAATTCTGCTCCTCCCAAATTCGGTGGCTATCTTTAAAGGACTGTGAGTGTGAACGGGAAAATGCGGAATCCTTCCTCAGCGTCTGCCACAATTCTTCCCTAGCAAACTTGGCCGCAACAGCTTGAATTTGTGCCGGAGACAACGAAGAGGACGACGGGATTTCCGGCAGAGAGTGAGGAAAAATGTAAGATGGCATTGTGTCCTCTGAGAATATAGACTGCACAGTCGTAAGCGCGAGCGGCCTGTTGAGGGGAATCATACGACCCCAACCAAATTCTGCCAGTGGAATTGGGCATTCTCACTTCTGAAACCCATTTTCCCCATTTTCTCATTCGGACTCCCTTGAAATGTCGTGGTGTTCTGTGTAACTTATTTTGGGGTTTATGCTTTGACGAGGTTTTTACCATTTTGGGTTAGCAACGAATTAACGGGATTCAAACTCGGGACTCGGGAGGGATTTCTGAAACAAAACCTTTGTTCGAATTGGTTACGAGAATGAAATGTGGGGCATATTTATAAACGACCTGAATTGTGGGGACAGCGTGTAACATTTGTGGGCTCGAAGACTTACACGCGTAAGCGAGAGCAAAAACATGTGGCTATTTTGTAGTGGATAAGATTAAGTTACAATCTCATTTTGCAATGCAGTGAAGGAAGGGCATTGTGACCAGATTAAGTGGTTGCGCCGGAAAACGTCGTTGCCAGCTGGCTCTGCTAAAAGGAGACATTGCCAGCTGGCACACAGCTCTCTCCATTTGCATTAAGATGGAAACGAGTATTTTGTCAACCAAGCAAGTCATTTATATCCCTAAGGTTTTACAACCAATGAACAAACATAAAGAACAATGAACAATTTTTTTGAAATTTTTGGAAAAAATATAACTACAATCACTCGAGTGAACATAAAACATCTTATCTTCACCTTCAACACCTGTTTAAAAAACTAGTATTAAATTGAAGTTGTGTATCATCTTTGTCGTCAAAGTATTTTTACATACTTAGATTCAAAAGCTAAAAACTCACATCTCTTATTGAGCTTAGTAAAAGATGACTCTCGAAGGCAATTGAGCTTTGATTTTATAGCCACAAACTTAACTCCTAAAGGATAATATGAAATTATGGTCGAAAAGATCCATTACAAGTTTAGTTGGCCTTTTGAAGCTTTTGCAACTTCAAATGATCTTTCTCCAATGCTTCACAACTTTTTAAAAACCTTGTAGTGTTTCCTGTTTAAAACAATGGTTTAGTGTTTCAATACAATTTTTGTAGTATTGTGTGACTTCTTTAGTGTTTTGCCCGCTCCAATAGACTTGCACGGATTTGTTAGTGTTGCATGACATCCGTCAATACTTGTAAGACAAACTTCCAATAGTTTGTACGACTTACATAAAGACTATACAAACTTACATGGACTACATAAAGGCTTGCACAAATTGTGCAATATATTAGACACTACACAATGGGATTGCACGCTTCACCGACATTGTCCAATTCACTTGCACACAACTTTAACAAGGCATAAATGCAACCATAGTAATCAGAGCCCACCAACATCACAATCCTTCATAGCATGACCTACCAAAAACAAAAACAAAATCTAAACAATTGACTAAAACTTGTTTTTTATTGATCCAAAGATTAATTGTGAACCCAAACGCTCTTATATGAACATATGTTTGGAGCTTAGAATCGTGCAACAATAAACTTGAATGGTTTCAAGGGATTTCACTTTTGATGCGTTTATGACAAACTATTATTGTTATTCCAACAAACTTAACCACGTGTGAAAGAAATTTTTCAAAGTTGAACAATATGTTCTCGACACACATGATGGCCTTCTTAAATGTAAATATGCTCATATGAACTTAATTGATTTCTTTTTTGCTCAAGATTTATCGTTTATTTGAGTTATTATTGTTATTAAAAAGGACTAACATGATTTTTTTCTTATTTTTTAAGAATTATATTTGTGTTTATTTTCATTTAGAGATGTAATACATAAAAAGGCTATCATAACATTAAATATATTATTAAAGCTCATTAGTGATCCTCTTGGGACTTACATTTAGTGATGTGTGTATCTTTTTTTTATAATGAGGAATCATTACATTTTACATTTTAAGCTTTGTCTCCCAGCCTAGGTAAACTTTAACCTAGCGTGAGAAAAGGACTACCGGGTGCACAAGTTTCATATTGTCTTCGCATGACATCTGGAACCTAGGTTTCATACCACCTTTGTATAACTGGGACACACTCAGGGACATTGGTCGGACTACTTCCGCAACACGCACGGACTCTAGTCAAATTACTCCTCGCACTTACGCTTGCCAATGAGGTTATTATGTACTTACTATGCCCTTCTTTATTGAAATGAAACTATTTCTTGCAACCAAGAACTAAGTAAAAGTTTTATGGTAAAGCATTGGAAGTCGGGCTCTCCGTTGTAATATACTAACAAGCCTCCGTGGTGGAGAATGGAGATAAAATTTTGTGGTTCACAATCGACTAGAAATGAATATATTTTTCACCGTGTGTGGTTAGGTGGTATCCACGTGTAAGTATCGTACAAAGGAAAATATATTTGAAGATATGTGGTTCACAATCGGGGTTAAATTTGACGCCCGTTTAGACGTTTTTTGCTATTTTAACCGTAAAATACTTGCAAATATTTGTAATAACCGTCACACGTAACTTGCATATTTAAAATTTGACCGTCATTTTTTATATATATGTATACATAAATTATAAAAAATATATTCAAATATATCTTTAAAATAACTAAATAAATATAAAATAAATACTATAATTGACATTATTTTGTATATTTGAAGGGCGGTATTAAAAAATGACCGTCACCGAAAATATGTTTGACAGGCATAGGTGGCCGTCAAATTTAACCCCGGAATCACAATGAGTTAGAAAGGAAGATATTTAATTCGCAATTGGCCGGTTTGACTGTTATCAACGTTTGCAATTTTTAAAAATTGAACAACGAATAAAAATAAATAAAATTTGAAGTGTATTTAAGCGATGAAATATTTTGGCTCTCTGTTTACTGGATGTCAACTGCGAATTGTCTCTAGTGTTCGGTCTGCTGGAGAAAAAGAGCTCCTTGTTCTTCCATTAGCATAACAGAATCAACGCCCTCTAAATCCTCTTCAGGAAACTTCTCTAAATTTAATGACAGGTTCTTCTCTACATCTTCAAGAAGGGAATCCAACAGCGTACAATTCTGCTTCTCCAAAACTGATTCCCAACAGGAAAATGCGTCATCCTTCCTTAAAGGTTGCTGTAATTCTTCCATGTCAAACATGGCTCCAGCGTCTTGAGTTAGTCTTCCTTGTTCTTCCATTAGCAGAACAGAATTAATGCCCTCTGCATCCTCTTCATGAAAGTCCTCCAAATTTAGAGACTGGTTCTTTTCTACTTCCTCCAGAAGCGAATCCAACAGTGCACAGTTGTGCTCCTCCAAAATAATTTGGTGGCTCTGTGATTGCGCAACATTGTTCATTAGCGGCTGCCAGAATTCTTCCCTTGCAAACTTGGCCGCAGTGGCTTGAATTTGTGCAGGAGACAGTGAAGAGGCTGACGGAATTTCGGGCACAAAGTGGGGGAAATTGAAGTTGGCATTGCATCCTCTGAGACAATAGACTGCGCAGTCATAAGCGCGAGCGGCCTGTTGAGGGGAATCATACGACCCCAACCAAATTCTACCAGTGGAATTGGGCATTCTCACTTCTGAAACCCATTTCCCCCCTTTTCTCATTCGCACTCCCTTAAATTGTCGTGGTGTTCTGTGTAAGCTATGTTGCGGCATGGTGTGGGGTTTATGCTTTGACCAGATTTTGACCATATTCGGTAGCAGACAATAATCTGGAAGAAATGGTGATGTGGGGCATATTTTTATAGATAATCTGAATTGTGTGTACAGCGCGTAAAATTCGCGTTAACAAAAACACGTGACTACCTATTTTGAAGAGGATAAGATTGAGTTTTAAGTACAATCTTATTTTGTCCGGTTGCATTGTTACGAGATAAAGTGGGGTACGCGGGAAAGACTCATTTCCAGCTGCTGTGCGGAGAAGGAGAAGCTCGCAAACAATTCAGTTTTAGGCTAATGGAAAGACCCTTCCGGACATTTTTCCGACTATGTTAAATTTGACAACCGCTTCAACGTTCTTACTTTTTAAAGTTGTTTTCGTTGTTTTTGCGGCAGTTGCATGTTTTCAATAGGTATATATTCATATGCGATATCTTTCTTCATTCGCGCACCCAATTTCTTTTTGCTAGAGGATGCAAGGATGGAAGACTTCGCCGATTGTTCGATATTTTGGTATTTAGGGTTTTTGTTTATGGATATTATAGGAGGATTCAAAAGTTGTTTACCCTGAAAATGTTTGGTTTCCAAAATTTTCAGTTTTCGACCTTCCTCTACAAAATTTGACAAATTTGGCTTCAATGATCGTTGTGGAAGTTCAAGTCACGTCCTCCCTTTCTGATCTTGGATAAGGGTTTGTGGGCACCTGAACTGTGACGACTCTTTTAGCCCTTTCATTTACTTTTGTGGACCTGTCTTCAAGCCCCCAATCGGTTGCATCCTTGAACACGAAAACCCCTATTTTTTACGGTGCACAACATATTGATCGTGGAGTTGACATGGTGGGTTACCCTACTTGCCAGGATGAAGGAAATGTTGTTGCTGGAGAGGGATTCACTGATGTACCTGTTCGTGCTATGCGGGCAGGAGTCTAAGCTTCAAACTTACCCCATGTCTGCCCCAATTAGGGAAGGGAATTGAAACTGAGCCATGCTCTTTCAAATATTAGAATAATATTAAAAATTATACATGCAAGCTAATTTTATGTTGAATTGGATCTAATGTTTGAAAATTCTGTAGGAAAACAGGGAAACACAGAAAATCTAAACGAGAAATATATAATTGGCTATGGTGCTACAAGCATTGTTTATAAATGTGTTCTAAAGAATTGTAAGCCAACTACTATAAAGAGACTGTATAGTCACTACCCACAAAGCTTGTGTGAATTTGAAACTGAGCTGGAAGCAAAATTCCCCTTAATTGGAAAGGTGCGGATCCTTGCAGGGTAAGCATTTTGGAGAGTAGATCCTTTGTAACTTTCTAATTACATTTTTGTATCTGTATGTGGGTTATCTTTTTGTATTAACATTGTTTCCACTTCTTTGAATAAATAAAGTCTCAAAGAAAGTATTTTACAGTATACTCACGTTTAGGGATTATTGTATATGTCAGGAGTTTTTTCGACCATGATTTTTCATTCATTTTTCTGCTTAATCCATTCATAATGACTGTAAATGCTAGAGGACATTTTAATTCTCTACAAATTGGATGCCATTTGCATCTCGAATTTGAAAAACATGGAGCATTGGTACGACATGGGGTGGATGCCACTAAAATGGATCAATAGAAGTATTAAGACTGATTTGACAGAATTGTCTTTAACTTTCCTCATGTAGGCTATTTTGGGAGATCAGAATGGGATAATATTTTTTGTGAAATGTTTTGTAAAATACATGGTGTAGCAATTTTTAAGTTTTTAAGAGACATGGTGTGTAGCTTTATGGTTAGTTAAATATATTGTTTTTTATGTTTTGTTGTTTTGCTCTGCTGTAGATTCTCGAACAACATGAAATTTGAAATTTGATCTCAACATGAAATTTTCGTGATTTGAGGTTGCATGATAACTGTTTGACGAAATGCACTCAAATTAATTGCATCTTCTGGCTCTTGAGTTTCAACTTAACAATGCCTCTTGAATTTTGGAAGCTTGGAAGCCTACTTATTTGTAAGTTCTTTCAAATTATATTTTGTGTTGTTGATCGATCATGTATATGATGATTGTGGAAGGGTTATGTCAAGCACATTAAACATGCATATATAATACACCCATGGTCTAATGAGTCTAACAATATTATGTTATTGTTTTTACAGGAATCTATCCTCAAACAATATTAAGGGAGCAATTCCGATAGAGTTGGGATATATTATTAATTTAGATACACTATGAGTTCAATTTTTTTTTATTTTTTGGTTATACTTCCAATAGGCTATTAAGAATTGTGTTTGGAGTGAAATTTACTATCTAGATGACAAGCTGTGAAAGACTTCTGAATGTTTTGTTGATCTCTGATCTACGTATTCGGTAGCACAATGGGGATTTCCTCCTTGTCAAGGAAACTTCAATTGTATCTCATCATCTTGTAGTCTGCAATCCAATCTCGAAGTAGTGGAGAATCCTTCCTCCATTGCACAAGCCCAAATCAAAATATGTCGTGTCTATCATTGAAAGAGGATTTAATTCTAATTGCAAGGGTTTCAAGTAATTATATCAGGAGGGAGATCTCATAATGGAAATGGGTATGAAACATCAATTGAATTGTATGATTCATTCACATATTCATGGGATGTGATTGGGGAGGTTCCATGTGAATAATAGGCTATAGCTTCTTCTTCTTCTAGCTTGTTGTGGTAGGATATCAGGTCATATAGATCTCCTCCCTGTAGATACTCCATGACTAAATATATTTTTGACTTGTTGGCCATGACTTCGTACAAGCTCCACCACATTTGTATGTTTCACTAATTTCATTATTGAAATTTCTCTCTTGATTTGGTTCACTTTCCCTCCGTGGAGTACCTTGCTTTTTTCTATGACCTTGATGGCCACATGCTTTCCTGTTTCTATGTTCCTGCACAACTTCACTTTAGCAAAAGCTCCCTACCCAATAGTTTTGATAAACTCATAGTTTCCTATTTTGTGCTTCGCTTCATCATCACCCCGCAAACCTTCAATATCATTTTTTGCATGCTTCAAACATTCTAATGCAATATATTTCAGGTAGAAAACAAAACCATGTACAAAGATGAACTTATATAGCAGGAAGAGGGTATTAACATGGGACTAAATCCAATCATGGGTATAAAGATAGTTTTATATGGTGCACATCGAATTTGGTTGAGATTATTTTTTGAAAAATTACACAAATATGATAATTATAGTGAAAAAAGAAGAAAGATAAATCAAAATTAAAGAAATATGATAATTACAGGGGAAAAACTATATTTATAAAAAGAAAATAAGATTTTTTTGGATGAGTAGTGCACTTATTCGTCACTAGATTACATAGATTTTCAGTATCTCCGCTCATACTTTGAGGAAGTAATATCCATAGACTAATTACAGTATGAAATTGAAAATATAGAATAATCTTAATGGAGGAGTCCCTCCTTTTGAATTCTAAAATACATTTAGTTATATTAACTTCTTCTTTCACTTTTTTGCAGGATATTTGTGGAGTACCTTGCTTTTTTCTATGACCTTGATGGCCACATGTTTTCTCGTTTCTATGTTCTTACATAACTTCACTTTAGCAAAAGCTCCTACCCAATAGTTTGATAAATCATAGTTTCCTATTCTATGCTTTGCTTCATCATCACCCCTACAAACCTTCAATATCATTTTTTTGCATGCTTCAAACATTCTAATGCAATATATTTAGGTAGAAAACAAAACCATGTACAAAGACAAACTTATATAGCAGGAAGAGGGTATTAACATGGGACTAAATCCAATCATGGGTATAAAGATAGTTTTATACGGTGCACATCGAATTTGGTTGAGATTATTTTTTGAAAAATTACACAAATATGATAATTATAGTGAAAAAAGAAGAAATATAAATCAAAATTAAAGAAATACGATAATTATAGGGGAAAAACTATATTTATAAAAATAATTTTTTTTTTTGGATGAGTAGTGCACTTATTCGGCACTAGATTACATAGATTGTTGGTATCTCTGCTCATACTTGAAGGAAGTATGTAGCGGATTTACAATTATGAGTATGAAATTGAAAATATAGAATAATCTTAATGGAGGAGTCCCTCCTTTTGAATTCACAGATACATTTAGTTATATTAACTTCTTCTTTCACTTTTTGCATGATATTTGTGATTTTCTTTCTCCTGCGGTAAAGAAGAGAGTGTTGGCTCTAAACGAACTTTGGGTGGGTTTCAATATTTATTGAAGTATTTATTCATTTGTTTTGTTTATTGCATGGATTCATCTATGGTGAGCAATAAGAGGGCAATATGTTTCTAAAAAATTTTTTTGAAAATTTGAATAATCCAAACAGAAGCAATTGGTCTTTTCCCGCATATTTGCCTAGAAACTTTAGTATATGATTGTGACTCCATCCCTATACCTATATTTTCTAGTGACAAAATTTATGGAGAATATAGTTGTACCCTTATTTGAATGTCATCCCCATCCTTGGAGCCCCACATCTCCAAGTAAGTATTATTTTTCGTCATTTTGTGGTCTGTTTGAGGTTATTTATTTTTATCATTTTTATTTTTCATGAAGCATTTAGTTCCTTTTAACCTGTTGCACTTCTAATAATTCCTCTGGCCAGGTTGTTTTTGATCTTCCTAAATTGTTGGAGACTCTCTTGAAATTGTATAGATTACTAGGATATATGAGATCATTAGCTGCATCAATAGGGGTATCTCCTTCAACACTTTGAGGTGATATGCTAACATCTACATCACTTACTACATCTCTTCCTGATAATATTTCATCTACAATGGTGTAAATGCATTAGCCCTTGATGGGGAAGGAGGAGCATTGTAGCATTTACACTCTAATTCAGCAAGTTGGACTTTGTTCAATGTGTTGCGAAGTGATTTTCCCATTTATAGACAAGGATATTATCCTTTGCACCAAAAATGTTACCAACATTCAGAGGAACGACCTCTTGGAAACTGTAAAGATCCACATCATTATCAATTAGTGCTTGAATAGAAACCCTAGCTTCACCAAGGGAATAATTCAACTAAAGATCATTGTATATAATGTTTCAACTCTTTTAATCCTACTAAAGAACCCAGAAAGTAGAAAAGAGAAAGTTAGAATTACTCTAATCTCTAGGAAGATTTTATAAGCACATAGATCTTACAAGGACAAATATTGTATGTATTTTACTGATCCAAGTTTCTTCTTTGAAATAAATAGGAACATATAACCTCTGGGATATTTGAAATGACAACAAAGTTAAAATGGGCAGAACAGGGAATACTCAAATTCTGGTCAAGAGGTTGATATGTTCTCAATCTTTACCTAAATAATACTATTATAGACCAATCTTTCCAATCATGTGATCACAACTAAATTGCAAGAAGAATAGCTACTCATACAAGCCATCAAATATTCCACAAAAAATGGGATGGTCATCTATATGACTCTAGAAAGGAAACTAATCAAGAAAATTACTCGAGGACATATACATATGCAAGATCTTTTGTACTTATCCATTCCTCAATATCTAAATCATCTGGTGGAAGTTTTCCTCCAACATTCCAAGTACTCTACTAAAATCCTTCCAAATGCCAAAACATAAGAGATTATAAAATTCAAATCATAGTGAGATTTGACTCCAGATCTTTGATAGATAAACAATGAACAATGTGACCAATTTGAAATTGACTAACTTAATCTCTTTCGCATCTATGTACTGGGATCACATTGTCCTGATTTGTCTCTTTTAAGTCTCCGCAAAAATGTTCAGAAGGAGTTCCTACAATATAAGTGAAGCCACAAAAAATGTGTGAGACTTACTAACTACTAGCTGAACCAAAATGTTATTGTTTTATTGATTATGATGTAGACGCACTGAAGGGATTTACTACTCTAAGATAATAAACGTAGCAAAGAAGGTCCAAACAATAACAATGAAGATGTGCAATGGTGGGCACATTCAACAAGACAAGCAACAATCCTCGAAAGAAGAAAACTATAAGACTGTACGGTCCTTGAATTCATGCTAAAACTAAAGTAGAAAGTTTGGCCTATGGACTTTTGAAATCGAAATCTGATTTTAAGTTCACCAAAGATCAGAACAACAGTTTGAGAATCTCATCTATATGGCATTACACAAAACACATCTCTTCTAACATGTTGAAAATAAACCTTTAACAAGTTAATACTAGTAACTTGAAAGCGCGAGACAGTTTGGTTGACGCCACTCTTGCTAGCTGGTTCATTCTCAACAAAATTTACCTCTACAAACATTGTGTAGAGTAGATCAAATAAGAATTTCTAGTGTCATTATGATTCAACACAGTGAGGTGTTTCATGGGTTTCAAGCATACCTTTGCACGGGTTTGTTTTCGTATGCATTAGGTAATGAATGCAACAATCAGAAAAACATACCTTCATCATCGAAGTCACTTTCAATGTCTCTTTCATCAACACCAAATTCATCCTACCTCGGCTTGATATTGAGCCATTTCTTCATTACAATAGCTGGCCAAAAGAACTGCAGGCATGTACATTTGAGAAAATAGATTTCAAGCCAACTGTCCATCTTCATTTCTCAAATTAAGATATCCAAAAGGTGCAGAATGAGCTCCAAATCACTGCAATGCAAAAGCTCTCATATGTGCAACCTGATTGCATATAGCAAGAATTACCTTTGTTTTTTTCTTTTCGACCTTTCATGTTGGAAAAGACTTCTTAACAAATCTTCTTACTCTGATCAACCTCCAAGGATTTCTTAATTTTATTTTATATTTATTGAATTTTCTTTTTCTTTTTTAAAAACTCACAACATGAAAGCATAGAAAACAAAGAAAAGTGTGTATACTTTGGATTGCCGTGAAGACAAAGCAGGCAGGAAATGACAGGTCGTCCAATATGTAAAAGTAACAAGCAAACAATGACTTGACTTCATTACAGCTGCATACTGTTTATGAAATGACTTTTTGTGACACACATATGGCAAACTCCACATATTTTGTTAAAAAGATCTAAAATATCTTCGTGCCCAAACATTAAAACATTAAAGTTTGCCATTACCAACGTATGCATAGTTGTTTGAAGAAACATAAAAGAAATCACAGACAGCAATTGCACTGCAAACTCCACCGAGACTCCTGACCCTCCCGCCCACCTGCTTCACAAAGCCCCATCTATCTCTCCCATGCTACGTATATGCAATAAATACATTTGGATTTTTCCTGTAGAACTCTCCTCTCATAATTGTGGTTGTTGCAATAGTAGTGGATGTGTTGTAGCTGTTCTCTGTCTATAAATACACCCCTACTTTTTTTAGTTTTCATCCTGCACCATCTCCACAATTAGATTAGCTACTTCTGCTTCTTATTTTACTGACTTATAATTCAGAAAGAGTTTTTAGTTTTTGCAGTTGCCTACATACTTTGTCGAAATCTTTGCAAGTAAACGTTGATTTTGAGTTATTGTAGTTGCTAAGTCTGAAACTAGAAATGTTTCTTGTTTAAGGAGTCGTTTGGAATAGATTTTTTTCTCATCTTGTCCGTGTCGGATGTCTAAATCCCTCCCTTGGTAATATCGTTTTCTCCTGTTTGGTTATGTGAACTCTTTTTCTCACCGGGTGGTCCCCTCGTAATAAGCATGGTCATATGGGAAACAGAAACATCATTTATTCTCCTGATTTAGCTTTGTTTTATATTTTACAAAATAAATTTTAATATATGGGTTGTTTCGGTAATGCAATGATACCATTTATGATCTCTAAATTAAATCGATGGAGTGCAAATTAATTTATTTATAGACACGATAGGGCCCCTATTGTTTCCCTTCATCATATACGAAGATTAAATTTGTACAATTCCTCTTGGTCTTTGATTTTGAGCTTAATTTTGATGATTCTTGAGTTCTTTCTTTCGATTCTTTTCCTTTTGGCAATCACAAGTGTGAAATACTTTTGGCATTTGGTGTTAAAGCCGAAAGTAGGATTTTGATGATTGATCTTTCTATCCCGTGATATAATAAGATTTACTTTTTTGTAAATTGACTAATTTGGAGGCTTGAATTTTTGCTACTCGAGTCTCTAGACGTTTCATCGAGCCAATGTTTTTGGAATGTTTTGAATTTTTTTGGTATGTTTTCTGATTTCTATTTTATGAATTTTTTAGTTATGGTGTTTCTTGCAATTACTAAAAATCTATCCTAGAAATCTTAATGGAAACTCCAATTTTATTGCGAGGGCCATTACAGGCCAAAATCCTCCTTACTAGATTATTAAGTTTACAGGCATTCTACAATGGCAGTCGGGTGGGCTGGTGCACTGTAATGTCGTGTGAGTGTATTTATTTTTATTTTTAATTTTAAATTTATTTATTAAGTAATTTGATGTTAAAGTTTGCATTAGACGTATTGTATCTTCCCTGGTAATGCATTTATCTGTATCCCTGTATTGGAAATAACATTGAAGTTCCCACAGTGGCAATAGTTCCTTCAGCCAGTCCCGATTTGTGACCAGGCGTATCCATCTGCTCTTGTCAGATCACTCTTTTTACATCGAAGTCTCTATCTTTTGAGCACTGGATTCAACATTACATTCGGGAGGCTCCACCTTTCCTCAATATTCACTGTAGTTGATCTTAGCTGATCTTATTTAGTCATCCATGTATTAGTAAGATTCACTCGATCGAGGTCCTGGGCGTCTGATGGAGATCTATTTGGTTGAGGGATGCTTAAGCTCTGTCTGTATTCTTGACAAACATGCAACGTATGTGTTTTCAGATCCATTATATCCAGATATTTGACAGCGCTAGAAATTGTCAGTTCCATGTGGTGGTCGACTATGAGTTTGGCACAGAGAAGCGAATATCAGACAGTCTTTACGTTTCTTCCACCCACAAGGACCCCTCAGCAGCTCCCTCCTGAAGGAAGCGACATCTTCTCATGGCATGATAGACTGTGCATTTATTTATTTCTCCATGGCTTTTTCTTGTTTTTTGAAATTTCACCATTTCTTCAAATCTTTGAATTTATATTTTCATTTTTATATGTATAATTTACATTTAAATTTGCAATATTTAGCATCAGTGCTGGTCTGTTATGCCTTTCTCGTAGCCTTTTTCTTGTGTGTTGAATTATATTTTGATTTTTATGTATGTAATTTGTTCTTGTTCTTGAAGGAGAAATCTAATTAATTGTTTGTCATAAAATTCTCGATTTCTTAGCGATATTTGGGTTCTAGCTTGTTATGAATTCAGAAATTCTGGTTTTCCATAACAAATTTTTCATATTCTCGGATTCTCCTATACTGAGGTTCAGCTATTTGTACCAAGTTCTGGACATTTGTTTTGATTTGTACTGGATATTAAAAAGTTCTGCTGAGGTTGTGCCCTTAGTACAAATTTCTCCTGCAGATGCAGGCTCAAGATGTCTTGTTATTACGTCCAACATAAATTATTCTGCAATATCTCTTTTTCCCACCTTCAATGCTACATAAATGATTGAAATCCGTGACATATATATGTATATGTATTTCTGTATTTGTCAGTAGAAGAAAAATTTATACTAAACAAAGTTGGTTGCTTTTTTCAAGTATTATGGCCGCTCCAAATGGAAGTCCATCCATTATCACAATATCTGATGATACCTCTAGTGCCATTGTTGGGAGCCCTCCGATTGAACTGGTAGCTTCAAATGGGTCCCCTCAGTCATATGCAACCCAGGCAACCACCAACGAAAGCTCAATACAAAGTGTCCAACCACCGCTTGCAACTTCTGTCCATTCTTTGGCTACTTTTGTTGCAACTACATGCTCAACCATTTCTGGTAGGATATCAGAGTCTCTCATCCCATCAGCAATGATTCTCGATAGTGATTTAACCACTGTCTTAGACATGATGCACAAGGTAGATGCAACGTACCTTAGGCTTGACGCGTTGTACACTTTCCTTCGTTTGCTAAGCTATGATCAGTACTACTCTGGCGGCGAGGAACACTCCATTAGAGTTGCATTCAATGCTTATCTTGTGTCCCTATAATTTTAGCCCCTACCTCACCCCTACTATGACTTTGCATTACTCATACATATGCCCACCTCTTCTATTCTAACCCACAGTAACCTCTTTTTGAAGGGCTGCCTCGATAAACCTATACTTGCATAAATATGTTGTACTTGTTCCATTTTAATACCACCGTCAGAAGTTTTGTATACTGCCTATCATGAGAAATACATAATAGTTGATGTACATATGTTTCGTACTTTACTTTGAATGAGCATGAAAATTGTTGTATTCTATGAACATCTTCCCCACTGTACATATCTTTACGTGCTTATTCTCTAAAAAGAACCACTTAATGTGTACGATAACTTGGTTACCCCACTTTATGGTTTAGCGCATGCGCCCTCATACTTTACATTACCCCATTTGCTAATTCATTTCCATTTTATTTTATTGTTTAGGAACCACCAGCATCACAGGCTCCATTGGCCCCAACGTTGTGCCTCCTCAACTGGCTGTACACATGCCAACAGCCCGCACTGATACTTTGGCACCAACTACACATGAAGGATGCCTGTAGACTGCATGCAACTCACGCCAATAAAATCGTTAAATCCTTACCAAAGCCTTTGGACTATTGAAGGCAGGGTCATCAAAAAAGGCTACCTAAACAACTATACCACGGACAAATGCACAGGGCAAGTTTTTAGCTTCGACGTTATCGACAAAAGCAGTTCAGATATAGTGGTGACTTCTTTTGACCAAGCTGCAACTTCTTACTACAACCAAATACAACTAGGTAAAACATACACAATCAGAGGAGGCACCTTGCGGCCTGCAAAAAAAGATTACAACAACTCCACAACTCCTTGGGACATCATCCTAGACTTGGATTCCTCTGTAAAACTTAGTAAAAATCAGCCCGTGGACATACCGCAATATCTTTTCCATTTCAAAACAATAGCAGAAATCAACTCCTCCCCGCCAAATCCACCATTGACCTACTAGCTATTGCACTATCCATTACTGCCCCCTCCACTATAAGGAAAAGTGATAGTACTTTTAACCACAAACGCACAGTCCTACTTACTGATAACTCGACACTATGTATTGAGGCAACGTTATGGGGTGCTTCCAGTGACAATGAGGGAAAACTTCTGAGTGAACTATGTGCTACATAGACATCGGTCAGACCAGTTGTTGCAATTAAGAGAGCAAAAATTACATCTTTCAAAGGAACAACATTAGCCACAGGCCCTAATACACAAATCTTCATAGATCCTGATATAACTGAGGCTCATGCACTGCGTGCATGGTTTACTTCGCTCGACTCTACTATTGCATACCCTTCAGTGAGTATTGGAAAAATTGAGGAAACCGATATCGCAGGCATAAAATCCTCCTCACAACTAGGTAAAACACTCACCTTCTCCACCGCAACAACAATTATACACATGAATATGTCCTCATTTAGCTATCCAACATGCACATCAATTGTTAACAACCAACAATGCAAGAAAAAACTTGATCTAACTGCAAACTCCTCTTGGTATTGCCAAAAATGCAAGCATGATGTCTCTCATTGCGACTACAAATATGCATTACACTTCATCATTGAGGATGGCACAACAACAACATGGGTAACTACTTTTGATGAGGTTGCTACATCAATCATGGGTATATCAGCACAAGAGCTACAACTTCTTGCACCAACACCGACAAGTTTTGGCCTGTTGTTAAGCCAATTCTATTCCACCGCTACATGTTCACAATAACCACGAAGCTAGAGGTCTACAGGTCAGAAGAGAAAGCCCAATGCACTGTTGTCGCTGCAGTTAAGGACATGACTTTCAACATGCAGGAATCCCCACTAGATGCATTCCTCGCATCCCCTTAACTATCTATTGACCAAAAAGATCCTGTACTATCTCAGAAAACATATTATACTGTACCCACACAATGTTAGGAACTTACAAATACATACTTACCATACCACCTACTCCACATATAAGTTTTTGCATTCGTAAGTTATATAACCTTTAATATGGATGCATGTTGTTGGTTTTCATAGTAAGTTGCGACAGTTCACCATATGCATTTGTGCTCAAGTTTTCCTATATTTATATATCACTCTTGATTCTTAATATGTCTTTATAATACAACATATTCGGGTGGAGGGGGACATTTCCCTCTCACCCCGTCGTCATCGAGGATAGCTTGCACATTAAAAAGGTCACTTTATACCAGCAATGCAAACACTGTCGACATTATTAAACAAAAAAATGATGTTTAGACATACATTGTTACACTTCACGTCAATAAAAAAAAGTACTTCTACTTTTTGCATGCATTAACTACCCTCTATACCTAATTATTGTTACCTGTTTCCCTCATTTTGCGTAGGCCTGACACGAACTGAGAAAAATGCAAAGGCTCGGTTGAGGTATGCAGCCAACAAAAACAACCTAAATGAGCATCGTCGCCATATAGCTTGCATGAAATGACAAAAGCTGAACACACAGGCGCCAGTCTATATAGCCAACCATGTCAACCTACTCGAAGATCACACACCAAATACGCATTCACTCCAAGATACCCAGTGCCAATTCCATCAAAGATTAGATCACCTCCCACCTCCAAACAGATGTTCATGTTGTAATGAATTATATGTTGGGCTACATACAAGGGTTTACAAAGGTGCCAATACCTGTCGCAGATGCATTGTTGAAAAAGATGATCGTCGCTTCTCAAGTTGGAATAACATGGACCCAGGCCCGCAACCTAAGGTTTTATCTTCACTTACACAAGTTGAGGAAATGTTGATAGCAAGGGTCAACCCAATATTGCAGGTGACTCACGCTGTAGGTGGTCAATACAAATATAGGGGCCACACCATATGCTTCCCCCAAGATGTTTCATCCATAACTAAACACTTGCCTCGGCGTGTCGAAGACTTGGACATCTTAATCATCCGAAGAATCGGAGCAACAAATAAAGCTTACGAATGCTTTGTAAGTAGATCTCGTGTTTTGGCTGCATTGCAATTCAAAATAGCTCATGACCCTTACTACAAGGATGTTGTCCTAGACCACACTGCATTGCATTCCCTACCACCTCACAGTACTGATATATCTACTTCCCTACCACACTTCAATTCAACTATCCTAGATAATGCTGAAGCAGAATCAGAAGCAGACCTTCTCTCAAGTTCCCCACCAAATACCCATGAGCGGCAACCATCATCTTTTGTGTCCTCCCTCCCTCCAGCCACTTCGGAGGTTGACCAAATAACAAATTTCATCAAAGGTAGAAAACAAACTCCGCTACAGTCAATTGAGTGGCCACACATTGGTTCAGCTGTAGTTAACGAATACAACACTGAGGGTTTGCTCTCTATGGCTTTTCCAACATTGTTCCCTATAGGGATTGCATTGTTCCACCAAGCATGGATCAAAAGGGTTCACATGCATGAATACACATTGCACCTAATACGTTACCATGATAACAGATTTGGAAGCCATCCACGCTTTCGCTACTTCATTCTCAACATTATGTTGCGCCACAGAGCCAATCAACATCTGTTGTTTTCACAAAAAAAATATAGGGGACAACTTGCCTACCACGGTTTCGATGTTACGCCAGCAACTTGCACACTACCCGGACGCCCACATTGCAGAACAACTAATGCGCTTTGGGTCCAATTTGCGAGGAACTAAATCATTTTGGTGCAAATGCAGGCATGAACTCACAGATATGATAACCCAACTAGAAAGCCCTACGCTTTTCTTCACTTTAAGTGCAGCAGATACTAAATGGCCAGATTTACACAAAGCAATGCCAGGAACCCCGACGCCACCCACAACAACTGGCCAGCAATGGAGAAACACGAACTTGAACATGCACCCCCATATCGTCTCTGCATACATGGAAAAAAGATTTACAATATTTTGTGAGGAGGTGCTTCAAAAGAAACTGCATTGCACCGACTACTGGTATAGGTGAGGTCACTACCACTTAGATTTTAATACAATACCACCCCTGCCCCATTTACTAAGCTGGATCTTCTTTGTGCAAAATACAGGTACGAATGGCAACACCGAGGCTCAGCTCATATCCACGGTTTATATGGCTTCCAAATGCACCAAACATGGAGATCCTAAACTGGGACAACCCCCGTGAACTTGATGCGGCAAAGACTTACTTCGACCAATTAGTAACTGCATGGAATCCAAGGGGCCCTGAGAGTGGAAAACCTGGGATACATCATTCGCGCGGGAAGATGACCCGTGCTTGTTAGACACATATGGGATACTTATAGACAACCTCGTAGAATGATGACTATGAAAACTTGTTGAACCACGTGCAACGCCACACAAAATGCAGTGAGGCAACCTGCTTGCAGAAAAAAATGGGACACTTCAATGTAGATATAAAGCCCCTTGGCCACTCCAAGAGTATTCGAGTTTGGGCATAGATGAAACAGGAAAAAAAAAGTACACCCCTGCACGCAATGATGCACATGGGTCAACATACACAACGCAGACATGCTAGCTCTATGGTGAGCCAACGTTGACTGTCAACCCGTTTTTCACAACATGCGGTCTTACAATACATTGCAAAATATGCAGCCAAGGCAGAGAAGAAATCAGAGAGCTACCATCACATGTTGACATGGATATCTAATGAAGTTAGCGTCGATCACCCTGCAAAGGCGGCCTACAACAAATTCCTCTCAGAAACTATTGTTGACCGGGACATTGGTGCACAAGAAACATGCCACATGTTACAAAAACTCCCCCTCTCCAGTTGTAGTCGAACATTTATTACCCTATCCGTCGGTAAGTAGGTATTCAAACGTGTCCTCACAGACCTAGGAAACACATTCCAATTCCCTTCATTCGTAGATGCATACATAAAACGCCCTTCACAATTAGAGAACACCTCCCTCTTTGAAGTTGCTCATTCCTGGTCCTACAACAACCAAAGGAAAGTTACTCAATGGCTACAAAGAAGAACCCCTACTGTCATCCGCGTATTCCCCGATACAGTGATGTCCCCACCCCAGATGCGATACACTATGAGGATTTTTGTTGGACAGAGCTTCTACTTTATAAACCCTTTCGACATATCCAAACAGACATTGGCATCTCTACATCTGAAATAACTAACCAATGGGGAAAATTGAAAAACTCGTACGTCCCTTTACATGTTAATAGAGCCACTACTCTAGAAGAAACTGCAACTGGGACAAGTAGTGACGACAATAACTCATAGGGATCTAATCCACTACATGCAAAACTATTTGAATGGGAGCATATATCACGCATGCACCCAACACTCAATACAACAATTGATGATGTAGACATGATAGGCCTTCGTGACTTTGACATTAACCACGATTGGAAGGTTCATTCAATCCCTGCTGCCTTACAAAAAAGTGCACCTAAATTCATAGACCTTGCCCGCACTGAAAATTCACCACCACTTGTTACTCCACCTACCCAATTAGACGCTCTGCAACTATCATCAAAACAACACCTTGCATACTCAATTGTACTTTCCCATGCAACTCAACAAGGGAAACACCCACCATTGAAGATGATCATTCAGGGAACCACTGGTACAGGAAAATCATACCTCATACAACGCATAAGAAATGGGCTTGAAAATATGACTGGCAAATTTAAATCTTCCCTCCTTGTACTAGCCCCAACAGGTATTGCTGCATTCAATATAAAATCATCTACTATACATTCTTCCCTCCGAATACCCATATCCGACATGAAACCTCTTGAAGGCCAAGCCCTAGCAATCTTCCAAGAGCGTATGAGTGCCGTACATTACATACTCATAGATGAAATGAGCTTTATAGGTCCTACAATGTTACACAACATCAACAAAAGACTTCGTGAGGCATTCCCCCAACATAGTAACCATGCTTTCGGTAACTGCTCAATGATTTTGGTGGGTGACTTAGGCCAGCTCCCTCCGGTCAACGATGTACCATTATATGCAGGCAACAAAGTAGGAAGCTCCCTTTGGCATGCTTTTGATACCGTGATCACCTTGGACACAAACTTTAGGCAACAAGGATTAAACTCGACACAACTTGAATTCAGAGAAATGTTGACCAACATCAGAAATGCAGAAGCAACCGTTAAGGATTGGTCTCTTCTCATGTCACGTACAAAGTCATGCATGTCTACCTCAGAGCAATCCATGTTCATGACTGAGAAGCACCTCTTTGCAACAAAGGACCTAGCAAGCAAGCACAATAAACAAATGCTAAAATCCTTACACGTACCAATTGCAATGAGCATCGCAGAACAAAGCAAACATAACTCTGACTCAAACATCAACGACACTCAACTAGACCCAGTAGTTTTCCTATGCACCGGACAAGAGGTCATGTTGACATCTAACTTATGGGTTAGCTCAGGATTGGTTAATGGTGCACTCGGGCAAGTGACAGATGTCGTGTACAACCCAGAAACACAACCACCAGACTTGCCATCCTTTGTTGTTGTCAACTTCAAACACTACCAAGGGCCCCCATGGGACATACTCAACCCAACCCACTTGCCCCTACCTCCTGTCACACGTGGAAATCATCGCCAAATCCCACTAAAAATGTCTTGGGGCCTCACCATCCACAAATCACAAGGCCTAACTCTTGACAAGGCCACAATAGACATCGGAAATGTTGACCGTCAAGGACTAACATTCACAACAATGTCAAGAGTTCGTGCCATCAAAGATCTACAAATCCTACCAGCTTTTACGTTTGAACGCTACGCAAGAATGAGATATACAAAGAACGTAAAAGCACACAAGGAGGAGGAGAAAAGACTTTGCAACACAGAATTGGCACACGACGTACAAGGCATGTGCATACTCCTTCCCCCATCATGCTCACAATAGTGTACCAGGATCTAGGATCCAACCTGCGTACTTAAAAAAGGTGTAATCAACGAACTGA
Source organism: Taxus wallichiana var. yunnanensis (assembly GCA_018340775.1). Lineage (NCBI taxonomy): Eukaryota > Viridiplantae > Streptophyta > Pinopsida > Cupressales > Taxaceae > Taxus > Taxus wallichiana. The sequence goes on from CM031240.1 coordinate 289,924,564, forward strand.
CTGCCAACAACCAAATCAAAAATATTTGAATCGAAAGAAAAAAACAAATGGTTTTTAAACCTTCTTCAACAATGTGGACGAAAGTGCAAGAGTGGGTATGTTGTTAGTGCCAGTGCTAGCATGATGGCTACTTGGTTCCAAGGTATTAGTGCAATGATTACCGCATTCAAAACCAAAAAAAAAACAAGACAATGATCCTGATAATGATAATGATTTGTTTTCGTTGGTACCGTCATGAATGGTGATGTAGCCATTAGTAATCTCCGACATTAAATAAGTTAAGTGTTGTACATATATATACGCAAACCCCACTTGTAATGCAATACAAATACAATTCACCTTCACTTTGTATCCAAACTATATTGTATACAACGTGATTGTTTTACTTTTGTGTAAAATTATGGTAAAGTATTAATGGTGTTCTCGAAGTCGGGCTCTCCGTTGTAAGAAGCCTCCATGGCAGAGATTCGTGTGGAGATACAATTTTGTGGTTCACAACTCACTAGAAATGAATATATTGTGCGGTTAAGTGGTATCCACGTTTGTAAAATTAAATTATTTGAATACAGTTTTGTGGTTCACAATTAGTTAGAAAGGAAGATATTTAATTCACAATTGGCCGGTTTGAATGATACCCACTTTTGCAATTTTAAAATTTTTGATCGTACAAGAATGAAGTATAAAAAATAAATAAAATTTGAACTGTATTTGAGCGCTGAAATATAGTCGTGATCTGTTTACTGGATTTCAACTGCGAATTCGCGCTAGCGTTCGATCCGCTGAAGAAAAAGAGCTCCTTGTTCTTCCATTAGCAGAACAAAATCGACGCCCTCTAAATCCTCTTCAGGAAACCGCTCTAAATTTAATGACTGGTTCTTCTCTACATTTTCAAGAAGTGAATCCAACAGCGCACAATTCTGGTCCTCCAAAATTTGGTGGCTATCTTTGGAGGATAGTGATTCCCAACAGGAAACTGCGCCATCCTTCCTTAAAGTTTTCTGCAATTCTTCCATGTCAAACCTGGCTCCAGCGTCTTGAATAAGTCTTCCTTGTTCTTCCATTAGCAGAACAGAATTAACGCCCTCTACATCCTCTTCATGAAAATCCTCCAAATTTAGAGACTGGTTCTTTTCTACCTCCTCCAGGAGCGAATCCAATAGTGCACAGTTCTGCTCCTCCAGCATTTGGTGGCTCTGTGACTGCGGACGAGAAAATGCAGCATCGTTCCGTAGCGGCTGCGAGAATTCTTCCCTTGCAAACTTGGCCGCAGCAGCTTGAATTTGTGTAGGAGACAGTGAAGAGGCCGACGAAATTTGGGGCACAAAGTGGGGAAATTGAAGTTGGCATTGCGTCCTCTGAGACAATATACTGCGCAGTCATAAGCGCGAGCGGCCTGTTGAGGGGAATCATACGACCCCAACCAAATTCTACAAGTGGAATTGGGCATTCTCACTTCTGAAACCCATTTTCCGCCTTTTCTCATTCGCACTCCCTTAAATTGTCGTAAGCTATGTTGCGGCATGGTGTGGGGTTTATACTTTGATCAGATTTTGACCATATCTGTAGCAGACAATAATCCGGATGAAATGGTGATGTGGGTCATATTTTTATAGACTAGCAATCGTACGTGAAATGTACGATGTGAACGCCGAAGGGGAAGTCTAAGTGGAGATTTATTTTGAGGGACAAAAATAGAAAGGGAGGGAGAGGGTTGTAGAAGAGGGGGTTAGAGGGAGGAGAAGAAATTGGGAGAGGATAATGTTGAGGGGGACCACTTTGCAGGAGATATCTTTCTTACGAAGAAGAACAAATGTATTATGTGTATTTTATGTGAATTGCTCAAAAGAGAAAGGAGATAAGGTGTGCAGGGAATCATGGAAATATAGTCTGGAGGTATCTTAGAAAGCAAGGTGTAGTCAATGAATACTTGAAAGGAGAAGTTCCATATTTTGGTTCAATCTCAAGCCTACACAACTGAAAAAATAGAACTTTTTGGAAGGGAAAATGGAAAAGGAGGCTTTTCTATTAATTAAATTTTTGGTTGGACAACGTTTAGTATGCTAGCTAAGCTGAAAAAAATGAAAGGGAAGTTGGAAATAAAAACTACGAGAATTAATTTCTTGCGTGGCTCACACCTATTCCATAACTCATATTTTTTAATGTGTTCCATTGTATCAGCTCATTTTAGGTTGAATTATTCGGCGAATGTTTATTTTCTTAAAGGGGCAAAAATACAAAAGAGGAAAAATGTAATAGCTGACAAGGTTAAAAGCATTGCATATTGGGTTTCTTATGTCATCAATTCCATTCACATTTGCGTTTAGGTTTTCTTTGTAGATAATAAGATAGCGAATAGGCTTTCCCCTCATCAACAATCATATTGATTTATTGAACAAGTGTGGGGCATGATGAAACAACTATATAAAAAATAGGAGTGAGCTTAAGAATAACATTGTATTGCATCCATGTTAAGACATATGCAGGGATTATTTAGTCATTAAAATAAATTTGTACGTAAGTTACAGGGCACTAACAACTGACAAGAACACAAAAAAATGATAAAAATATGGGGTAAATGGGCTTTCCTATTATTTTGTTTTGTTTGTTATCCAAGCATAAGGTTTGACATTGTGCAAACATGTTCACCAAAGCATTCGCAACAACATCCTAGAAAAATTCATCTATCCTTTATGCTTTGATGTAGGGTTTCTTATAAGATAATAAGATACTAATTATGGTCTCCCCTCATCAACATGCCATTTGATATATGGAAGAAAGGGGGGACATAATGAATTCAGTATTGCTAAACACGAGACGACCATATCAAAAAAGTAGTGACCTTAAGAATAACATTATAATGTGTCTATGTTAAGCGATATTGAGGGTTCACTTTGTCAATGTAATTAAATATTTCGTCGGTTTAAGGGCATTAACAATTGGTCCGAACACTATAAAAAAGAAAAAATGAAAAAATATGGGGAAAATGGACTTTGTTAATATTTTATTTTATTTGTTATTGTGTCAAAGTTTTGGATTTGATGTTTACTCTGTTACGTAAGATGAAGTCATGAAAGAAATGTTGGAGAAAAAAATATGGGAATTAAATACATGCATGTCCTACATCTATTCCACATCTCAAATTGTTCCCTACCAAAAAATATTTTCTATATGTGCTATAATTCATCATCTTAATTTCACTTGAAGTATTTACGTGAACATAATTAATCCTTAAAAAAGCTAAAATAAAATATAGGGAAAATATACCGCAATGATAACTTCTTGCAACACTTTGCATTGACACTTTACAGTCAATCATATTAATGTTTGTGGCAATGATTCTCAGGTTCTTCTATATAAGAACATGGTCTTATGAGTACTCGCTATGTTATGAACACCGAGGGAAAACAAACATAGCTAATGCCCATTGTGTAATGCCCACCGGGCATTGGAGTCTTTTTCTGCCTCGCCACCTTGGCCTCCTCCCAACCACCCGACCTACCAACGATTATGGTCTGTTTGTCTATCCTGCGAGAGGAATGGGTGGAGTCCATTTTTTCTTTGCCATAATCTATTTTTGGATTCTCCTTCAATGCGCAAGGTGGGTGTTGGGCGCGTTTCCTTCTTGGGCATTTTTTTCTCTTTCCCGTCACCTCATTTTGACCTCGCTCCTCTTGGTGTGCTCAACACTGGATTCATTAATGGTGAAATGAAGGTCTATCGCCCTGATGTTGCGTGGGTGGGTGTGGATCCTCAAAATCATGTTGTACAGGAAGCTACAGTGGAGCGCAGAACTGAGCTTCTCTCGGGAGAGCTCGGCAATGGGATTGTATTGCGGAGCAAATATTTTCCTGTACCATTCCTACGCCGCAACAACTCTTTCCTCGTCCCCGAAAGCGTGGCTCAGCAGGTCCTATACTTCATCTTTCCCGAGCATTTATAAAAATCATCATGTGGAGCATGCGAGCAGGTCGAGAGTTTGAATCCCACGGGGGCGCGAAGTGTTTCCAGTGGTATTCTGCAGGGACACGCTCACGGCAGGGTCGGAGCAGACGGTGAGGGTGACTGCGAGCAAGAAGAAGCAGCACATGGAAGATGACGTGGATTTGAAGTCATGGATGCTCAGGCACGGCCTCTCGCCTTGCAAGGTGGAGCTCAGGAAAAGGGAGTCAAAAGACGGGAAACACCGGTCCATTCATTACGTTGCTGCGAGCGAAGATCTCCAGCCAGGGGACATTGCATTTAAGGTTCCAAATTCTCTTGTGGTTACGCTGGAAAGAGTGCTGGGAAACGAGACAATCGGAGTTAGCCAGCACAGAATGTTAAAGATATAGTAGAAGCCTTTTTGAGCGCTCCAACAAGCAGTTCGTCTCAACTTCGTTGTTATCCTGCTCAGCACGATGCATCTTCAAGTTTGGGATTCTCGACTCACAGATCGTCTGCATGCACGTATACACAAGTGTGTATACTTTTTCACGTATACTATTTACATACGCCGCTCGGGATGATGGCTCGAGAGGGCGGGGTGGTGCCATTAGTGTTTATTCAAGCTCTTGTGCTTTCTCGTCTCTGCACGATACAAGAGACCTATGCAATGTTGGAGAAAATGTCTTGGGAGATGAAGGTAGCAGGATATTTTTCAGATCCGCAATGTGCACCGAGTTCTTTTTCTTCAAATCGAGTATGTGACAAAGTTGAGAGTGCTTCCAATGACTCAAGAAATTTATTTACTAAGATTCTCTATTGATTTCTTGCTTGTTCTACGATGTAACCCATGGAAGAGGACCTCATAGGTATGGATCTGTTTCATATCGGAATATTAATGAAGCACTTTTTGCTTTGCAAATTTCATGAGCTTCTTCAATGAGTCTCTAACCCGGCAGCATGCATAAAGGTTTCGTGGAATTATCACACCTTCAAGTCTGCAGCCTGTAATGTTTGCTCAGATCGAGAGTTTGATGTGTCCTCAAATCAAGAAAGAAAGGTTTATATATCACTACGATTGATGCCTTTGAGCCAAGACCATGATGTAATCATTATGTCTTGTATCCGAGCTTCAAATCATGGAACTTGCCTTGTATTGGATGCCTGCGTTAAGTATGGTGTGAGGAGACTTATATATACAAGCACATATAATGTTGTGTATATGGGAAAGGAGATTGTTAATGGCAATGAAGCATTGCGATATTTTCTCTGGAGGATCATGTTGACCCCTATTGGGCATAGTAAAGCTTTGGGCCGAATGAACAAATCCTCAAAAGTAATGGTAGATCATGAAGTATGTCTAACAACAAAGATCAATGCAATTGTTTAGTGATTGATTGTCTTTCGTTGCGGTTGACAATAATATGAAAATAGTTATTAGTAAAGTCAATAGCGAAATATTTTGAGACATATGCAGCCCAAGCGACATTATGTACTACATATCTCCTCTATTACAAGTGAAGTACGTTCATCTATTCTACCAACCTAAGATTGGATGTCGGGGTGCGATTATTTTCCATCTTGTGAGTGCGTGCATGGCCAACAAGTTTTCACCATTGAAATCCCTCATGGCTCTTCTTTATATGGCATCGAGAAGGTAGTGGTTCCCTCGAGGAACAGGAAAGCATGTCTTTACGTGGAACACTGATGCTTGGGGTTATGGTGATAGTACGACATCTCTATATCAGTCCCACCCATGGGTGTTGGCTGTTTTTCCAAATGGGGAAGCTTATGGGATTCTAGCTGACACTACGAGGCAAAGTGTGAGGTGGATTTGCGAAAGGACTCAATCGTTAAATTTTTCGACCCATCGGGCCTATCCAGCTTATCACATTTGGCCCATTGACATTGCCAGCAGCAGTACTCACATCCTTGTCTCATGCTATTTTTTTATGCTGGCCCGTGTGGAGTCTGTACGACCTGTTGAAGCTGGAGAAACAGGCAAGATATTTCTACACCTTTCTACTGCTATTATATTTACAATTATTGCGAAATCGAACCACTTTTCCTTGCATTGATTTGTCAGTTAGATGTCATGATGGGAGATTTCCCTTTCTGCTTGTTTCTCCTCGTTTTAGCTTTTATCGTTGATAGTATGTGGGTCGAAAGGATGCGTGTGCCCTCTCCTCTGAATGTTATGTTTCCCTTACTCGAATGATAGAACTTCATCTGTTTGTTTATGTATTAATTCTTCTCTGCGATTGAGTTGCAAGTTGTTATGTTGATTAACTAGTATTTTCGATATCATGGAAGTAAGTTACGATAACTGTGAAGCTCCTCCCTAGCACCCAAGTTGTCTTTTGACGTTTTGTTAGCTCCTTCGCAAGTCCCTTTGATAACCTTTTGGCATCGAGAAAGAAAGGTTGTAGGATTTTGTGAGCAATGCGTGGGCTAGCTAGCTTAGAGTTCGTATCAAACCGGTAGAATGAAAAGGTTTGTGTGCAATGTGTTTTGCCGTCTCGCGTGTTTAGACTCTTATACTATCTTTCATCTTGTTTCTAGGCTTTTAAGGCCATCCTCCGAAGTACCTTGACCATCCCTATCAACTTGAACCATAACTAGCGTTTCGGATCAACTAAGTCGAGGTTTCATTGTGCGAATCCAAAGACTCGTTGACACTAGAATAGTTTGGTCTAATCCCCCTCTCAGAATTATTGTTGATGGCGCTCTTCTATTATTCCTAACTTGCATTATTTTCTCCCTTGTATTGTTAACGCTATTAATTAATATTGGTCGGTTTTTATGCACGTAATTACCGTAATAGTTTGTGATGGAAATTTCCTTAAATGTGATTAACCTTCGGGAAAAACTCAGCTTTCATTGATAGTCTTATGGATTCATAGCGGAAGGTTTTGTTTTGATAATGTCACTTAGAAGTTATGTTTGTATCTTTGTGTGAAGGTTGACTGTGTTACCAAGGGTTGCCTTAAAACATGGTTGTTTCGGGAAATGGATAATTTATTTTAAATTAATCAAACATTAGAATTGTTGTGGAAGTTTGCAAATCTTTAGTGTTATAAAAATTTGTTGATGACATTATGTATACTCTTGTTAGACGGAACCCCTTCTTCTCTCGCGTGTTTGCTACATTAGCTTCGTAAGACTTTGACCCTTCCTGGATGATTGGTAAATCTCCTTGTAGTTAATGGTCAAAACTAGTATACTTTGCCTTCGCTTCGAAACTTATGTTGTGTGTATGCTCTAATTGATTTCCGGTTTGAAACTCATTTATGCATGGCTTTTGTGTTAATTTCTGAAACCCGTGTTTCCCCCTTCTTGGGCCGATCAACTCTTGTTCTTTTGGAAAAATATTATTTTAGCCTATGCGTTTGGCACCTTTGATAAATTTCTAGATGACTGGTATATGTATCAAATCTCAATCTTGTAATTATTGTTTAATCACTTACTTGATGGGGATTCTGTTTTTGCTAGATTGGTTGTTTTCTCCTTATAGGGCCAAGGGCCATCCTCATATGATTGTTACTTTCATTGCATTTTCTCCTAACTAAAGTACAAGGTCTTCTCCTTCTTTGATCGACATGTTATAGACTTTATTATAACTTGATGTGCTCATAGTGTTTAGAGGTTTGACCCAAATTCTTGTAATAAGGTGCTTCTTTTCATGATATTGTTAGATAATAGTTATGGTGGTTTTGTGTAGCCTTATCTTGCTCAGTTCTCGCGAACTGACTCTTGTAGAAAATTTGCTGCAGATGGATCTTGCGTGTAGATGAGGGATAGATTTGTAGACTTTTGTCATCAACCTCAGTTGAGAAGTTCCTTTGCTCGAAACCTTTTTTATGTTGTTCAACTGTTGTTAATGTCCAATGGAAAGTTTAAAAGAGGAATAATGTCTTAGTATAAAGTATTGTGGACTTTGTCATCTGAACTTTGGAAACCTTGTATTGTTTGACCATCATTGAAATTATAAGAAAATTTGGTTATTGTGGTTGAAGTGACTTGTGGAGTATCAGTATTTTAAGAAATGATGTAATCTTGTTTTGCTCTCGTAAATGAGTGTTGCTTCAACTTTGCCTTGAGAATAAATTCTGAGTTAAACCTTGCCATGACTTAGTAATAAAGTGTCATAAGTAAACTAACATGGGGTTGTTTAATACTTCAGGAAGTTTAATTAAAAGTTGTATTCAAATAAAGTAACGTAGGGGTCACCAACTTGAGAGCAAGAAATTCTTAAAGTAATCAAGGGCAGGACTATCATTGCAAGTAACATTATATAACTTGATACCCCTAGCTACACTAAGGAACACTATCCCTTCCATGGTGGAATTCTTAAACGAACTTAAAGGAAATCTATGGTTAGTTCTGGAAGATAATAAGATTTAATAAACAGGAGAAAACAATTTTGAAGCCACACAATCTATCTCTCAGCCATTTGGAAAGTAAATTCTCTTACTCCTTGTTAATACTTTTAGCGAAGCCTAAGTAAAGTTGTTAAATCTGGTTAAGAGCCCTAGCTTCAATTTAATACTGGCAATAACTCGATGAGGTCCTAAAAATGTTTCATCTCGACCTTCTCCCTCTAACCCTTTTTCAAGGCACCTTGTATCTCTTCTCTTAAGTGTGTTGAACTTAAAACCATGTTGTCTTGTGGGCAAGAACAAATCTTAGTAGCATTAGTGGTGAGTGATGGCCTTGTGGAATTGAAATTCTCCTTTTTCTTGATAAACGAATTAAGAAAATAAAGGTCATAATAGAAAAGATTTAAAGATAATTACTCTGTGTAAAAAGAATAAATTTAACTTGGTAAGATGAATTGTATGAATCATATCCTGAGTCTCCTTGAAAATGTAAGCTAAGAATTGCAAGATGTCCTTTTAAAATAAATAACCCTCAAGAATATCTCCTTGTGGTTGGCCCTAACTATAAGTGTGTTCTGTGATTGGACTTCTATGTTGTCTTGTCAAAAAGAAAAGTAAATTGTCCTTGATATGTGTGAACGTTTCCGTGCTGCCTTTATGGCCATCCTTGTATCAAGTTTTTCCCAGTGTTAGTTGTATACTTGGTGACGACATGTTGCATCATGTTATGTGTCAAGCAAGTCAAAAAAATTATCCTGTATTTCACTGTGTTGTTCGTGTGTGTGATTTTTTGGGTCGTTACACTTGGTATCAGAGCATAGGTTCATGCTCTCGAACCTATGGGCTGGATTGGTGTTATATGATGATGTTACATGGTGGTGGTGGTGTTACATGATGATACTGCATGATGATGATGATGTTGCATGATGGTGGTAGATATTGGAAGAGTAATGTGCTTTAAACGTGATGTGATTATTGTCGTAATTGTGATATTGTGAACGCACATGATGGGTATGTCACCTTGTGCGTGTTTGTGATCATGTTGATGTGTTGGGGATGGGAGTATTCTCTCTCCTTCTTGTGGATTCTATGAAGAGTTCACGTGTGAATTGTTGTTATGAGATGTGTGAAAAGAATTATAATGTGGATGACGGAGTGTTGGAATATTGTGACATATTGTGATATGTAAGTGTATCAATGTGTTGTATGACTAGATTGATGTTACAAGAAATGAGTTGTATCATGATGTTTTTACCGAGTGTTGAAGAAATGCGTGTATCACCTTGTTATGAAGCAATTATTGTTATGTTGTGATGTTATTATGTTCATCGTATATATGAGTTGTGTAATATGTAATGCTTCATGTTGTGATTTTGGGTCATACGGTGAGTGTATGAACCCTATTGTATGGTGCTTGCACTTGGGGTGCAGAATGTGGTAAAGTGATGTGTTACACTCAGTGAATGTATGATTGTGATCTACCTTGTATATGTACCACCTTTGTGTTAGTGATGTAGTTACATGTTATGTTGTGAACCTTACGCTAACCGAACCTGAGGGTAATCGGTAGAAGTGTATGTTGAGAGTGAGGAATGGTGTACCATGGGTCAATAACTTGAGCCGAAACTCGGTTTAGTAGACAACATGTGAACCTTTCCTCTCTCCCTATGTGGTTGTATGTATGCAACCCTAGTGTATCTATGACTATGTTTAGCCTTGTCGAAGTGGTGGTGGGATGATTCAGATGGAGGTGATGACAGTTGTATTATTGATATGTATTGTATGAGCTGAGGCTCGATGTTCCGAGTGCTAGCAACTCGTTGAGTACCCCTTTGGTGGCTAGATAAGGCCACACAGTTATCGTAATGTGACATCATTATAAGTTGATTTTATTTGTAATTGATTTTTTTCTTTATTTTGTAAGGACCAGCAGCTTTTCTTGATTGCCATGCTTTACAATTTTGGGCATTTCCTTGGTTTGTGGCACTAACATGGGGATTTTGATACTAACTATGGCTATTTGGCCATTTATTTAGCTTGATTTGGGGTCTTCTTTTAAATTTGGAATTCTTACCGCCTTGCCCAAGGCTTGTACTTTGCCACTGGCACTTTGATTGGATTGTTGGCCGGGTTCTAATGTCGTTATGTGTGGAATAGGGTCATGGGATGCACCATGGATTGGTTGGACCTATGGACCCGCTTCGTTGTATGGGGTACGCCAAGGAGTACATATAACTAGCGGGTTGTTGAACCACGATTATTATGTCACTTGGGTTAGGAGTGTTCGAACTCTATGTGTCTTGGACCATAGGGTCAACCGGCCTCCGAGGGAGGCATAAGAGCTTGAGGGAGGCATAAGAGACTTCGAGGGAGGCATAAGAGTTTGAGGGAGGCATAAGAGACTTGAGGGAGGCATAAGAGTTTGAGGGAGGCATAAGAGCTTGAGGGAGGCATAAGAGACTTGAGGGAGGCATAAGAGTTTGAGGGAGGCTTATGATATTTGTCTGTATGGTTGATGTTTCAGGATATATGTTGAGTTATTGTGTTGTTTGGTAGTGGTCTTTTGATGTATGTGTTACTCATGTCAGATGGATATGTGTTGTGATGTTGTGGTTATGTCATTGATTCCCTTGTGGACACTATGTACCTGTAGCATGGTTTGGTGTTATGTGAGTCTTTCATTGATGCAAATTGAGGGAATGTCTGGTGGATTGTAGTACTCTTTTGTTTGAGTATTTTGTGTGTCAGTCATTGATGTGTGATGAGTACTACGTTATGTGGACTGTGCCTATTCTATTCCGTATTTGAGTAACCTTTTTGTGGTGTAATACAATCTTGAAGTATATACTTGCGTGCTTGTGAATCTGTAGTGTCTTGTGAACCTGATAGGGTGTTGTGTTAGCAGTTCATGTTGGGCACCCACAATAAAGAATGAACCAAAACTCTTCAATGATGAAATTTTAAAAGCAATTAAACTAAGAATAATGCTAATGGAAAGAGACTAATGAAATGATGAACAAGAAAGAACTGCCAATCTTCACAGAACATTAAAAGTTAAAAATTCTACCGAATGTTCCTAAGGCTACCTTGCGACCGTGCTTTAATCAACTAAAATTTTAAACCATAAAGTGTACTTTCTCCTGTACCTGTTCTTGGTTGCGAACCATTTCTTTCCGTTGTGTTATGTCGCATCGAGGACGATGCTTTCTTAAGGGGAGGAGAATGTAATGCCCCGCTGGGCATTGGAGTATTTTTTCTACCTGCCACCTTGGCCTCCTCCCAACCACCCGACCTGCCAATGATTATGGATGTCATGTCTATCCTTGTGGGAGGAATGGGTGGAGTCCCGTTTTTCTTTGCCATAATCTATTTTTGGATTCTCCTTCAATGCGTGCAGGTGGGTGTTGGGCGCGTTTCCTTCTTGGGTTTTTTTTTTCTCTTTCCCTGTCACCTCATTTTGACCTGCTCCTCCTTGGCATGCTCTGAACAGTGGATTCATTAATGGTGAAATGAAGGTCTATCGCCCTGATGTTGCGTGGGTGGGTGTGGATCCTCAAAATCGTGTTGTGCATGTGTAGCTACAAAAGTGGAGCGCAGTAACCCGAGCTTCTCTCGGGAGAGCTTGGCAATGGGATTGTATTGCGGAGCAAATATTTTCCTGTACCATTCCTACGCCACAACAACTCTTTCCTCATCCCCGAAAGCGTGGCTCAACAGGTCCTATACTTCATCTTTCCCGAGCATTTATAAAAATCATCATGTGGAGCATGCGAGCAGGTCGAGAGTTTGAATCCCACGGGGCGCGAAGTGTTTCCAGTGGTATTCTGCAAGGACACGCTCACGGTGTGGTCTGAGTAGACGGTGAGGGTGACTGCGAGCAAGAAGAAGCAGCACACGGAAGATGACGTGGATTTGAAGTCATGGATGCTCAGGCACGGCCTCTCGCCTTGCAAGGTGGAGCTCAGGAAAAGGGAGTCAAAAGATAGGAAACACCGGTCCATTCATTACGTTGCTGCGAGCGAAGATCTCAAACAGGGACATTGCATTTAAGGTTCCAAATTCTCTTGTGGTTACGCTGGAAAGAGTGCTGGGAAACGAGACAATCGGAGTTAGCCAGGCAGCAGGCATGTTGCAGTATAGTAGAAGCCTTTTTGAGCGCTCCAACAAGCAGGTTGTCCAACTTCGTTGTTATCTGTTCAGTACCAGATGCATCTTCAAGTTCGGGATTCTCGACTGCAGATCGTCCAGACACGCATATACACAGTGTGTATACTTTTGCACGTATACTATTTGCATACGCCGCCTGGGATGATGGCTCCGAGAGGGCGGCCGGTGCCATTAGTGTTTATTCAAGCTCTTGTGCTTCTCTGTCTCTGCACGATACAGGAGACCTATGCAATGTTGGAGAAAATGTCTTGGGAGATGAAGGTAGCAGGATATTTTTCAGATCCAGAACATGTACTGAGTTCTTTTTCTTCAAATCGACTATGTGACAGTGAGAGTGCTTCCAACAGACCTGAAGAAATTTATTTACTAAGATTCTCTATTGATTTCTTGCTTGTTCTACGATGTAACCCATGGAAGAGGACCTCATAGGTATGGATCTGTTTCATATCGGAATATTCATGAAGCACTTTTTGCTTTGCAAATTTTATGAGCTTCTTCAGCGAGTCTCTAAGCTGGCAGGCATAAAGGTTTCTGTGGAATTATCACACCTTCAAGCTGCAGCTGTAATGTTTGCACCGAGAGTTTGATGTTGTCCTCAAATCTGAAGAAAGAAAGGTTTATATATCACTACGGTTGATGCCTTTCAGAGCCAGGAGCGTGATGTAATCATTATGTCTTGTATCCGAGCTTCAAATCATGGAACTTGCCTTGTATTGGATGCCTGCGTTAAGTATGGTGTGAGGAGACTTATATATACAAGCACATATAATGTTGTGTATGGGAAAGGAGATTGTTAATGGCAATGAAGCATTGCGATATTTTCTGAGGATCATGTTGACCTCGTTGGGCATAGTAAAGCTTTGGTGAACAATACTCCTCAAAAGTAATGGTAGATCATTGAAGTATGTCTAACAAAGCAAAGATCAATGCAATTGTTTAGTGATTCATTTTCTTTCGTTCGCGGTTGACAATAATATGAAAATAGTTATTAGTAAAGTCAATAGCTAAATATTTTGAGACATATGCAGCCCAAGCGACATTATGTACAACATATCTCCTCTATTACAAGTCAAGTACGTTCATCTATTCTACCAACCTAAGATTGGATGTCGGGGGTGCCAGATTATTTTCCATCTTGTGAGTGCGTGCATGGCCAACAAGTTTTCACCATTGAACTCCCTCATGGCTCTTCTTTATATGGCACTGGAGAAGGTAGTGGTTCCCTCGAGCGAACAGGAAAGCGTGTCTTTACGTGGAACACTGATGCTTGGGGTTATGGTGATAGTACGACATCTCTATATCAGCCCCACCCGTGGGTGTTGGCTGTTTTTCCAAATGGGGAAGCTTATGGGATTCTAGCTGACACTACGAGGCAGTGTGAGGTGGATTTGTGAAAGGACTCAATGTTAAATTTTTGCCCCATCGCCTATCCAGTTATCACATTTGGCCCATTGACATTGCCAGCAGACTCACATCCTTGTCTCATGCTATTGTTTTTATGCTGGCCCATGTGGAGTTTGTACGACCTGTTGAAGCTGGAGAAACATGAAAGATATTTCTACACCTTTCTACTGCTATTATATTTACAATTATTGTGAAATCGAACCACTTTTCCTTGCATTGATTTGTCAGTTAGATGTCATGATGGGAGATTTCCCTTTCTGCTTGTTTCTCCTTGTTTTAGCTTTTATCGTTGATAGTATGTGGGTCGAAAGGATGCGTGTGCCCTCTCCTCTGAATGTTATGTTTCCCTTACTCGAATGATAGAACTTCATCTGTTTGTTTATGTATTAATTCTTCTCTGCGATTGAGTTGCAAGTTGTTATGTTGATTAACTAGTATTTTCGATATCATGGAAGTAAGTTACGATAACTGTGAAGTTCCTCCCTAGCACCCAAGTTGTCTTTTGACGTTTTGTTAGCTCCTTCGCAAGTCCCTTTGATAACCTTTTGGCATCGAGAAAGAAAGGTTGTAGGATTGTGTGAGCAATGCGTGGGCTAGCTAGCTTAGAGTTCGGTATCAAAACTGGTAGAATGAAAAGGTTTGTGTGCAATGTGTTTTGCCATCTCACGTGTTTAGACTCTTATACTATCTTTCATCTTGTTTCTAGGCTTTTAAGGCCATCCTCAAGAAGTACCTTGACCATCCCTATCAACTTGAACCATAACTAGCATTTCGGATCAACTAAGCTGGAGGTTTCATTGTGCGAATCCAAAGACTCGTCGACACTAGAATAGTTTGGTCTAATCCCCTCTCGTAATTATTGTTGATGGCGCTCTTCTATTATTCCTAACTTGCATTATTTTCTCCTTGTATTGTTAACGCTATTAATTAATATTGGTCGGTTTTTATGCACGTAATTACCGTAATAGTTTGTGATGGAAATTTCCTTAAATGTGATTAACCTTCGGGAAAAACTCAGCTTTCATTGATAGTCTTATGGATTCATAGCGGAAGGTTTTGTTTTGATAATGTCACTTAGAAGTTATGTTTGTATCTTTGTGTGAAGGTTGACTGTGTTACCAAGGGTTGCCTTAAAACATGGTTGTTTCGGGAAATGGATAATTTATTTTAAATTAATCAAACATTAGAATTGTTGTGGAAGTTTGCAAATCTTTAGTGTTATAAAAATTTGTTGATGACATTATTGTATACTCTTGTTAGACGGAACCCCCTTCTTCTCTCGCGTGTTTGCTACTAGCCTGTAAGACTTTGACCCTTCCTGGATGATTGGTAAATCTCCTTGTAGTTAATGGTCAAAACTAGTATACTTTTCCTTCGCTTCGAAACTTATGTTGTGTGTATGCTCTAATTGATTTCCGGTTTGAAACTCATTTATGCATGGCTTTTGTGTTAATTTCTGAAACCCGTGTTTCCCCCTTCTTGGGCCGATCAACTCTTGTTCTTTTGGAAAAATATTATTTTAGCCTATGCGTTTGGCACCTTTGATAAATTTCTAGATGACTGGTATATGTATCAAATCTCAATCTTGTAATTATTGTTTAATCACTTACTTGATGGGGATTCTGTTTTTGCTAGATTGGTTGTTTTCTCCTTATAGGGCCAAGGGCCATCCTCATATGATTGTTACTTTCGTTGCATTTGCTCCTAACTAAAGTACAAGGTCTTCTCCTTCTTTGATCGACATGTTATAGACTTTATTATAACTTGATGTGCTCATAGTGTTTAGAGGTTTGACCCAAATTCTTGTAATAAGGTGCTTCTTTTCATGATATTGTTAGATAATAGTTATGGTGGTTTTTGTAGCCTTATCTTGCCTCGGCCTCGCGAACCGACCGACTCTTTGTAGAAAATTTGCTGCAGATGGATCTTGCGTGTAGATGAGGGATAGATTTTTAGACTTTTGTCATCAACCTCGCTTGAGAAGTTCCTTGCTCAAACCTTTTTATGTTGTTCAACCGTTGTTAATGTCCAATGGAAAGTTTAAAAGAGGAATAATGTCTTAGTATAAAGTATTGTGGACTTTTTCATCCGAACTTTGGAAACCTTGTATTGTTTGACCATCATTGAAATTATAAGAAAATTTGGTTATTGTGGTTGAAGTGACTTGTGGAGTATCGTATTTTAAGAAATGATGTAATCTTGTTTTGCTCTCGTAAATGAGTGTTGCTTCAAATTTGCCTTGAGAATAAATTATGAGTTAAACCTTGCCATGACTTAGTAATAAAGTGTCATAAGTAAACTAACATGGGGTTGTTTAATACTTCAGAAGTTTAATTAAAAGTTGTATTCAAATAAAGTAACGTAGGGGTCACCAACTTGAGAGCAAGAAATTTTAAAGTAATCAAGGGAAAGACTATCATTGCAAAGTAACATTATATAACTTGATACCCCTAGCTACACTAAGGAACACTATCCCTTCCATGGTGGAATTCTTAAACGAACTTAAAGGAAATCTATGGTTAGTTCTGGAAGATAATAAGATTTAATAAATAGGAGAAAACAATTTTGAAGCCACACAATCTATCTCTCAGCCATTTGGAAAGTAAATTCTCTTACTCCTTGTTAATACTTTTAGCGAAGCCTAAGTAAAGTTGTTAAATCTGGTTAAGAGCCCTAGCTTCAATTTAATACTGGCAATAACTAATGAGGTCCTAAAAATGTTTCATCTCGACCTTCTCCCTCTAACCCTTTTTCAAGGCACCTTGTATCTCTTCTCTTAAGTGTGTTGAACTTAAAACCATGTTGTCTTGTGGGCAAGAACAAATCTTAGTAGCATTAGTGGTGAGCAGATGGCCTGTGGAATTGAAATTCTCCTTTTTCGATAAACGAATTAAGCAAATAAAGGTCATAATAGAAAAGATTTAAAGATAATTACTCGTGTAAAAAGAATAAATTTAACTTGGTAAGATGAATTGTATGAATCATATCCCGAGTCTCCTTGAAAACGTAAGCTAAGAATTGCAAGGTGTCCTTTTAAAATAAATAACCTCAAGAATATCTCCTGTGGTCGCCAACCGTAAGTGTGTTCTGCGTGATTGGACTTCTATGTTGTCTTGTCAAAAAGAAAAGTAAATTGTCATTGATATGTGTGAACGCTTTCCGTGCGCCTTTATGTCCATCCTTGTATCAAGTTGTTCCTAGTGTTAGTTGTATACTTGGTGACGACATGTTGCGTCATGTTATGTGTCAAGCAAGTCAAAAAAATTATCCCGTATTTCACCGTGTTGTTCGTGTGTGTGATTTTTGGGAACATGTGGAAAAACCAAGAAATAAATAGAGCGTGGAAAGACTCCCGAGTTTCATTTTTTTCTTATAAAATGTGTTTTCCAAAAAGTAATGTTTAATATATCTTACACAACACTTTATAATATAAATGATGATGTTCTCACTACAACTAAAAAAATTATTACCAAGATATAATATATTTTATATTTTAATGAAATTTAAGTAATTTACCATGAGGTCCTTGATCCGTGTTTGACTTGAATGCAATTTTTAAAACCTCTATGGACACTTTCAGGTACATATACTAAACTTCAATGTTGATGTTGAGGCGCTTCCATTTTAATGTACAATATGAACATCGAAAGGGATATAGTGAAGAAGTGAAAATAGATGAAGAGAAACAAGGGAGAGGAAGAGGGGTGCAACAAAATGCATTTAAGGGTGGAGAAGTGTAGGGGAAAGGAAATAGGAATGGAAGAGGAAACATGAGAATATATTGTCTAAGAATTGGACGACATGTTTGTCATCCGGAAGGAGAAAACCCATGTTCTGGAAGACGTAAATGAAACTGTTGAGGGATATATCTTGCAATGCAGAATGCAATCACTACTTGTTGCAGAACTTACAATGACCCATTTTCAGTTGTGAGGTCAACTAATTGTAGGAATTAGATGTATGGACATGTGTCGCTAATTGACACCTTCCATTGATTGGTCATACAAGTCAAAGGTAGATCAATGATTTGGGTTGCATTCCCTACATGTTTTCCAAGGATCATATTGTCCCGCACCAAATATTATTTGTTAAGCATATTCCACATAAGCATTTATATCTCATAAAGACGACACAAGAAAAACTGTGGAAACATGGAAAGTTTTAGGGTTTGAAACATGTGGTAAATAGATGCATTTTGTAGTAATTTGTAGCCTGCCTTTTAAATAGTAAGCTCAAGTAAGTGTAGGAAAAGAGATGGTGTGAAAACAAACATCACTAATTGAGTCGCGTAGAAAAAATTAGAAAAATTAGTAAAATATGTTTTTTTATCTGTTAAGCAAGTTTGTTTTTTTATTTTATGGCATCAAGGTTTTCGACTGGAAAAAAATTAATTGGATATGTAAGATGTAGACATGAATTTATTGTTGTAAATCAAAACTTAAAAGGTCGGAAAAGTAAATATCTGCATGCCCCACAGCTATTCCATGAAGTGGGTTGTTCCTTCCCAAATAATATCTACTATATGTGTTCCATTAAATTGTCATAATCTCATGTGGTCTATTCACATGAGTGCAAAGTGAGTTTAAAGGGGCCAAAATAAAAATTTACAAAAATTCACAAGGGCCACAATGTGAAACCTAAACACGCTACTTCTTTCCTGTAGCACTTTGTAGACATGTTTTTTACAGGTTCACGCTAGAAAAATTATAGTGAAGTGGGTGATGTAGGAGCAATAATTGATAATTGAGCCCTTATAGGGAATGGACGTTAAGATAATAATCTCGTACCCACTCCACGTATTTCAAAGTGTCAACTATGTTGTGTTTCTCAATCAATAACAAACCTTTCTCTTGGGAAACATTATCAATTTCAACATGCAACGCACCCAAATGTTTCATTGCATGTTCATATTTTTTGTTGTAGTTTCTATTCTTTAAAGGCGTGGATTGCAGGAAGAGTAATTATCTTATAAGCTACACCCAACTCCAAACTCCTATGCATAGCCTTCTATATCATAATTTTGTAAACAGTTTATTCCCTTGTTTTTTTTTTTTAGATTTGCTTGATTGCTTTCTGCTACTCCTTGGTTGTTTCTTTTTAATTTTTACTATTTACCCTTCTCAAATGGTAACCCGCCATCATAGAATTGCTAAGATAATTAATTTTTTGGCTCTTCAATTCCACCTTCTTGATATCCTTTGTTTGTCTGCCTTGCGGCCTTAAACTATAGAAGTCCATGACCTCATTAGAGTAAGATGTATGTAGAACAAAGCCCAACATTAGCAATGGGAAAATGTAAGGGGAGCGACAAAATAGTAAGATGTGTATTTGACGTAGATAAAATATTTCGTAGTGATTTTTCGCTCATGAGTGCTAAGTTTACACATTTAAGCGCATTATGTCAGAACACAACATGGCGGATAGATTGTTACAAGGAACCCCACACTCTTCACTTCCCAATGGTTTTTCCAGTTGTCTATATATTCGTAAACCATGCATCACTTCCCTTCCAAACATTATGTTGGGTGTGGATGAAATTCTTCTCAACTCTAATTTTTCCATAATCAACGTCTTCCTCTCCCGCTTCATCTCATCTTCATGTCTCTCTTACATGTGTCTGAGCCCTTGCCCCAACCCATATGTGAAACGGATTTGGTGTAAAAATTAACAATATAGATATATATAATGTTTAAGCACAACTATTATATGTGATGTTTAAGTCGCTCTTAAACATTCAAATATATACCTTAATATATTAATGAAAAGATCAAAATAAAATGGCTATAACACAAAGGGAAACAAAATCCAAAGGACGCCATACTAAAGTCATAACGTGGTCGTAAGGAAACACGTTTTATGTTACAAATGTTTAACGGAGCTACATTCTCACAATTCACCACAATTATCAACAATGTCTACAATTTAGGGAATTTTGGTGCTTTTGTGCTTAACTTTGCGGACGTTGATGGTCAATACACTATTTTTCGAACTAAATTCGATGTTGTCACTTGTCCATGTCTACACTGCACGCCAAACTGAATTTCCACTAGAATTTACTTGCAAAATGCTCCACTATATGTCATTTCTTTCCCTCTTTCTCCTCTTCTTCCACCCATTTCCCACTGATAGTTAAAACCCTACTTTCTTCCACTACAATCTTTATCTCATCTTTTAACATCCCTATAAACATATCAGTGCCTCGCATTATAAACCATTAATAAAATCAAATGACAAAAGAAGGAAAGGAAGGAGAAATTACTCGACACATCGACAATAAACACATGAGCTTCAGGGGATTCCTTCTAGTTAGCTGGGGCTTCCACATATTGGGAAACAAAATAAGCGATTTGGTCCAACATTTTAAAGGAAACCAACATGTCATCGCATAGATCACCGAAAGGCCTCGTATATGGAAAAAATGTTGATGCAGAACTCAACAAGCACGATGTACATACAAGTAGGAGACCTAAAATTACAATTTTTTCGCCATTTATAAATAAAACCTATAAACCCTTGATTGATGGAAATAAACTTATTGCAATCCATCTAAACTGCATTCTTTGTTTATGTTTCTATTTCTTGCTCTATTTCGCATTGGGCTTGTAAAAACATCGATGCTCCCTCCTGCTTGGGATGCAACTAAATAGGAATCCACAACATTTTTTCATTGAATTGAGTCATGAAATGAAGAGAAGTTAATGCAAGATCCAAATCCAAGCCCCCTACCTCATGATTACAGTGGCTAAATTTGATGGTCGTTTAGATGTTTTTCATGATTTTAGCCATAAAATACTTGCAAATATTTGAAAAAACCAGTCACATGCGACTTTCAATTAAAATATGAGCATTATTTTTTATTATGATTTATTGGTAAACTATAAAAATATATTTTAAATATAATTAAATATATATAGAATATTTTTTTATAATTCTTATTACCAGTATAGAAATAACATTATTTTACATTCTTGAACAGAAAAATTTGAAAGTTATAGTCACCTAAAAATTGTTTGACAGGCACAGGTGGCTATCAAATTTAACCCCTACAGTGACGAGACGGACATCGTCATCCCAAACTTGGAGTGCATCTCTATAAAGATACTGAAACAATCACAACAAATGAACGAGCGAGTAAGCCACTATGATTAAGTACACAACCATTTCATTTTATATTGTTATATTTTCTGTGTTACTGTCAATGGCTTCTTGATGTGGACGTCGGAAGGAAAGTGTTTCATAATCCTGAGTGAGAAGAATTTGAAGGTGGTGAACCCGCACCTGGACTCTCACATTATCCTCTTACCAACATCTGCAAGCATCACAAGCCCTTCTAGCGCACGAAAATCCTGTCTCGCCTAAATGGGAAAAACCAAACTCTCACACAACACAATACCTAGGTAACACCAAACTAAAAATGGCCACACGTCTATATTAACAGGCATGCTCTGAAGGCGGTTTGTATCTGGATAGCTGCCCAACCGTCTACGTAGGGATATATGGAACAAGTAATAAGCCCTCTTGACACCAAAAACTTCCACATTTGCAGCATTAATGGCATGCTTTTCACCGCCATCGTTCCTCTTTTCCTTGTCCTTTTCCAGCTCGACTTCCCCCATCAATGTCAGAGACTGCCTTTTCTCCATGATCATGAAAATGTGAGACTTTCCAAACACCCATTTTCGCTTCTCCTTAGAGCTTTTCTTCTACACATAATAAATTAATACCCTGTAAAAACCTAAACGAAAAGTCCTAAGAAAAAAGAAGGGGTGCAGGCACCTCTTATTCCTTGCATGCGCTTCGGTAATGTTCACCTTTAGCTTCAGAGGAAGAATGACACCTTTCACAGTTTTTACATTCAGAATCTTTGGAAGGAGATCTGAATACCCTTTTCACGGCTCCAAACCAGGAGGAGCTCCCCTTCTTTCCCATGCTGCCACATTAATCATTCCTCGATGCCCTGCAACATTCATCTTTAAAAGATATAAATAGGTGTATGCAACCAAACAAAAGAAGAAGAAGAAACAAAAGCTTTTATTCTAGGGATGGGACACAACAAAACAAACGCGCACAACATTCTTTGCCCGAAGGCCGGGCTACCTTCCTACTACCTGCTACTTAATGTGGAAAGCACATTCCAGACTACAGGTGCGTAATTATTTGCGCATAAAATATTCCATATTTTTACTTATTTGTTTTAACCTCCCTAAATTCTCGGATCTTCCACCTGATTGTGGTTACGTCCAACTTTGTATAAATACATATCATTTCGTAATGCAAATTACTTCAAATATTTTCTTCTCTATATTCTCTCTTATGGTTTCTCCCTCAAATCAGGTATCAGAGCTATTCTTTTCTCTTCGACCCTGTGTGAAAGGAAATTAGAAGTGATTAACTTATTTCATTTGCTATATGAAATCACACCTTCGTGTATGCTTGAAATACAAAGGGTGACCTGTCAGCCAACATCTCAGTTAGCCTATTGCGTGGTCTGTAGAAGAGGCTGGACGTGTCTGGAAATCTAGTCGCTGAGGTGCTTAAAAGATTTCTATTTTGCCAAAATGTGGAGTGCATATCTGCTGACCTGCGTGGATTTTTGTTTTGAAAACTCTGCCAATCAAATCATCCAGATCTGCAGAGGTATTTTCCAACATGGAATTCGATTTCTGCGAAGCAAAACCAGCCGTGTTTTTCAATGTTCATACGTGGCATTTAAGGAAAATCGATCTGAATTATTTATGAGGCATTTCAAAGAGAGGTGGACATCAAGGAAAAGAGAACACCGACCTGGCAATTTGTTTTACTTTCCAGCTGGGATGATTGGACCGCATCATTTATTTATTATTATTTTTTTGCTAGATGCCTGAAGTTAAATCCTGCTACAACCAAGACGTGGCTGCTGCTTAGTCAGCTCCTTAACATGTACCCTTATTCCAGAGGTTTCAATTATATTTATGAGAAAAATGGACAAAATTATGAACGGCACAGATTTGTCTGTATTCAACGTCCTCCTGTCCCGCTGCATCTGCTCCGTCGGTCTCTCTGACATGTGTCAGAGCTTCCTAGCCCCAACCCAATTGTAAAGAATGCCTTCGGCGTAATAATCTAAATTGTGGGGACAACGCGTACAATTTGCGTTAACAAAAACATGTGGCTATCTTGAAGAGAATAAGATTGAGTTTAAGGAAAATCTTATTTTTCTGGTTGCCATGGAACTGGAAGGGCATTGTGACGAGATAAAGTGGGGTAAGCGGGAAAAGTCATTTCCAGCTAGCTGTGCGGAGACAACTTCAATTTTGTGGCTAATGGAAATATTAATTTATAAAAAGTATTCAAATATCCTGGGAACGCGTGCAATCTTTTATTTTTATAAAAACATTGTAGCTACCCCCACACTCTATTGAATTAATAATTATAAAGTGTTTCTTACTAGGTACCATAGTCGACCACCATACCTTTTTTTTTTCTCTCTTTCTTTTGTTTTCATCCCTTAGCAAATCAATGACATAATGTTTTGTTTTATTTATGTTTTTAACTAGGAATTTATTGGATTTTCACCAATTTTAATTTTGGTCTATTTAAATAATAAATTGTAGTGATGTGAATAATGTGAAAAAGATTGAGATGATAACATAGGTCATAGATAACATACATTATTTGGGTATGAACAATCTGAGCCATGGAACATTAATTTATAAAAAATACCTGGACTTGGAGAATATTGATTTTCTTTTTGGTTGAAAATCACCACCAAATGGATGAAAGTTGTAGAATGACGAGATTTCAAAATTCACACCAACTACACAACCACTAGAAAAAATTACCGCCCATGTATCTCATATTCGTACTTGAAATTGATCATGTTTTTCCCTATTTAATTCAAATTATACAAACTTAATTATGATACTACTTAATTATTATGACACAAATTTATTTGTGTTTTTATATTATAAACTTTTGACATGAATATTTAGGTTGATAGATTTTAATCGAGAAAAGAATTTTAGTTCGATTAGTTAGAGGAGACACATAAATGAAACAACCTAGCCATTGTTTGTCGATGTACGAGTGACAAGAATCTATTCACTTGTCTAACATGTTAGCAACTTGACAGTGATAATCACTACAACAAACAATCCTTTTTCCACAATTTTTCTACATTACTTTTGTGGCTATAAGGAATTTTAAAAATAAAAATGTGGCTTTCAAGTTGTAGCCAATCCACAATTTCATATATTATTGTTGCTCATCCATAATTTATTAGAATGTTGATACTCCACAATTTATAAAATTTGTAGCTAGCCTACAATCTTTATTAGTGTAGATTATCCACAATTTTTATAATTTGTAAATTGTCCACAATTTTTATGATTGTAAATATTCCACTATTTCTTCAAATTGTAGTTTTTCCATATATTTCAACATTATGGATTATTTATACTCTAGACATTTTTATTTCGCATTAATATAATATATGTGGCAATATCCACAAACTTTTCTACAAAAATGATTACCACATAAAACTTGTAGGTGGAAGCTACAATTTCATTACCACAATAATAATTTGTGGAACTTCTATAAAAATAATGTATATGATTTGGAATTTTACTTTTCTGTAGATAATTATATTTGTGACTTATCTATATTTTCAACCCATATTAAATAATTATTACTATCTACATAAAATTAATTTAATTAAATACTTCTTAATTTTTAATTGAATACTAAATTTATTCTAATATTATTATTAATTTCTATACAAATTTAACTAGCGACATTTAAATTAAATATACATTAAATTTAAATAATTCTTAAAATAATATTTACTTTCTATGTTTTATTACTAAATTAACTTTAAGTTGTTATATAAATATTAGATAAACATTTGAATTTGATAAAATGAAAAACAAAAAGATAAGATAAATATTTAAGTTACACTCAATAATAGTTGTATGAATGTCTTCAAAAACATCAAAAATCTAACAAACAAACAATTTCACATTGTTAATGTTAGTTTGAGTTTCAAAATATTCCCAAATGACATTCTTTGAATTGAAGAAACGTGTTTCATGTGAAATCTTGTTTATGGACTGCCAAAATAGCTAAGTTCCTCTCCATTTTATTTAAATCCATCCATTCGGGACTAACAATAGAGAAAATGAATAAAGCAATTTATGAATTTACAGTATCAAATTCTGCTTGGATTTTACTTGTGTACAATTTATTCGAACAAGATTTCATTATGTCACACACAACCTGATAACTAGAGTTGAATAATAATTTATTAATGTGTAACAAAGATGTGGATGTGAAATATTCTCAAAATCGCAAGCACCATCTAATACTGGAACTGCATATCTGCACAAACACTCTTACAAAATGATATAATGAAAATTAATTAAATCTTCAATAATATAGAAGTTTGCAGCAACATTTTTGAAATGAAGAACCAATCGCATCAAACCTGTATAGTGCTCTGAAGGCAATAACAAACCAATTTTTAGGAAGTGGCTTTTTCATTGGGTATTTTAATAGAATGATAATTGACAAAACCCTATTATAGCCAAATAGAAATCCTTAAAATAAGGATTCATGATCTCCGAGATTTAAGAGGATTACGATATTTTTGGTAATATTGTTAGTGAGTAAATCATAACAAACTATTATGATCCACGTTTGACTTAATCCACATAATTTAAGATGCCAAGTTTGCGTAACTTAAAGAGGCCAAGATCCACGTGTCATATTCACCATAAATAATAATGAATTGATAAGTTCTGCTAATAACGTGGATTATCTCTAATATAAATTTAAATTCTATTCTATAAAACTACCATATAATTTTTCAATCTGCTTTTAATATTTTCCATTTTTCTCGTGGTCTTTATTAGCCATTTATTTTTGTATAATTTTTTTAATTTGTATTAGCTTAAAAAAGGAAGCATTTTGAATGTATTGGCATTCTTTAAAACTATAAAATTATAGTGATGTGATTATTTTAAAAAAGATATTTTGAAAATGTGTTAAAGTCACATTAGAATTACTTATTTCACTATTTTTTAGAAATTAAAATATTAATACATAGTATTTAAAATTTAGATTTGAGGAATACATTTTAAATATTTGATATATAATATAATTTAAAATTGATAAGACTAGTAATACGTATTGAAAATTATACATGTTAATATTAATAAAAAGTAAATAATATCGAAGGGCCCTTGGTTTATTTGTGATGTTGATAGGATTTCCATGAGTCCACTAAGTATCAAGTCTTACACTCATGGCGCCCACAATCTAAGATATATATTTTCTACATTTTTATAAACAAAATTAAGTTGTGGAGCATCCACATAAGTTATAATAATTTTATATGATTTATTAGTTATTATTTTATTATTTTTTCTAACCTAGTTGCTCTTTTGAAGAGTCTCTTACATAAGGTGATCACCATTGATCCAATTCTCATGCAAATACCCAACTCACATTATGCGTAAATAAGAATCAAACCAATGAACTTATCCCTTTAAAGTGGAGACCGATACCAAGTGATTCCAACCCTAATTCTTGAGTTATTCCTAACAACAAAATTATGTCAACAAGTGACACGATTGAATTTGTGAAGATGTTAGTTCATCACATGTAGACACTTAAACATATAATGATAAAACACTTGAAGGATTTTTAAAAAGAATAAAATATATGTTGCGTAATATTGAATTTAAGAAAGAAAAGCTACTAAAACTCTAACTATTGAGTTATGTGGCATTTCCACAATTGATTTATATAAATATTAAGTTATGTGGCATTTCTACAGTTTTTTATATAACATTCACAAAAATTTAATGTGGCATCCCCACATATTGTTATTATAATTTATTAATTTATTTCAAAAATAATATAAATGTGGTAGATATTATTTAAATTATATATTTTTTTAAAAATGTGGATTTTCTATAATGGATGTTTAGAAATGTGGGTTTTTTACAAATATATTAAAATTGTGGAAGATTTACATAACTTAAAAAATAAATTATGACATTTTGTAGAGATACTACAAATATTCTACGATTATTACTTATATTGTTGAAATTTTGTAGAATAATTGTGGTAAAAGAGCTTGTTTTTGTAGTGAATAAACACAAATAGTTTGTTAATAGCATGTGAGATAAATGTGGTGATGCATCATGTAGCCTTGTAGGAATGCATTTTATAAGAGTTCTATAAAACACACTTTAATCTTGCTAGCATCTTTGGATTTATGCAAACTTAACTAGCAATGCTCCATAGATTTTTAAAGTTTGCTAATTTTGCAAGTAACATTTTGACTAAAGAGTGCCCTACCTTTTCACCCTTCAAATCCCCTTTTGTTGTGCCTACCAACGAGGCACCTACTATAATTTTTTTGGCTTTTGGTGTCTTTGAAATGTTATTCCGACATGATTCATGTTCCCTTCCGACATGGATCATCAAGTTTTTGGGAAGGCTCTTGGCCTCTTCACTATTCCATTTGTGGTGCTAAGTTGTTAAATCATTTCCACCTACTTCCCCATCTACTACATCTCATGGATCTATTTGAGGCCCTCCAACTATCTTGTGAGTTGGTGATGCACTCATGCCGCTAACTCAGTCCATTTCACAAGCTTAGTAGGATTCTAGAAGTAATTATCTTCTTAAAGCCCTGCATTTAAAGATCCTTTTCAATCCTACAAAAACTAATTTTAGCAAATAATTGACATTCATCAACAAATCTTATTCACTCATATCCATACTAGGTCCTTTCATGCTCCAAGGTTCTCAACTTCCAAGAAGAAATCATTAATACTCACCTTCCTCTAACTTGCCTTTGGTCTCTCTTGTTAGTTCTAGGAAACTTCTATGAACTCTTGCTTCTTTTCCTTCAAATGTACCCCTTCTCTACCTTGTTCCCTTTTTACCACTTACAACAATGTCATAACCCACATTAACCTACTTCAAAATAGATTTGGGAAGTCAACTATACTCAAATAACTTGTTTCTTTCTTCTTAGTGATCTTAAGTCCATGTAGCCTTGGACTACCCATAGTTAAAATCACACGAAGGTCCCCATATTGAATCATTTATTTCATTAGCTACTCTTCACCATACCTGAGGTGCTTATAAAAATTTAGAACCTAGGTCCTCAATTAGCTTTCTCAACCTTACTTTTCCTCCTTAGGCTTACTAGGCCAAAATTAGGCTTGAGACAGTCTTATTTGGCTTATAAATTTCCTTGAAGGGAGTGTTAAGATCCAAACCTAGCATTTCTAGGAACCCATTTGAAAGTTTTAGAGGTGTGAGAAGTTTCACTTCCTGACTCAAAGCCAAAAGTAAAGTTCCTTTGTAAAGCCCCTTCTTCTAATTAGCCCTTGATTGTATTTGAGAACCTAGGTTTAGAATGTCACAAAAATAGGAAATTTGCACCATTAGGTTTTGAATTTTTCTTCATAATATCTTAGTACACTTCTTCCTCATCCTATCTTGAAGATTTCAAGGAAATTGAAGGTGATTTGATGTATAAAAATATAAACCCTAGGTAGACCCATTGTGTTTCAAAGTACAAGACCGAGAGGGCTCAATTCACAATAACGTTTCTTAAGAATTGATTCAAATCCTCTAAATTTTCTTGAAAACCTATTGTATGGTTTGACATTTAAGTTTATCTTACCAGTAGGTTGATTTGATATAAAAAATATTCATCCTCGTGAATCTTTTCCTCTTTCTCTCTCATTTAGAGCAAAGTAATGAAACCCTCAACCTCTAGTTTGATAGTCTTGAATAGCATTCCATTTTATCTTGCAGTAATCCAAAAGAATATATACACACTTCTACATTCATTGTCTTAGAAACAAATCTTATGTGGTTCAAAATGACAAGAAAAACTCTTCCCTTTGTTTAGACATTCTTGTAGGTACATTATGTGATATCTAGCATAGTTATGGTTTTAACTTCCCATCAATAAGTCTATTCCTTCTCGGGTTTCTAAAGAATTTAAAATCACTTTCCAACACGAGCTACCTAGATAGACCATTCTCCATTAAGGCTATAAGAAACAAAGATCACAAACACATCGTCCGAGTTTAAGTCCTATAACAAGAATTTAAAGCTTGCATGCTAAACCCTCCTGAACCATTTATTGAAATTCAAACTAAGGCCCTCCTACTCCTTAAGAATGATCATGGAATTCATAATTCTTAATGACATACACAAATATGATAAGAAAAATACGAGATATTATTATATAGCAATCTTTTTCATTAACATAGTAAGTATCTCATACAAAACTTATAGTTATTCATCCTTCCTTACTGCATTCACCTCTAAAACAAACACTCTCCTACACAAACAAAGCTAGTAACACTTCCATCTACATTATTTAATCAATAGTGACCCATATCCAAACCTTCACAATCATGTCCACTCTCACGATCATTAAGAAACCAGAGTATTCCTAAAAATAAAGTATTGTAACCACATGTTAAACTAAGAAAACTCATTATATTAACCAAATGATGAGCCTTCCATAGACATATGACACAAAATCTAGGATCAAGAGAGTTCATACAACTCAAAACAAGAAATGCAAGATTTTAATTCAAAGCAAGTTTCCTCCATACTTGCACAACCGTGCTTTTACCATAAACTTCATAGTTTTTGTTTTATTTTTCTTCATTACTATCCTTCCTCCTTGAGGATTGAATTTCACATCTAACTTCCTCCTCCTCTCAATTCGAATCCATTCTTTCTTTTAAGTCGCCTCTTTTTGTTTCTCTCAACCCTAACTAACTAACTCTCTTTCATGACTTATACACATGACCTTACATACATCAAGAAGACATGTTACATTATTCGTTATTACATAGAACTAAAATCACTACAATGTGTATTTTACTTACCTAACCATTAACATGCCTTTAACAAGATCACTAGACACCTTTACATGCTTTTGATACATTTAGTAAATCACGACCTTAGTGGAAAAGAAAAGTGGGTACTATATCAAAGTTCTTAGGACAAACATAGGAGGTGAGTATATTTCCAATGCTTTATGACGAAGACAAAGCGTATTTCAAATTAGTATTGGGAAGAAGTAGTAACAACTTCTGTTTACATTATAGGCAGGTGTCCAACGAATTTTTTTCGAAACATGGTTCCTCAACAAGCTTGGACTAACATGAAACACAATGTTTCTCATTTTATAATATTTTCATACACACATGTACCTGATGAGCTAAGGAAGATGTTAGAAAAAAAGGAGAAAAGAGTATATTTGTTGGATATTCAAAGAATACAAAACCTTACAAGTTTAATCTAGTTACGAGAAAGGTCATAATCAACAGAGATGTATAGTTTGTTGAAAAATGAGGCATGTGAAGGAATTATTGAGATAACATCATTGTATCAGATCAATTTTTATCCCTCATGATGATATGGTATATGAAATTATAGAGGAACAAGGTATGTATCTTCTTGAATCTTGAACATGCACCACAAGATGTAACACAAGCTACACCTCCATCTATAGCTAAGAGGTCTACAATATTTCAATCATCTTCACTATCCACGAGATGTCACAAAGAACACCAGAAGCATATTCTTTAGTTCAAAATAGTCTATCATCGAGATAACCCTTTGCAATGGAAAACAACGAGTCTTAGTGATATTTATGATGTTGATACAACTAAGTCTTTTTCAGTTTTTGCATTATTTTCTCAAGCTATAGATCAATATATTTTGAAGAGGCTATAAATAATCAAGTTTGGGTTCAAGCCATGGATGATGAGATAGACACCATAGAGGAGAATCAAACATGGGAATTTGTAGATCTTCAAGAAGTAAATGATGTGATAGGAGTGAAATGGGTCTACAAGACTAAATATATTGTTGATGGTAAAGTACAAAAACATAAATCAAGGCTGGTTGCAAGAGGTTTTTCACAGCAATATGGAGTAGATTACAGTGATACGTTTGCATCTGTAGCACATTTGGACACGATAAGAATGATTTTAGAAATTGTAGTTCAAAAAAAATGGCCTATTTATCCTATGGATGTAAAATCAACATTATTGAATGGTTTTATTGAATAATAAGTTAATGTGAATCTACCGGATGGTTATTAAATTGAAGGTCATGAAGGAAAGGTATATAGGTTAAGAAAACACTCTATATTGGTCTCAAGCAAGCACACTAGAGCTTGGTGTAACAAAATTGATTCTTCTTTGATTGAGAATGGTTTCAGCAAAGAAGAGCAAGCCTATCTTATAAATAAAGATAAATGACCAAGGTTAATTTTTGATTATTTGTGTATATTTTTATGATTTAATCATTATTGGAAATGTCTCTACAGATTTATTTAAATCAGCTATGAAGAAATAATTTTAAATGACAAATCTAGGCCTCATGCACTATTTTTTTGGCATTGAATTTCAACAATAAGAATATCGAGTATTTATTTCACAAGCCAAGTGTGCTAAATATGTTTTTAAGAGGTTTAACATGTTAAATTTCATTCCAAAAAGACACTAGTTGCAGTAAAGAGGTTTGAAGTGAAGTAAAGATGACAATGGATCATTTGTGGATCCAACATTGTTCAACAGGTTAGTTGGAAGTCTCATGTATTTGACGTCCACAATGCCTTATATTATGTATGGTGTGAGCTTTATCTCATGGATCATGGAATCTCTAAAAGATTCACATTGGAAATATGGAAAAATGATTTTGAGGTGTGTATTTGAAACTAAGAATCATTGAATTTTTTAATCAACATCGAGATGAGTTCAAACTCATAGGTTATACGAGATAGTGATAGTCTTTGGAAGTATAGATGACATAAAAATCACATACGAATATGCTTTTCACTTTCAAATTGGAGTGGTTTCGTGGGAATCAAAGAGGTATTCCATAGTCACACTATCTTTAGCAAAAGTAGAGTTTGTAGCAGCAATGGGAGCATCATGTCAAAGTTAATTAGATGAGAAGGGTGTTGAAAGATTTGAGGTAGAATCAAGAGGATGCTACACAATTTTTTTGTGACAACAATTTAGCAATATCATTATCCAAAAATCATGTTTTTCATAAGAGGAGAAAACATATAGACATGAGGCATCACTTCATCAGGGAGTTGGTTAATAATAATGAAATTTGTCTAGAATTTTACAGATCTGAAGATCAGTTTGCAGATATTTTTATGAAGGCTTTGGGAATGAAGTTTTCGAGTATTTGAGAAGTTGTCTTAGAGTTTGTGATCATGAATATGTTAGATCCGGAAGTGCACACTCAACTCCACAATAATAAAATGTTGAAGGTTAAAATTAAGTGGGAGTGTTAGAAAAAGTGTTAATTTTTCCCTAGTCTATTATTAGGCAAAATGAATAATAGTTTACTTTTTACATTCTTTTAATTTTCATCAGTTCTAGTTTTAGATTCTTAATTTCATGAAAAGAGAATAAATCAAAAAGATTTGTATTCATGCACAAAAACATGAACTATTTTTAGTTGATGTTCTATTTTTAAGAGTTGGGTGTTCTATTGTTAGATGAGAGGCCTCTATGTATTGGAGGAAATTGTAAGTGTTGTTGCACACACACATTATAATTTGAGATGAAGCTCTGGAAGAGGAAGAAGATATATATGCACATAAGTGCTGATTTAAGTTTGCAATAATTTATTTTATTTGCAATATTCTTTATTTCATTTCCGTTTTTAGTTTTTTTATTAGCCTAATTTCTAAATTTTTGATATATTATTAGTCGTATACTAAAGATGCACATATTTCTATTTTTAAAAATAGTTAACATTAATATAATTATATCACTACAAGATAAAGGATATAGTATTCACAATTTTTCTACAGTTTCTTTGTGGATATTTTAGTTTAGATTGTGAATCCAATTTTGTGGACTCCACCCACAATAATTTTGTGGAAACATAAAAGTGAAAAAAATTGTGAAAAAACCACAAATAATTGTGAGAATTCCACAATTTTTAATTTGTAGAATTTGTCACAATTAAAACATTGTTGTATGTCCACAATTGAAATTATTGTGACAATTTTCACAATTTCGAGAATATTGACGATCCACAATCTTAAAATTGTGACATATACTACTATAATAATAATTTTATAGGTGGTTGAACAATATTGCAATTATAAATATTTGAACAAAATTATTGTTTTTGATGGACTAAATCATCATACTTTACGATCATTATTTTTAATTTGTTAAAATTCTTTCAATACAAATAATATATTTTATCAAAATAACTATATTTTAAGAGTACATTCATTAAAAAATATGTGATATCTAATTTTTAATTTTAATTAAAAATATCAAATTTATAACTAGTCATATTTATATATTTATTTGTATGTATATTATTATTCTTATTAATTTTATTTAAATTCAAATATTTGGAAAATTAAATTTAGATATAATTTTAAATATTGATGCAAATGACAAAGCTTCAATTAAGAAAAAAAGATTTATTAAATTCTAAATCAAAATATCAAATAAATAAAATAATAAATCTATTTATTTAAATATAAAATTCTATTAAAAAAACCCTATCTTTTGAATACATGTATTTTAAAACATACATTGATTAATAAAACCACATATATAATAAAAATTGTATATAATCAATTTTTAAATTCCACATATGCAATGTTCAATCTTCGAAAAGAATTACATGTAATAATAGAAAATATTGATTGAACTCCTCGATTAAAAATTTAAATATTTTTTAAAAGTATGTGATACAAATATTTTTAAAATAAATATTTAAACATATTATTTTCTTAAAGGAAAGTAAGTTTCAAATATATAATACTTGTACCATTTTTGGGAAAAAAACTAGTTTCACTTTTATTCAATTCTTTCATTTATAAAGAAAACATGATAAATTATAAGCTGCGAAAAAAACCAAAAATTAATAGAATAATAATTTATTGAAAGAAACTATACTGAATAGAAATTAAATCAAAACCATCTTTTAATACTTTTTCGTAATTCCTTTAACACATAAATTTTGAATCCATCCCGAAACACTCCGGTTTAATATTTTGCATGTAAACTTACACTGACAAATGAATTAAGCCTACGCTCAATTTTGTTCCAACATCAATAACTACTACTTTACTTAATAGACCTCACTAAAGACTGCCCCTTTTATCAAACATGCATGGCCTCATTAGCTAAAATTATTTACCAAATCCAAAAATAACTGCCCCTTGATGACCGAAATCTCTTCATCAATATTATCAGCTGTGTAAGATGCAATTTGAGGTTCATCTAGCTGCGTAATATACAGAATGTCCATGTCAAGTGGAGTACTTCATTTCATGCCCAGGCTTATAAATCTGAATTCGGGTCATGGGTGCCGCTGGAGGAGGGGGTTCAGGTGTTAGTGTATGTGCCAGTATGGGGCATATTCTATTCGATTCCATGCTCATGCAAGGAGGGTCAAGAGGATCATATTCAAAACAGTTACCACCCATCGCACTAGGGTTAGGCGGAGGGAAAGGATCTGGTGAAAGAAGGCATTTAGAAACATTGGTGGCTCTCAATGCATACAATGACCGTGCAATAAGTAATAGCAAGCGAGGAGCTTCCTCAATTGCGTGTTTCACGTGTCCTCTGAGTTTAAAAGAATCCACGCTAAAATCCAAACCACTCTTCATAATTTTTTTATGAGGATGAGACTAAAATCCCCAAGAGTCAACTAGATCCCCTTAGGTAAAAGCTAAAAACCTGAGATATAGTTTGTTATTATATACAGTTTGGAGAATCCTCTAAATTTGTATTCTCAATAACCATGTTACACATGTATGGTGACATCTCCTTCACACGGATCTAATGATATCTTTAACACGGATCACCAGCGTGGATGTATATGCATGGACAAGTATCATTGATGTCATTAATTATAGATTTCATTCATGGATCTCCTTCACTTAAAATAGATTTTTCAAAATACTCTCCTTAGAATATGGAGGATTCATTCCTATAACCTTCGTGTCTTTAGGAGCTGGAAAACAAAAATAAAATTTCAAAAATAAATTACTAGTTAATTTCTACACATGATTTTCTTTAAAAACAAACCATTGCAAAACAAGGGACTAAATATTTTAGATAATGAGAAGTTATTCAATTGCCACGAATGGGTATTTAAGAACACAATTATTTTAAATATTATACAAATTTTTTGAGAGAATTTATTCTTTAAAAAATTGAGCACTCATACGGTAAACTTAGTAATTATTTTTTAATATTTTTATAAAATTTATACAATATTAAAATTTCAATATGATTGTGTTAAATTTAAAATTCCTCTTTTTAATATTTGCGTAATATAGTAAGAAATAGAAATATATTATCTAATATAAATATGTATTTTTTCATTTATATTAATATCTTTTATATATTCTATATATTTTTTTAATTTGAAAAAGTTAATGTTAGTTTTCTATGTAATATTATCATTTTTGGATATTTTTACTTAAAATGTTAACATTTTTTAAAGTTTTGATGTCATTGTTTATCATAATAACAAATATTTTTAATATTGAAACTCATTTGTGATTTGTATTTTTCTTTTTATTCTTTATTGTGAATAATTATACCTTGAAAATAATAATAATTAAAGTTTAATATTATATTTATTTGGATGAGATTTAGAAATACTATAACGGGATAGGAACAAATTACGATAATAAAAATTACGAACAGATAATCAATGTATGGTAATGGCTCCTAGTTATATGTAGTCACAATTAAGGGTTGCGAAAGAATTCATTCCAGATTAACTCCAAATAATTTAATCTATAATTTATATTTTTCAAATCTTAATGTTTTTTTTCCAAACATGTGGAGAAGAGATTTTTCCACAATTAAATTTCAACAATGTGGTTATTTCACAAGTTTAAATTTGGCTTGAATAAAACATTGGAAAATATTTTTAAAAGTTTAAAAGTGACATTTATAAAATAGTGGACAACCTATATTGCATTTTATAGAACCTATCTAATTCATCTTTGATAATTCAAACATATTCCACAAGTGATATTTTTATGGATAACCTACATTGCATTTTATAGAGTCTTTCCATTTCATGTTGATAATTCACAAATATTCCACAAAGTGATATTTTTGTGGATAACAATGTAGATAAATGAGCCTATTTCTTGTAGTGTATGATAATGCAATTTTTTTATGAGATAGGGCAAAAAATAGAGAAATAGGCTCCTAGAAGCCATACAACGAAATATGCATCATGACAACACTCAGAAAGGAAAGAGCAAAGAGAAACATGACCACGAGAAGGATTAAAGAAACTTAACCCAGGGAAATAGGTCCAAACAACAACAACGTGGACAAAGTATGCACAAAGTCGGTGAGAATTTGCTTATTTCTCTTTGGATTGCACGGTGTGCCATCCATCATCAGAATTAGCCACAACCCCAAATTTCTCCTTGAGATAGTCTATGTAATTAACGCCCTCCCAAAATTCAAAACTTTAAGAGAGTCTGGATCAATTTGGGGCCAAGGCATCCAAGAGGAAAGCTTCAGATCCTCTTTGTTAAAATCCATAACCACCTCTTGATCACCCGAAGGGTTAGCCACCACTGTATCTTGGGTGGGCTTTGAGTTTGGAAAAATACTGCATTACTCGACTTTTTTAAGTCTCTATTTTTATCTTCAGAGTGCTTCCATCTTCCAACCTCAAAAGAGTCCTCCATTTCAAGAATTTACACCACTAGAACAGCGGAAGAAACAAAGGGTTTTGTCATTGGTAAAGCCAACGCCACAATCACAACAACGACGCATCCATTGCGCGTAACCCAAAAAGTACAACTATTTTTTTTTTGTGTGTGCTTTGCAATTTATTTACCTACCCTTGACGGACATCACAGGGTTCATACATTACATTTGAGGTATTATATTTGTTTAACCCAAAAGGCATTTTATTAATTTAATCATAATTCATTTTGCAATTCAACCGAAACCATGATTCGAGTTGTTTTCACATGGCTCTAAGAGTTTAGTTTATAAGCATATATCACCATCGAGGTTAATTAGATGGTCGGTTCTTATTCTAAAAGTAACATGTTAATTATCTATATCTTGATCAAAGCGCCTATCCAGGAGTGTTAGGTTGCGAAGAACAAAAGGGATACAAACAAGGTCATACCATGGTGTGCGCAAAAACTACTTTCTGTCATAAGTATGATCGCCAGGCACAATCTCACTTATGTCGAGCTCGTAAAAAAAAAAAAAAAACGGAGTCAAGGTGAGACCGACATCATGCTTCATTCACGTCAACAAGGACACATTTAAGAAGCAAGCGGCCATACCAAGGATTTTCCACGTGGCCCATGCCACTACGTGCAAACACAAAATACGATTAGCTATACCGCCACCAAAGTTAAGTGTTTGTATCTATTGTCTTATCCAGAAAGATCAAGGGTTTTGTCCACATAATTTGTTATATAATATGCATGCAATATGATGGCAAAGACTTAGCTAAGTGCCACATATGAATGGACAATGATTAATAGGGTGCTGACCCTTGTTAACACTTTTCTTTGATTATTCCCAACATGACTCAACTCACGCACCATCCAAACTCGCACTCATAATGATTTGGAAGATTAGAACTTTGGGTTGATTGTTAAACAGTTCATGCTGACCCATCGACTACTATTTTGCTGCGTGGAGACACAAAAGAATTTTAGGTGGGAAAGAAAACTGATTGGGGTCGTTGGTTCAACCAACACCTGCAAAAATAAAAGGAAAACATTAAAAATCTGTCCCCCCCCTTGCGTGCCGCTCCGGTCGCTTCAACATTTAATGATTAAGATATGCAAATCTCCTCCTCCAGGTCTGTTCTACCAACTGTTCTTTCCGGGCCGCGTGAAGGGAAACTGGCCGCGTATAGGAGAAGATACAGGTGAAACAGCACACGTTTTATACCTCCATCCATCCGCCCATGGCCGCGCATGCTACAGGGGTCGAAACTATAGTCACAGGCGCGTGGGACAGGGAAGGAGGTGGAAAATGGAGCTCGGCGCGAGAGAAGGTGCGTTACATCCACTTTCATTGGGTGCTGCATGGCGTGTGCGAGGCGAGCAGGCTGTTCAACAATGTGTGATCAGTTCAGTATTGAAAGCATCCTCAATAAAAACGGGTTTCTCCTTTCCAGGCACTGTAACAATCTAAACGTTCGCAGTGACAGACAGTGCTTTGTATTTCAAGTTGTCTGTCAGGCGTATCTACTGAAACGTATCATCATTTTTTTTATATTAACAGTTATCCTCTTAGACACGATTTATGGGTGATTGACTGGTCTTGATTTTGAGACTAACTTCACACTTGTTTAGGCAGTTGCGAGACCTGCCATGTAGCTTGATATTCGTGAAGCTAAGACCACTTGCAGTGTCCTAATCTGTAAAAAAAATATGTATAAACCATTTATAAGCTTTGCAACAATTTAAATATTCGCTGTGACAGCCAGCGCCTTGTGTATCAAGTTTTTTAACAGGCATATCTGCTGTAACGTATCATCATTTCTTTTATATTAGCATTTATTCTCTTAGACACGATTTAAGGGTGATTGACTGGTCTTTATTTTGAGACTAACTTTACATTTGTTTGGGCAGTTTTGAGGCCTGCCATGCAGCTTGATATTTGTGAAGCTAAGACCACTCACAGTCTACTAATCTGTAAAAACAAAAAAAACGTTTAAACAATATTTGTTTCATTCCTTTGTTGCAGTTAATACTAATACACTAGGTAGTATACAAGGAAATATTAATAGCAGGTTAGTACTAGTATGATCTAATATTAGCATTCCCATTGCTTTTAATATTGTACCAACAAGAATATTATTCACGATAACAATTTCTTTATTGAGCATTCCACAAGAGAATATTGGGAAATACATTTAGTAAGTTTATGGGCTTATATTATTTCTTTCTACACCATTTCATAACATAGTATGAGATCACAAATAGGTTGATTTCTTTTCCTTTATTGCTTTTGCAATGAATTTTAAGAGATTTAGTTCCAGAACCCTTTTTGTATTTCGCAATTAATTTCACAACTACTTCCTAAATGAAGAAAGGCATGCTAGAGCTAGAATATGGACTCCTTTATTGGCATATTTTATACTATTGAGACTTAAGCCTTTGTATCAACAAAATAAGAATGGTAAGTGCTCTAGTATTCCAACTTTGCAACACTTCTCCTTTTAAGCAATAAGATGAAATCTAATATGTATATTCTTTGTAATTTCTTTCCAACATTCCACAAAAGAATTCAACAACGTTTTCAATAAATTTTAGAGCAAGAAATATTTTCACTTCAATGCAACTTTTCCTTCAAATCTTTTACAACATATCCTACTTCATGTGGAAACAAGTTTGCAATAATGGAAGCTAAAGTAGGCAAACAATATTACATTTCTTTCTCCACTCAAGGTGGTTAATTACATGATGTTTTAGCATTGTCAACAACAAGATTTAAGTGCTCCAAAGTGTTCTTCACTCATGCTCCAAATTCCAAGCATTTCCAATCACAACCAAGATAGGGGGAGTGGCAACACTCTCCTCCCAACCAAAACTCAATGGGAGAAGAGAAGCAATCTCCTCCATTGACCCCCGAGCCCCAAACACAACACAATGAAGGATGGTCTCCAACTCAAGGCAACAATACTTGCTTCCACAATACAAGTTTCATTCACAACATTCAAGGTAAAAGAGAAAACAACAAGGAAACACAAATAACACAATACTTTGCACAAAAGGCTTTCATCCAAGCCAACAAGAGAAGGAACTATGGGAATATTTTCCTTATGCCTCCCAAATGAGATGAGATGCCCATCCAAAACCCTCCACAAAATAACACAAGCCCCTATGACTCTTATGCCTCCCTCAAGTACCCCTTTTTCCTCCTATACTCTTATGCCTCCCTCCTCTTATGGCTCCCTCAAAGACAAGGTAGAATGTAAACATTCCTACCCAAGATGGGCATCCCTCTCAAACTCCCTCCACAATATCCTAATCTACTCTTTTGCCTCCCTCATGTGTATTCCCATAGACCTCTCCTATACTACACAAAAGCATTCAATCCATCTTTCACAATACACCAAAGTAGACATGCATTTCTTACAATTTTAGCATAAGCTCAAAGCAATAACATGAAAGCAAAAAAAAACAAGGAAAAGGGTTCCTACCTCTCCATTGGAGAAGTCTAAACCAAGAATCTTGTCCAAGCTCCTTCCCAAATCAATCCAAGCATGCAAGTCCAAAACTCTCTTTCCCTCTTTTTCTCACTATTCTCTCTCTCCCAAAATAACAAGGAGAACTCTTCAACAACACAAAAACAAAGCTCTAACCCCTCAACAATAGAGGAAGTTTCAATAAATAGATCAAAGGAAGGGTGAGGGTGATGTGGCTCCATGTAGGATGCCACATCACACATCCTCAAACCATCTCCCTTTTAGTCAACTCAAATCCCAAAACACCATAAATGGGTGGTTGGGTTGAATGACAACTCTCTTCACAACCATCCCTTTCCCATGTGCCTTAAGGCACAAAATAAATGCAAAATGAAGAAGAAAAAGTGCACTCCAAGTCAATATCACTTCCCAAAACAATAACTAATCCCTTTTTGGGCTTCCCAACCCATAGATATGGTTGGTAAGGGGTTTTGGGAAGTGTGGGACAAGTTTAACTTGTCCCACAAGTCCCCAAAATTGCCCTCAAACTCAAATTCGAGTTTTCAAGAGATTTGGAGTGGTCAACACTCAAAACCAAGCATTCAATACAAGAGACAACACAAGGCTCAAGGAGCCAACAATCAAATTTATTACACCCACTTGACTTCCCCAAAACAAAACTAAAAACAAGATATAAATTAATCTAAACATACTTAGCAAAAGTAATAA
This sequence comes from Taxus wallichiana var. yunnanensis, assembly GCA_018340775.1. Lineage (NCBI taxonomy): Eukaryota > Viridiplantae > Streptophyta > Pinopsida > Cupressales > Taxaceae > Taxus > Taxus wallichiana. Next base: position 289,965,396 of record CM031240.1, read on the forward strand.
AAGAAGGACATCCCAAATGAAATCACCTACTAAAGTAAATAAAACAATTAAATAAAATTTTCAACCCCATGGTCACATTAGAACATTTCCCCCTCATGAAAATTTTCTCAACACATACAAGAACAAAGCTAACACATAATACAATTTACAAGTTGCCTTGACGACCAATGTTGTAACCACCCGACATTCTATTGTGTTTGGTCCCCAATCCCCCTCATGGTTGTGATCATTGTGTTTCTGCAAAATGCAAAATACCCTCTTCGGCCTTGCGGCCATGTCAAAATATCCAAAATAACCATATGCATGAAATTTATTAACATCTATACGTAATTCAAGCAATCATTATTTCTAGGTCTAAATCACAACATCAAAAATCATCTAGAAATACCCATAATTTATGTCTAATAATCATAGTAATGTAAATTAGAACATCGAACGATTTAGGAATCAAGCATATAAATTTCTTTGCAATAGTCACAATGTGTCGCAAGTATAACATGTATATCTCTATACAATAAGTAAAATGAGTGTATCAATTTCCATCTAGAAATGTTTTCTTTTTATTACGATATTCAAGGTCTAGAGATCTAATAAGAGTGACCAGAGCCTAAACAATACAACAATAGTAATGACATAACAATAAGTCTTTAACAAGATAACTATTTTAGATCATCATCATCATATCCTTAAAATTAACATCAAGGTCCACGATCGACATAAGTAATAATAATGTCAAAACATATAAATCTTGGTGTCCTCACCTTTTAACTCTAGAACAAGTCATGTTTACGATTATAAACAATTTAGAAAAGATGCTCATGGTTCATTTAGTATCGAAGGGAAGTGGGCATTACATCCCCCTCCCCTTGGATTTGACTTCCTCCTGGAAGTCAAGGAGAAAGAGATAGGGAAAATGCAAAAGAAAATAGGATCACACCCTTTGTGGAATTCATTTGCTTCAAACAAGTGTGGATCTACAGAACTCGAGTTTGGTCCAATGTAATTTAACAAGAAGAAGTAAGATTGTAAGGAATGAGTTCTAAATTTTCTTCAAGTAAGGTTACAAACATGAAATTCTATAGAGTAACTCTACGTGCTCAACCAAGCTACAAAACATAGCATCAAAACATGAAAGGTCAGAGGAGCCTCAAGAATAACCACCAAGTACAATAACATTTGTACTCAAAGGTATCACAATTTGGAGATCACACGTGGTGAGGTTTAACAACAAGGAAGACACCAGAATTAGCAAAACATTTACAATTAAGAAAACTATTCATGGGAAGCACTTATATAACTCAAGAGGCACAATCAAATTTTCATGGTAATACTAAGGAAAACGTGACCATAAGGTTTCTATAACTTTGTTTTACATTCAAGTTCGAACACAAAACACTAACCTGATTTAGAAATGTCAAACATTTGGATAATATTACTACTAGAAACTAACATACCAATAAAAGAGGCACCACTCACTCTACATAACACAATGGGATTTATTTATCTCAAATCCTTCTCAAGCTCAAATTAATCATGAGGAGAAACACATGCATAAGTCGTAACACCAAAGAGCACTCAGGTGAGCTAGAATAGAAGAATAGGCAACAGGAAGGGGGTCCAACTACAATCCAAAGTGCATCGTACCAAAAGCGAGCAACATCTACAAGGTGTCACAAGAAAATAAGAAGAAAAGATGTCTTCCCAAAGTTATGTCATATCCTTAACATATGTTGCCTTAAAATTGCAATAACCTAGGTCACTAAGGATTAAATAAACACACAAGGAGGTTGCTTTTCTTAAAAGAAAATATAAGATCCAATCCTAGAAGGCCGCAACTCACATTCGTCGAGCTACGAGGCAACAAGGGTACGACGACCCAAACTCCTACAGGAAAAAAATTACATATGTCTACGATCAAGGGAGTAGTACTACACAACTAGAACACATAACCATCAACAAGATGTTTCACAAATCTAGGTAGGAGACAAAACTAAAGGTTCAAATATACATTGCACTCAATACATAAATCTTACTGGTTTTATAAATTAACTTAATAAGTTCAAAGTTATAGTTTTGCTTGTTAAACACAATCCTTACAAGTTTTCTTAATTAAACTTCCTTTTATTATGATATCACAAGTTGTGTTATAAGGAGCGCCACTAAGGTGGCATGATATCTTGCCATTCCGAATAGGTGGAAACAACATTTATTTTTACTCCTAGGGAAGGTAGATGGATAAAGTTCCTTTCTATTCTTCTACCTAGCTTATATTTCTTCTATAAATCTACTGAGGCTAAATCAAGGACCATTTTCCTTTTTCTATGTCCCAACTTATTTTTCAAGTTTCAAGGTCAAATCTTCTCAATTATAATTCTATAATAATTGGGTGAGTCATCTTACAGTTAAAGTTTTAATGGAAAGCAAAAGTCAAACAAATCACATTATTATTTTTATGGGAGAGAGATATGAATCAACACATCACATTATTAATTCTATAGGAACAAGAGACAATCAACATAGCAAACACATTTTTAATTTCTTAAGAACTAAGAATTTCATAATTCAATATGTACACGCCAATAATTCAAGGGTTTTTTTTTTTTTTTTTCCAAAGGATTACAAGCATCATTAAACATTTCTAGTGGCCTCTACCAATCTCAAATGAACTTACAAGGAAGACTCCTTAAAGAGGCATATCTACTTTTACGAATTTATGAGGTTTAACAATGTTTGTTGTTTAGGCTCAAACATTTTACTTGCATAATAAGACAAGGAAATTTTTCAAATCAACACCTATATTTCCACAAGATACCACCAACCAAGAAACAAGATGACAATGCAAATCTTACTCCAAGGACTCCACATTCCCATTAGAGATCATCAATGTAAGAGGACAATCGACTAATCTATCCAACCACGGATTCTATGACCAAGGGTTATAGTTTTAAAAGAAGAAACACAATATAAACACCACCGAGATTAAAATATTAAGATCCACCAAACTAACATCTCTTAGAGTGAGGACAAAAAGACCCAACAACATCCATAAGTGTCTCCACGTAATCCAAAGACTAATAGGTCAATGAGAAAAAAACAAGCACACTTAATTAATCACATTTCCCGGATGGGCTTACGTCTAATCATAATTACCAAAATACATACAATTCATCAGTCAAAACCTTCTATAAAGAAATAAGGAAACCATGATCCAAATTAGCATGCCATCGATGGGATTTCACTACCAACCAAACATTTATCCACTTAAAATATACAGTCAACCAAGAGTCAATCCGATCCTAACACAATCCATAAGCCCATAACTAAACACATCTACTCTGACGAGGATAAAACCTCTTACTAGGTTGTAAGAGGGTCCATCACCGCTATCAAGCTTCCAACTAGAATGCACTACACAACGAACTCTCCAGGATCCTAGACACACTCAAGGTTTCGTCTTTCTAGAACTGAGGCATAACTTAAAGCACCTAAGATGACATTCAAGGCTCCTACGGTGTACCCCCATACGACAAAATGTCACAATACAACCAGTGTAGAACCAGCTCAACAACATGCAGGAAGGAATCACGTAACGTTTAGCTAAGTAGCCAACAGATAAACGAGCTCTGAGTCACCAGTCAAATTAAAATCCAAGAAATATTGGCAATCAAGGAAAGTGGATAAGCATCCGCATTGCAAAGTCTGAAATCTCACAAAAATATAATTACTAAAAGAGCCTCAGAGCTTCTCAATCAAATCATAATTAAAACGCGTTGGTCCTTGATAAAATAAAACCAGTTTACAAATATATAAAATACAGGAAGTCAACATCACAATCACTTTGCAGCCCTTTATGGCTGCTAATAGGGGTACTATGCCTCGAGCTCCGTTTTAATAAGGCATACGCTAAGCTGGAACAAAAACGACACCAAGGCCTAATATCCACTTACTCATAAGGGGATTTAGTCTTCCATGGTGGCAACCAAAACTAACTCATCTAGCAACTAAGAGAAAAGGGGAGCTTTGGGTGACTAAACAACTTCTAATTTACTATGCCTGACCCCAGAACACAACCACAAATGTTAAGCTACAAGAATCATGACATATGACTTATCATTCCAACAAAGAAGAATCTTACGGGGTTTATCACATCAGACAACTAAAGAAAAGTTAGTATGCATCAACAACATACTTTTAAATGCAAAACAAGTTCTTGTTACATCAGAATTTCATGACAGTATCCACTTAATTTTAACATTTTTTGTTATCTAGGTTCGACAAAACGCCACTAGGCAAGTTCAGCAATTTGAAGAATTTTGTTACTTTATTTTTATTTTAAATCACGGAGATTAAATTTTACTAATTGGTTTTCGGGTTTTGAAGTTGGCCCAGGGTCCAAGTGTTGAACCCACGGCTCTGATACCAAAATGCAACGCCGCTATAATAGCCAACGCCACAATCACAACAACGACGCATCCATTGCGCGTAACCCAAAAAAGTACAACTATTTTTTTTTTTGTGTGTGCTTTGCAATTTATTTACCTACCCTTGACGGACATCACGGGGTTCATACATTACATTTGAGGTATTATATTTGTTTAACCCAAAAGGCATTTTATTAATTTAATCATAATTCATTTTGCAATTGTTACCAACCGAAACCATGATTCGAGTTGTTTTCACATGGCTCTAAGAGTTTAGTTTATAAGCATATATCACCATCGAGGTTAATTAGATGGTCGGTTCTTATTCTAAAAGTAACATGTTAATTATCTATATCTTGATCAAAGCGCCTATCCGATGCTAACCGGAGTGTTAGGTTGCGAAGAAAAAAAGGGATACAAACAAGGTCATACCATGGTGTGCGCAAAACTACTTTAGCTGTCATAAGTATGATCGCTGTGCACAATCTCACTTATGTCGAGCTCGATAAAAAAAACGGAGTCAAGGTGAGACCGACATCATACTTCATTCACGTCAACAAGGACACATTTAAGAAAAGCGGCCATAGGAAAGGATTTTCCACGTGGCCCATGCCACTACGTGCAAACACAAAATACGATTAGCTATACCGCCACCAAAGTTAAGTGTTTGTATCTATTGTCTTATCCGAGAAAGATCAAGGGTTTTGTCCACATAATTTGTTATATAATATGCATGCAATATGATGGCAAAGACTTAGCTAAGTGCCACATATGAATGGACAATGATTAATAGGGTGCTGACCCTTGTTAACACTTTTCTTTGATTATTCCCAACATGACTCAACTCACGCACCATCCAAACTCGCACTCATAATGATTTGGAAGATTAGAACTTTGGGTTGATTGTTAAACAGTTCATGCTTGACCCATCGACTACTATTTTTGCTGCGTGGAGACACAAAAGAATTTTAGGTGGGAAAGAAAATCTGATTGGGGTCGTTGGTTCAACCAACACTTAAAAATAAAAGGAAAACATTAAAATCTGTCCCCCACCTTGCGTGCCGCTCAATGGTTTCGCTTCAACATTTAATGATTAAGATATGCAAATCTCCTCCTCCGGTCTGTTCTACCAATGTTTTTTTCCGGCCGCGTGAAGGGAAGCCGCCGCGTATAGGAGAAGATACAAGTGAAAGCAACCACATGTTTTATACCTCCATCCATCCGCCCATGGATGAGCGCGCATGCTCTTGGGGTCGAAACTATAGTCACAGCGCGTGGGACAGGGGAAGGAGGTGGAAAATGGAGCTCGGCGCGAGAGAAGGTGCGTTACATCCACTTTCATTGGGTCTTTGCATGGCGTGTGCGAAGCGAGCTGTTCAACAATGTGTGATCATTCAACTATTGAATGCATCCTCAATAAAACGGGTTTCTCCTTTCCAAGCATCGTAACAATCTAACTATTCGCATGATGACAGACGGTGCTTTGTATTTCAAGTTGTTTGTCGGGCGTATCTACCGAAACGTATCATCATTTTTTTATATTAACAGTTATCCTCTTAGACACGATTTATGGGTGATTGGTGGTCTTGATTTTGAGACTAACTTCACACTTGTTTAGGGGAAGTTGCGAGACCTGCCATGTAGCTTGATATTCGTGAAGCTAAGACCACTTGCAGTGTCCTAATCAGTAAAAAAATATGTATAAACCATTTATAAGCTTTGCAACAATTTAAATATTATTTGTGGCAGCGGCCGGCGCCTTGTGTATCAAGTTTTAACAGAGCATATCTGCTCTTTGTAACGTATCATCATTTCTTTTATATTAGCATTTATTCTCTTAGACACGATTTAAGGGTGATTGGTGGTCTTTATTTTGAGACTAACTTTACATTTGTTTGGGCAGTTTTGAGGCCTGCCATGCAGCTTGATATTTGTGAAGCTAAGACCACTCACATCTACTAATCTGTAAAAACAAAAAAAACGTTTAAACAATATTTGTTTCATTCCTTTGTTGCAGTTAATACTAATACACTAGGTAGTATACAAGGAATATTAATAGCACGTTAGTACTAGTATGATCTAATATTAGCATTCCCATTGCTTTTAATATTGTTCCAACAAGAATATTATTCACGATAACAATTTCTTTATTGAGCATTAAGAGAATATTGGGAAATACATTTAGTAAGTTTATGGGCTTATATTACAATTTCTTTCTACACCATTTCATAACATAGTATGAGATCACAAATAGGTTGATTTCTTTTCCTTTATTGATTTGCAATGGGTTTTCAAGAGATTTAGTTCCATTCCCCTTTTTGTATTTCGCAATTAATTTTGCAACTACTTCCTAAACGAAGAAAGGCATGCTAGAGCTAGAATATGGACTCCTTTATTGGCATATTTTATACTATTGAGACTTAAGCCTTTGTATCAACAAAATAAGAATGGTAAGTGCTCTAGTATTACAACTTTGCAACACTTCTCCTTTTAAGCAATGAGATGAAATCTAATATGTATATTCTTTGTAATTTCTTTCCAACATTCCACAAAAGAATTCAACAACGTTTTCAATAAATTTTAGAGCAAGAAATATTTTCACTGCCAATGCAACTTTTCCTTCAAATCTTTTACAACATATCCTACTTCATGTGGAAACAAGTTTGCAATAATGGAAGCTAAAGTAGGCAAACAATATTACATTTCTTTCTCCACTCAAGGTGGTTAATTACATGATGTTTTAGCATTGTCAACAACAAGATTTAAGTGCTCCAAAGTGTTCTTCACTCATGCTCCAAATTCCAAGCATTTCCAATCACAACCAAGATAGGGGGAGTGGCAACACTCTCCTCCCAACCAAAACTCAATGGGAAGAGAAGCAATCTCCTCCATTGACCCCCCGAGCCCCAAACACAACACAATGGGGATGGTCTCCAACTCAAGGCAACAATACTTGCTTCCACAATACAAGTTTCATTCACAACATTCAAGGTAAAGAGAAAACAACAAGGAAACACAAATAACACAATACTTTGCACAAAGGGCTTTCATCCAAGCCAACAAGAGAAGGAACTATGGGAATATTTTCCTTATGCCTCCCAAATGAGATGAGATGCCCATCCAAAACCCTCCACAAAATAACACAAGCCCCTATAACTCTTATGCCTCCCTCAAGTTCCCCTTTTTCCTCCTATACTCTTATGCCTCCCTCCTCTTATGGCTCCCTCAAAGACAAGGTAGAATGTAAACATTCCTACCCAAGATGGGCATCCCTCTCAAACTCCCTCCACAATATCCTAATCTACTCTTTTGCCTCCCTCATGTGTATTCCCATAGACCTCTCCTATACTACACAAAAGCATTCAATCCATCTTTCACAATACACCAAAGTAGACATGCATTTCTTACAATTTTAGCATAGAAGCAACAATAACATGAAAGAAAAAACAAGGAAAAGGGTTCCCTACCTCTCCATTGGAGAAGTCTAAACCAAGAATCTTGTCCAAGCTCCTTCCCAAATCAATCCAAGCATGCAAGTCCAAAAACTCTCTTTCCCTCTTTTTCTCACTATTCTTCTCTCTCAAAAATAACAAGGGAGAACTCTTCAACAACACAAAAACAAAGCTCTAACCCCTCAACAAGAGAGGAAGTTTCAATAAATAGATCAAAGGTAAGGTGAGGGTGATGTGGCTCCATGTAGGATGCCACATCACACATCCTCAAACCATCTCCCAAGTCAACTCAAATCCCAAAACACCATAAATGGGTGGTTGGGTTGAATGACAACTCTCTTCACAACCATCCTTTCCCATGTGCCTTAAGGCACAAAATAAATGCAAAATGAAGAAAAAGTGCACTCCAAGTCAATATCACTTCCCAAAACAATAACTAATCCCTTTTTGGGCTTCCCAACCCATAGATATGGTTGGTAAGGGGTTTTGGGAAGTGTGGGACAAGTTTAACTTGTCCCACAAGTCCCCCAAAATTGCCCTCAAACTCAAATTCGAGTTTTCAAGAGATTTGGAGTGGTCAACACTCAAAACCAAGCATTCAATACAAGAGGACACACAAGGCTCAAGGAGCCAACAATCAAATTTATTACACCCACTTGACTTCCCCCAAAGCTTACAAACTAAAACAAGATATTAAATTAATCTAAACATACTTAGCAAAAGTAATAAAAGAAGGACATCCCAAATGAAATCACCTACTAAAGTAAATAAAACAATTAAATAAAATTCTCAACCCCATGGTCACATTAGAACATTACCCCCTCATGAAAATTTTCTCAACACATACAAGAACAAAGCTAACACAATACAATTTACAAGTTGCCTTGACGACCAATGTTGTAACCACCCGACATCCTGTTGTGTTTGGTCCCCAATCCCCCTCATGGTTGTGATCATCTTTGTGTTTCTGAAATGCAAAATACCCTCTTCGGCCTTGCGGCCATGTCAAAATATCCAAAATAACCATATGCATGAAATTTATTAACATCTATACGTAATTCAAGCAATCATTACATATCCCAAGTAAAGAAGTTTGGTCATGCCGAACTCGCACTTAAAGGGTTTCACATATAATGAATTAGCTTCTAATATCCCCAATATCTCACCCAGGTGCCTGATATGGTCCTCCCATGTCCTGTTGTAGACTAAAATATCATCAAAGAAAACCAATAGAAACTTTCGCAAGTGGCGATTAAAAACATGATTCATGCAAGACTGGAATGTAGCTGGAGCATTAGACAATCCGAAAGGCATCACCAAGAATTCAAAGTGACCATAATGGCATTTGAACGTTATCTTATGCACATCCTGCTCCCTGACTTTGATATGATGATATCCAGAACACAAATCTATTTTCAAAAATAGATGGCACCATGTAGCTCATCCAACAACTCATCAATGTGTGGTACGGGATACTTGTTCTTTATTGTCTTCTTATTTAAGGCCCGAGTAGTCCATACACATCCGCAGGGTCCCATCCTTCTTCTTCACCAAAACCACCAAAGAAGAAAAAGGGTTGGAACTCGGTCTAATATGCCCCATATCCATGAGCTCATGTATAGTCTTCTCGATCTCATCCTTAAACCGTTTGGGGTGACGGTAAGGAGAAATGACCACCGGTCTAGCATCCTCGAGCTCAATCACATGCTCAAATCCCCTATTTGGAGGTATGCCTAGAGGTATGTCACCAAACACGGCACTGTGTTTGTCCAATAGGCCCTATATATCCACATGGTGGTTGTCCCTCCTCCGATCTCTTGGTGAAACCAAACAGTGTCTTGTCAATCCACCTCATCGTGCCTATAGATCCTCTCGATCCTCTTGGTCGTAATAACTGGGGTGCCCCTGAAGATAAGCCCCTCAAGATCACATTCCTCCCTTCGGACTTAAACTTTAGCTCCATCATCTGGAAGTTAGTTCAAAATTCACCAAGGAATAGAGCCATTGTACCCCATAAGCACTATGTTGGTCTCTCCAATACAACAATATATAAAATAATTTGTAATTGTATAGTTACCCATCGCGATCAATTGGGGAACCCGTCGTGTGCATCTCATATAATCTCCATTAGCTACAACCATCTTGAAGCCCTCAAATTCCTCTCTCTAACCCTTGCCTCTCAACCAATGAGGCATCAATAAAGTTGTGGGTTTCCCCACTTTATATGAGTACCACTACTCGTTGTCCCTATAAAAATGCCCTAACTCTGAATGCCTTATACCTCGAGGTACTAGACAATGTGGCGATAGTCTCCTAGGGGAAATTCTCGCTATCCTGCTCCACACCCACACCATCTAATGTCTCATTCTCATCATCCTCTAATGGCTGTGTGTCCAACTCCTCATCACCATCACTCTCCTCGAAGACCTTTATGTATTGGGCCCTCCTTTTACCCTTGCAATCATTTCCTGGGACCCAAAGTGTACGGTAATCGAAATATAGTTTCTTTCACCTCAATTCCTCCTTGTCCTCACTAGATCCGAATGGTCTCCAGGTTGTATCCTTCCTAGGTGGAGGTACCTTTGGCTGGAACCCCGGTTCTTGAAGGGAAACCCTTAGGCTGCACTCGAGGTGGAAACCTTGACTTAGGAGTGGATAACTCTAGGTCACGAGCTCTCCTAATAGCCTCATGAAATGAAGAAGGCTCAAATGCCCTCACAAATCTAGTGAGAGCATCTGTCAAACCTATTGTGAATAGGGAAATCAACCTCATCTCTGTAATATCAGGTACCATGACCGATAGTCTATGAAAATCGGTGATGTATTGATCCAGTACTGGTCTACCTCAGATGAGTCAACTCTCTAAAATACCTGTTGGGGTCCCTCTTATCAAATTTTCTCACTAGCCTCTTTGTGAACTCTACATAAGTTCTCATGTATAGGTGTCCCTATGTAATCAACCCATGATGCCACCAATCATGAGCGTTTCCCTCTAGATGTAAGATTGCAAACTTAATTGCATCTTCCTCCCACATAGGATTCAAGTCAAAGTATGTCTTCAAATTCTGCACCCAAGACTATGTAGTACACTTCTTAGAACCGTCGAAATGTGGAACATAAATCTTTCCCAATCTCCTTTGCATCTCTGGTACCTATGCCTTGTAATCTCTCCTAGGCCTGCTGTTAATCTTCATCTTGCAATATTCTTGGAACGACATGTTGTCACGAAAGCCATCGCTTAAAGTCTGGTACCTTTCCCAACAAGACTTCTCATCTACAAATTCCCCTAGATGTCGTGCCTGTGAAACTTCCGGATCCTTCAAGAATGAAGGTTCGTGAGACCCCATAGGCCTAGTAAAAGAATGGGGGGACCGATGTCCTGAATTTCCACCCTTACCTCTTTGACCACATTGTCCCCTGTTGCCATTTCCTCCTCTTTCCACGTGAGTATCAGACATGTCCTATGTTAATCTCCCAGTGAGCTAGCTCAAATAGAGATTGGTAGTCTCCTACTGCTTTACCATGTTCATGAACAATTATTTCATTAGCTCTACCCCTATATCCTCACTGTCTAGCTATCCCCCATCTTTAGTCCCAATAGGATGGAGAAATAGTTGCTCTGATACCACTAAAATATCCCTTGTGGGATACCACTAAAAATGCACAAAATATATGACAAATGTAGCAAAGTAAAATACTGATTTATGCAGATTTTAACAGTGAGGACAACGAACTAAATAAAATCTTTATCTCCCTAAATATTCATTGAATTGCTTGAAAACTTGAAGAGGGCTTGATATTATTATAAGGACATAATAACATTATTTTGGAGTTTTACATAAATTACAATGCTGCCAGAAAAAGCACAACGTGCCCTAGATAGCTGGAAACTTCAGAGGCTCGTAACCCTCTAAATACAAGAGCAAAAATAAGGGTCTTTTGATATAACAATGGTAGATATAGGAAATAGTATTGCACACTGTAGATCTAAAATGACTGGAAAACCCCCAAATAGAGGTTGTAAGTCACCTCACTAGGAATGGAGTTAGGAAATGAGGGAGGCACCTTCCACGTGCTGCCACGCCTAGCCTAGGTGGCTGCCTGTGAGTCTGATCTAGAGCCCCTCTGATTATCCTTCCCAAAAGCCCCTAAAAATTCTCAAAACCCTTCCTCTGAACCCTTGGAAATATCTCGTAGCACGGCCCAAAAGCAAATCCAAGATAACAAACTAGGGTAGATTTCTCACTACCGAAGAATTCCCTGCTAGCTAGGGATGGGTCTCTCACCACCGAAGCTAGGGTCCCTGTGGGATTTGACTCCACAAGCTATAGAAACGCAACAGCAGCAGCTGCATGAGAAGAGGCTAAGAGTATGCGACAAAAAGTGTCTTTTCTTCCTCCCGGCTCCTTATATACTTTACCTCGACAAATGAGCCCCATAACCCTAAGCGCATTTCATACCACGGAGGGGCCGATAAAATAAGAGTAACTATAGTTACCTTTCTCCTTTTTGAGTCACCCGTCTAAAAGTGACCCCCCCTCCAAACGTAAAACTGGGATATTAAAACCTCGGGGCCCCTTCCCAAAAACCACAATCCCTTGGGCGTCCACATGGACCCTTGGTTTGGTGTAGGAAAAAGGGGACATTATGGAAATGGGAAATTACATAAACATAAGTGGATAGCTTGGGACCCGAGAAAATTTATATATAGAGAATGTAAGTATAATGTGAAGACATAAAGGTGGAACCATTAAAGGGGACATTGGAAGAAACATAGTCGAGTGGAGGAAGAAAACATAAGTTATCTTACTAAATATAGATTGGATGAAATTAGAAACATCTTTTTCCAAATGAAAATGTATATATAGATAAAGAATGTAGGTATCATATGTTTGAAGAATATTCAACAAAATGTCATAATAGAAAAAGGGGACATTATGGAAATGGGACATTAATAAACATAAAGAAGTTTTGACCATCAGAAAATGTATATATTAGAGAATGTACATGTGAAGGAAGAAATGTGGAAGAAATGTGAACTGAGTCGAGTGGAGGACCTGGAAAACCATTAAGAGTTATCTTACTAAATATAGATTGATCAAAATCATGAAAGATGAAATTAGAAATATCTTTTTTCCAAATGAATTTTTCCTTTTTTAATGACCTTTGAACAATATGTATAGATAAATGAACCGAGAAAGTTCATATGTTTTAAGAAATATTCAACAAACAACATGTCATAATTGGACCAAATAGGCAAAAACAAGCTAGTGTAATTACCCACATTCACACTACCATACCAATCAACAAAAAGAAGCTTTAGAAAGAATAAAGTGAATAAATATTCAAGACATTAAAAAGTGAGTGTTATGTAGAGCAGCCATAGGTCCTCAGGTGGCACAAATTATGGGTTTGAGGAACTTAAACTTCAGGCATAATAAATTGTGAGATACATTTTGTATTGGGCTGGGAAATATAGGAATGTCAAGGTCTCTAAATTATTCAAACAATATATGTAAGCTACAACTACAAGTGTAAAAGTAACCATTGCAGCAATAGTGATTCCTACTATAGTGCTTGCCACCAAATTCTTTTTATGGCCCTAATTTTAGTTTGTGAGAGAGCACATGCATTGGAAGTGGGTGGGCCACACAGACCTCCACTACATAAAAATGAGCTTTTTAACTTGGCCATGTCAAATTCTACTGAAGGTGATGTTTTGTGGCAAGTAGTAGTGAAATAAAGTACTAAAGACTTCAAGAATAATGCAAAACCAAATAGGTTCCATGGAGTTCTATTTTGTGAAATGAACATTATCTTAATTTGATTGGTTTTAATACAAGCATATTCTGGGAAGTATATGATTATGAAAATATAATTTCTGCAAGTATTGAAATTACTAGCTGGGTATTGACAATATGCATGGATTGTGGGATTGGAGGAAGCTTTGTTTAACATGTAATTCCAAAATCAATAACTTTCTCCAAGATTTTTCCTTATCTCTTTGACATCCAATGAAGCAAAAAGATGACAATAAAGAAATTGATGTGAAGTTTGATCAAGTATTTGTTGTTTAATTTTGAAATCGAAAAATATTTACGAGCATCAATCTTTTCTCATAAAGATTGATGAATTACTGGTACTAGGCAATAAGAAATTAGAAACAATAAGACCCATGAGCTCCATTTTGAACACTAGAATAAATAATTTATTAGAATAAAACTGAAGACAATAAAGATTTTAATATTTCAATAAACATATTCAGCTCAATGCTATTAACACATAATGTATGAATGTAGAAGGAATCTCTCATAATTTCTTTAAATTTTGATGTGCATTTATAATGATTGGCCCCACAAATGTGTGGAGGGTAAAATATGATCACATTAAGTTTGATAATGTACATATTTCTTAAAACATGAGAAATGAAACACCACAACCATACAAAGTTGAAAAAGAAACGAAAGTGACATAACTTGTTTGGGTAAAGGGTAGGCATTCCCACAGTGCATGTTACATACTATTCTAAAAATATTTAAAAATCAAAAGAAGCAACTCGTTAAAATTAGGAAAGACGTGATTTTTTATTGAAGTAAGTGGAGAATCAAGAGCTGTAATGACAAACCTAGAGGCAAAATATAGGAACAAACTTATGTAGGCATGGAGATGCAAATGTCATAGGTACAAGGAGATGTAAGTGTCCCTTTATATTCATTTTTTCTCGGCCACTGCAAACAAACATCATATGCACGAAAACTCAATGAATATCATATTGTAGTGCCCACTTCCCTGAGACACTTGTTACTTTTGATTTCAATTACAATTGGTTATGCATGGATATTATTGTATCATTTTGGAATATTGTTAGATTTCAATTCATAGTATGATGTGTGTGGATTCTTAGAGATATTTTATATGGATGATGATGTGTTGTTGACATAGTATATATTCCTGACATTCGATATTTTCATCATATTGAGTAGACCTTAACAGTTGAACTAATCTTGTGATCCTATTGATATTGATGAAATGTAGAATTGAGATGTTGTTAGAAATTGAAAATAATAACGTTACTTGCCTAGATGATGATTTAATTCACATGTAGATGATTGTGGATTTATATTTGTATATTTTATCTTGGATGTTTTGATGCACCACGAGGCCAAAGGAGGTATTATGTGTTTTGTAGGTAAACATATCACAACAATCAACGGGGGATTAGAGACCAACCACATCGGAATGCTAGATGGATTCAACAATGGTCACCATGACAACTTGTGTTATGTTGTTGTGTGTGTTGAATTGTTGTTAGGGGGTTTCCCATGGGGGATTACCTCCAATTGTGACCAAGGGGGCTTGTGTGTTATTCTTTTATTTTCCTTTATTTAATTTTAGTATGTGATTTTATAGTGATGTATTTTCCTTTTATTAATTATTTAAATTGTGTCTAGATTAGTAAATTAATCATGTTACTAAACTAATTATGGATGAGACAAAAGAATTCATTTATTAGATTAGATGGCTCTTTGGGTTATGTGTTGTAAGTTGAGTACTTGTGATCTTGAGTGTTGTACACTCTACCTCATCTTAGAAATTTGGATGGCCTAAAGGGTCAATTTTGAAGGCTTATGGGACAAGTTAAACTTGTACCACACCTCTTAAATTACTATACCAACCCTACCTATGGATTGGGGGTTAAAAATAGACTCCATTATGTGTTTTGTAAGACACAAAAAGTGGCATTTATTACACTTTTCTTACATGGGTTTTAAATTTTTTTCCTTAGGGGTGTGAGTTTGGATTTTGTGTGGAAGAGGTTTGGCATTCCTCTCAACCACCAATTTATTGTGCATAGGGTTGAGGCTTGAATTGTGAAGTGGAGTTGAGGATAAGTGATGTGGCATCCTACATGGAGCCACCTCACCCTCTCTCTCCCTTTTCTATTTATGTTTGTTCTTTTGTTTGTTTAAGAGTTACTTCATTTCTTTTGTGTGCACTTATATTTTGGAGTTGAAGAATTTTTAGTAATTGTGCATTTCTTTTGGAGCTTGTTGGTGTTGGAGTGGGCTTGAAGGAGCTTGGTGTGTGACTCTTGGATCAAACTCTACCATGGAAAGGTAAGAGTTACGCTCTTGTGTAAATGTTTTATTTTATTTGTATATATGTATATTTTATTGAGTGTTTTGGTATGTTTGTTGGGTTCTTGGGTAGATTGCCTAAGTGTGGTGTAGGAGAGGACTATGTGGATCTTATATGTAGGGAGGCATAAGATTTTATTTCATGTTTTGAAGGAAGTTGGGTTGGGTTCCCCACCTTAGACAAGAAAATGCTTGCATTTTTTTACTTGGTTTTTATGAGGGAGACATAAGAGATAGTAGGGAGGCATAAGAGAATGTGGGAGGCATAAGAGGATCTTGAGGGAGGCATAAGAGTTTTTATAGGGGTTTTGAGATGTATATTGGAGGGTTTTAAAGTGGGCACCTAACTCCCATTGGGAGGCATAAGTGATCTCCCCATAGATCCTTGCTCCATTGGATTTGCATTTTGAAGCCTTGTATATTTTGTTAGTTTCCTTCTTGTGATTGTAGTTTGTGTTGATTGTGTTTTGGGTATGGTTGTGAAATCTTTTTTTTTTTGTGATGTGGAAGCTTGTATTGTTGCCATGAGCTGGATCCACCTTTTATTGCATTGTGGTTGGGGCTCGGGGGCCAATGAGGAGGATAACTTCTCCTCCTCATTGGATTATTGGTTGGGTGGAGAGTGTTACCTCTCCCCTTTTTTTTTTTGATCAAGTGAAGATATGGTGGAGCTCTTGTTGGTGATGTGAAACTTGGAGCATTTATTGATGTCCAAAAAGAAATCCTTCCTTGTGAGAAAACCTTCTTGTTATTCCCACTTGAGGTGGAAGATTTGTAGTATTGTATTTAAAATAAATAAATGTTACATTTTAGGTTCCATTTACCAAGTTGTATTATTATTTTGAAGGAAACTCGTAGAGGAATTGTATAATTTCCTTTCTCCTCAAATTGTAGTATGTAAAGAAATGAATCAAAATGGAAATCATGTTTAAAGGTTTAGTTATAATTTTTATTGTGAGAAAATAAGTTCTTTTCATTAAAAGAAATGAGCTATGCTCAAGGAAAAGAAAGTTCATTATCATTGTTGAAGTTATAGTATTGTAAAAAGGAAAGAAAGAACATAGAAGTTGTAAAATACTAATAGTGCATGCTTGGAAACCTTGAATGTGGAACAAAGTTGTTAGTGGTTATTTGAACAAATGGTTGTAGTGGAAATGGAAAGATACAATAAATTTTAAGTAAATTATTATGTTGAAATAATGCATTTTGTAGTAAGGAAAAACAACAACATTAGAAGTAGATTTAGTTTCATTTCTACTTTTGGACTTGAAAGAAAATTTGTTGAACGAAATGAAAATGATCTTGTAGTTGTTGTTATTACTATTGAAATAGGAAATGCTTTAAAATGAGTAATTTTACTATGGAATGAATAGATGGATTAAACCTTTCAACTAGAAACTTTAGGCACATAAATTTAAGTTCAGGATGAATTTTAAAACACTCTAGTGATTTTTGTTTTTGAAAAATCTCAGATTTGAAGTTTTGTTCCTAAGGAATAGGACCACCACCCCTGTGCAGAGTGGTGGTCTTGTAACTACCACTCGAGCAAGGCGGCGGACCTCGGAACCGTCGCTCAGCGAGGTGGCAGTTCATGAATCACCATCTAGGTAGGGTGGCGGTCCCAGGGACCATTAACTTTCTTTGGGCGGTGGTTCTATCACTAACGGTGGAAAAACACAAATCCATGTCTGTGAAAATTTTAACTTGGTCTAACTAAAATTTAAGCTTGTAAAAATTAAAGAGGAAACCTCTAGCAAGTAAATGAAGGTAAAATTTATTTTTCAAAGAAAGTAAATATTCAAATGGATAATTAAAAGTGCTCAATCTCATACATATTAATGGAGGTAGGGTTTGGCCCAAATAGAGAACTCAAAATGGAAATTACTAAATCATAACTCCATATTTGGAGAGGAAACCCCTTCAATCTTCAAATGAAAGAAATTACAATGATAAATCTACAACCTAGACTAAACTAAGCTTGATTTTGTAAATTCCTCCATAGTTCTTCCCTTCATGCCCCCATGGCTTCCATTTCTCCAACCTGCAAATTAAACAAAAAAATAGACCAAATGAGGAGACTAGGGTAAAGAATTTATTTAATAAAAATTCATAAGGATATTTAGGGTTAGTTTGGAACTCTATGATCTAGTGGCCATAATTGAATTGATTCAAGGGTTGAGGATCAACCCTACAATTTTTCGTAGGAATGAATATTATGGGTGTTTTAAATAAATTTAAAGGCATTGGTAATTTGGTGAATGGGGCCATTTAAATACCTTGGTGTGCAAAGTCATTATTTAGTTCCTAGTATGTTTTAGAAAATTAATGAAATGGACATTTAAGCTATTAAGATAATGGAACTAAAGTAACTAAGTATAAGGTTAATCATTTTGGGTTTGAATGTTAATTAAGGAGGAGAAAAACATTTAACCAAGTAAATTAAATTATGGCACCTTCCTAGTTGACTCTAATTAATTGACCTTAGAGATAAATTAAGAATATTTAATCATTTAACTTAGACCTAGTCCATCCTTTGTAAAGTAGAGATTATTGGTGAAAATTAATTTAACGTACACTAGGGTTGACACCCTTGCAACCTTATAACTTAAAACATTTTTTTGCCACAAAACCTTCGGATAAGTGTATAAGATTTAATGTGTTCCTAGGACATCGTTTTTGTGGGCATTACACATACCATACCATACAACAATGATCCTGGTAATGACATAGATTATTAGTCATTTAAAACTCGGTAATTGAGTGATTTGTTTTAGAAGAATATTGAAAACTAGATTTAAAATAAATTAAAAATTAAAAAGACAATTTGTTAAAAGGATCATTATCCTAATAAAAAATGTTAGGATCGAAACATAGATGAGCAATAAAATGGAATTAAAACATAAATAAAAGAAGCATGCAATCACAAGATAAACCCAAGATTTAACATGGTTCACCCAATTTGGGTTACATCCACCAGAAACAAGCCATACTTCTCCTTTATTCAGTCCTTAAGAATACAATACAATTCTCTCTCTCTTTTTCATACTCCAAAGAGTAAATCCATGCACATATATATAACTTGTGCACCTCTTTGTAAAAGTTTGCTTCAACCACAAACAACCTAAATATAACATGCTTATAAATAAGACATGTATATAAATAAGATAAACATTAAAATAAAAACTCCCGTATATTAATAAGAGATCCATGGCCATACATTCTTCCACATCTTTAACAATCTCCCACTTGGAGACTGATTGTTGCAACCCACTATTACAGCTCATCCTCGGACTCTTCTCTGACTTGTTTCTCTTCTTCAAGATCAATCTTTAAGACATAACGAAGTCAAACAACCTTCCAACTTCTATTTTTTCACTGCCTTTGTCAACATATCAACATGATTCTAACTTGTATGGATATTCTCCAACTTCAATTGTCCATCCTCCATAACTGATCTAATGAAGTGATACCTGAGTTATATATGTTTGGTTCTCGAATAGAATACTGAGTTCTTTGCAAGATGAATTGTACTCTAGCTATCATTGAATAACCTATAATCCTCTGCTTCTTTCCCAATTCTTCCATGAACTGCTACATCCATATCATCTCCTTTCTTACTTCTATAGCAACAACATACTCTGCCTATGTAGTAGACAAGGTAACAATCTTCTGTAGTTTAGAAATCAAACTAATTGTTATGCCATCAACAGTGAATACATAACCTGTGGTGCTCCTCCTACCATCCAAATCTCTAGCCATGTTTACATCTACATATCCATGTAAGGAAACCTCTGACCCTCCATAGCACAATTGTCTACTACTGGTCCATCTCAAGTATCTAAGAATCCACTGGACTGCATCCCAGTGCTCCTTTCCTGCATTACTCATGTATCTACAGATACTGCATGGGCAATGTCTAGTCTTATGCATACCATAGCACACATAGAACTTCCAACTACTAAAGCATATGGAAGTCTAGACATATATTCAATCTCTTCATGTGTTTTAGGACAATGTTCTTTACTTAACTTGAAGTGCCCCGCCAATGGTGTACTCACTGGTTTTGTATCTTGCATCCTAAACCTGTCCAACACCTTTCTCACATACTCTTCTTCAGAAAAAGTCAATATTCTACTCTTTCTATCTTTATTGATTCTTATGCCAAGAATTTTCTTTGCTACATCTAAATCCTTCATGGAAAATGTATTAGCTAATATCTCTTTAACTCATTTATATCCTCCATGTTTGACCCTACCACAAGCATGTCATCCACATACAACAAAAAGATAATATATGTGTCATTATCTAGTCTTTTAATAGAAACACAATGTGTAACACCCACTAAAACAACCCACTTGAGACTCAAGAACAACCTAGGATTAGTTAGAAAAATTATGGAATAATTTTTTTGTTTAAAAGTGTCTACAACCAAGTTATAAGACAACAGTTGTCACAAACAAGTTTAAAGGCCAATTATAGTTAATAGCTTATAGTTTTCCCATTACAAAAATTAAAAAAATTCAAGGTCAAAACTTAGGGTTAAAGTAACCATTTAGGTTAAGAGGGTAATTTCTCACTATACCACTCTCTATTAGCTTTAAAGATTCATCTTGATTTTACTCAAAAGTAACGCACTCAAAACTTCTCAAAAATATTCCCATTAGATAGGAAATTTCCTCACCTTTAGTGATAAAAGAAGTCCTAAATCCTCATATTTATCAAGTTATTGTGGGCGGACCTTGGGAGGAATATTTTCCCAAGAATGGGCTACGGGCACTGGGAAGAAATTTTTTTCCAACTCGGAGTCTGTGGAATTCAGAGAGAAATTTCACCCGGAGGAGGAATGCGGACCGGTGGGGCGGGGAAGCAAATTTTTCCCATGCATGGGCCGGCCGATGGAGGGAAGAACTTTAGCACTTTTTCCCTTTTGGGACAAAAGCACGATTTGCCTCCGCGCACTAGTGAGCTTGAAAGGACACATGTCAGTATTTCCAAACTCTGGCAGAAAGTTGGGTCACCGGAGAAATTTAAGACTTTTATCCTTTTTTGCCAAAAAGCGCTAAGGGATCAAAATGATCCACACCTCCGCCGACGCCCAAGGCACCACGTGTCAAGCTCTGATTGGTTGTGGCCCATCAAAGGGCGGTGTCGGAGTAATTTAGAAACTTTTAATTTTTATTAAAGAAAGAGGTCTAAAGATTTGAAACTCTCCACGCCTCTGCGACACATCGTGAAGATAGGTGTCAACCATCCATTGGCTGTGGGTCGGTGGGCCGGCGGGAGAACTTAGAAAATTTTCCCAAAAATTTCCGAAGCGCTATGTTTTTTAAAGGATCCACTCCTCCGCCGACACCTCATAACACCACGTGGAAGCACCTAATTAGCTGTGCACCGATGGGGCTGTGGAGAAAACTTAGAAAATTTTCCCAATTTTAATTTTGAAAACACTAAGGTTTAAAAACGGGTTATGTGCCTCCGTTGTTGCCTCGTGAGGCCACATAGAAGCATCTGATTAGCCACGGGTAGGTGGGGTGGTGGGGAAAATTAGGAAAAATTTCTCAAATTTTTTTAAAGGTTAAGTTAAATGTTATGGGTCCACGCGACCGTGAAAGACAACCAAAAAGGCAAAAGTGGTGCGGCGGGTCTCTATGGGGGAAATTTTTCCCAAAGTTTCTTTTTTTGAACTTAGATGATTTTGAAAAAAGAAAGGCTTGCGGGTTAGTGGAGCAGTGGGGAATTTTTTTCCTTTGGATTTTTTGACCTAAAATCACAAAAGGAAAATTCGGGCCTGCGTGTCCGCCAAGGAAATTTTTCCTAATTTTTTTTTCTGATTAGAATGTTTTTGACGCTTAAAATGAAGTAAAAATTCAGAAGGCCATAAATTTTTATTGGGAGCTCGGTTTTGGGAAAACGAGGACTTTTTGAAATCTCATGATGTCCTATTTGTATAAAAATCATAAAATTTTAATTTTGATAAATTTTAAAGGGTAAATTTCAAGAAAATGATCAGCATGTTTTCAAAGTGAAAACTAGTAAATTTTGACTTATAAAATTTTACTCAATTTGATCTTCTTCCTCTCTCAACATGTCAAATATGTATGGAGGATTGTTCTTAGAGGAATTTAGGATGGATTTGGAAGGTAAATTTGTTTCATTGAATTCCAATATGAAAATTTGTAACTTTGACTGCAAAACGACAGTAAAACGGTTTGAGCCTGATTTTGCTAAGTTTTATAAGAAATTTCTTAAGTATTAATGTCCAGATGAATTATTTTAGATCTTATTATGTCTAATTTAAAGTTTCATTTGTTATTTCTTTGTTGCAGGTTTGACTTGTGCATTTTGGATTAAATATTTGCCAGTTTGAAAACATAAAACAAAGATCAATTTTGAATAGATCTATTTTCCATTTTTCATCTTCTAAGTATTATAATACATTCCAATTCAAATCTAATACATCAAGTTGATTCAGATCAAAGTATTCAAAGACAAAACACAAATCTGATTTCCAAGTTCACTCCTTTCAAAAGACAGAGTATTACATTTTCTTCATACACATTTTTTTCCTTCAAACAGAGATTTCAAATACATTTAAATGATCAGATTCAATACAACAATGCAATTTGAGAAAGGTAATACAATCATTTATTGATTCCAAAAGACAACTTACAACTTCTTTCTTTCATTCTTCAAATTCATCATACAAAATACAATTCTTTCTTTCAAAAAAATAGAAACAAAGTATATCTCTTTCACATTTCAATTTACAACTTTCATAATCAATACAAAATGTTTTTCCATTACAAAATACACAAGCTCATCCACTTCAAGTGGGAAGGTTACAATAAGATTTACTCAATAAGGGACTATCAAATTGTCTTACTTCCTTGCTCTAGAATAGCAACATGCAGATTTATCATTCTTCTAAATTTAATCACAAAAAAGCAAGGGAAAGGAAACGCTCTCCACCCAACAAGACATCCAATGAAAAGGAGAAGCCATCCTTCTTCATTATCCCCAAGAGCCCCTAACCACGAAGCAATAGAAGATGTGATTCAACTCATGGCAACAAAGGCTTCCACAACACACAAGCAACAATTTCACATATAAAACACAGTCCAAAATAGAATGTAGTTTACAACTACATTAAAGCATGACAATAAACACTAAGGCTTCAACAAGCAAGCCAAATGAGAAAGAAACTATGGGGGATTCTACTTATTCCTCCTAAAGGGGAAATGGGTATCACCACCTAATTTCAAACCACCAAAATATAGTATATCAAAGCCCTGACATGCCCTTATGCCTCCCCCAAGTACCCCTTATTCCTCACATTTCCTTATACCTCCCCAACCTCTTATGGCACCCCATAATGAGTAAAGAAATGCAAGCTATTTATTTGTAAGGTGAAACCCAAATCCCAACTCCCTCCACACTTATACCTCCCAAAACACTTGTGCCTCCCACAAAATAAACCCCATAGTCTTCTCCTACACCATTCCTAGGCCATCTACCCAAAATCCCATAAACATGCCAAAACATTCACAACAATAACAATTTCATAAACAAAAAGAAGCATTATAAGAGCCAAGCTCCTACCTCTCCATGATGGAGTTGTTCCAAGTTCCAAAACAACAAGCTTTAACCCAATGCAAGTAATCCAAATCAGCCAAGCACAAGCATGCAACAATCTTCCAAAAACTTCTCCAAAGCAAGAGCTCCAAAACAGCAAAATAATTCACCCAAAAGGAGTTTCCGAAAGTGAAGCCAGCCAAAACAATGGCAAGTAATTAAAATTTTATAGAAGAGGGAAGAGAAGAGGATGAGGTGGATCCATGTAGGATGCCACATCACACATCCTCAACCCCAACCCAAAAGTCAACTTCAATCTCCAAGACACAATAAATAAGTAGGTGAATAATATGATAGTCTTACTTACACACTCAAATCAAGCCCATATCCCAAAGGACTGAAATTAATTTCAAGAAAGAAGTGCAATTAAAACATTCAGCTAGGCTTACAAAAATGCATAATGAAAGCTATATTTAAACTCTCCAACCATAGGTAAGGTTGGTATGCAAATTTAAGAGGTATGGAACAAGTTTAACTTGTCCCATAAGCCTCCAAAGTTAGTCTCCAAGGACAATTTCGAATTCCAAAGAAGATGAAGTGTTTCATACTCCAAATTTTACTTACATATCTCTTACACAAATCTTACAACATTTAATACAAGAGTCAACCACTCCAATAATTACTTTCTTATGTCCCAATTTGATTAATTTATTTTAACAATATGATTACTCACATTATATACCATAATTTATTTAAATAAAAGGGATAAACACATACAAACATCAATAAAAAGGAACCTAATAAATACATACACATAACCCTTGGTCACGTTTATAGGTGATCCCCCATGGGAATCCCTAACACAATCAAACACACAAACAAAACAAGTTGCCATGGTGACCTTGTTGAATTCATCTAGAATTCCAATGTGGTTGGTCTCCAATCCCCCGATGTTTGTTGTGATATTTTAACCTACAAAACACAAATACCTCATTCGGCCTCGTGGCCATATCAGAACATCCAAAATAATATAAATAAAATTCCAAAATCATCTAGATATATGAATCACAACAACATCCAAGCAACCAACAAGATCATTTGCAATTTTACTCAACAACTATATCATCATCAAATAATTTCCATTTCTAGGTCTACTCACAATATCTAAATATCACATGTCCAAACAACATCCATAATATAACCATGTCAAATAGCATATCATCATCAGTATATAAAAATGTCTCTAATAATCATCATGCATCATAACTGAATCAAGGTCAATAATAATCCATGATCTAACATCTAACATCATACTATAATAAGGTCCATAATCATGTCCATAATATGATCAGTAGTATCATGATCAGTATCAAAAGGTGTCAAAGGGAAGTGGGCACTACACAATGATTAGAATGACATCTAGAGTAACCTTGTTCTATCATAAACCTATCAAATCTCAAATACCACTATCTTGGAGCTTGTTTAAGGCCATACAAGCTCTTCTTCAATCTGCACACCAATTTCTCCTTCCCTAACTTCATATCCCTGTGGCTGCTCCATATAAATTCTTCCTCCAAATCACCATGAATAAAAGTAGTTTCTTACATCTAATTGTTCAAGATACAAATATTCCATAGCTACCAAACTTAAAATAGTTCTAATGAAATTCATTTTAACAACATGATAGAAAATTTCATCAAAGTCTATACCTTTTTCTGTGTAAATCCCTTCACAACAAGTCTTGTCTTGTACCTCTTTTTTCCACCTTATTCTTCCTTCAACCTATAAACTTACTTGTTATGCAATGATCTCTTTCCTGCAGGAAACTGAACTAAATCCCAAGTTTGGTTGTGTTCCAAGGAGTCCATCTCCTCATCCATGCCATGCTCCCAATTTTACGTGTTTATACTTATATTGCTTCTTCAAATTTTTTTGATTCTCTACCATCCATAAATAAACAATGGTAAAGATCATATGAAAATAATCTTGCAAGAAGTCTACTTACCCTAGTAGAACATCTCACAAGACTTTCTGGAGTTTGAGGCTCTTATTGTTCTTACTGATTTTGATTTACAAAATCAACATTGACTATGCCTACATTGATGCCAACTTGTTGATTTTCCATCCCTTTGAGAACTTCTCAATATTTTATCTCATCAAGTGCTACATACTCAGACTTTTCTATCTTCTTATCCTGTAGTTGTTCCCTGTACATAACCCTTTCATTGAAAATAAAATCCCTACTCCTAATTATTTTCTTCTCATCCAAACTCCATAACTGGAATTCAAAATCATTAGTGTCATATGCAATGAAAGTACATTTATTTGACTTAGCTTTTAGCTTGGTCCTATTCTCTTTATCAATGTGTGAAAATGCTTCACAACATAAAAAAATTAGAAAATAATAGTTTACCTTCTTACCAGTCAAGCCTCCTCTAGTACTCCACCTTCCAAAGCACTTGAAGGTCCTCTATTTATCAAGTAAACAACAATATCTACATCATTTACCCATTATTGTAAGGGAAATCCAACATGCAATCTCATACTCCTTGCATGCTCCATGATAGTCTATTCATCCTTTCTGACACACCATTCTATTGCGGTGTTCTTGGAACCATCTTCACCCTATGGATTCCATTATGTGAGCAATAGTTATTAAATTCATTGCTGCAATACTCTCCACCATTATCTGATATGAGACACTTCAACTTCAAACATGTTTCATTCTCAACGAGAGCTTTCCACTTCTTGAAAGTATTAAATACATCAGATTTCTTAATTATACAGTAAACCCAAACCTTCCTAGGAGTATCATCAATAAAGGTAACATAATATCGTGAACCACCAAGAGAAGATACCTAAGACGACCCCCACACATATGTATGAACAAGCTCTGACTTTTGCTCCTTCTTGGTTGATCCAACCTTGCGAAATATCACATGATTTTGTTTCCCATACACACAATGCTCACAAAAGTCTAGGTCTATGTTTTCTAAATCTATCAAATTTCCTTGTGAATGTAAAATCTTCATCCATTTCTCACTCATGTGGCCAAGTCTATGATAACATAGAGTTGTGTCTATACATGTAGTATCTAAAATAGAAGAGGTATCAGTACTAACAGGGGACAAATACAAAGTACCCACTTTCTTACCTCTTGCAACCACAAGAGCACTCTTGGTAACTTTCTAAGAATATACTGTAAATATAACCATACAACCCTCATCTCCTACTTGCCCAATAGAAATTAGATTGCTCCTCAGGTTAGGAACATGCTTGACATTCTTGAACACCCAACTGTTACCATTTTACAATTTAATTTGAACACTATCTTTTCAAACAATGTTACATGGGTCATCATCACCAAGATATAACTGCCCAAAATTCCCTTGAATATAATCTTGAAAATATTGTGTATGAGGAGTTACCTGAAATGAAGCACCAAAATCTTAAACCCAAGATTTTGATTTACTATCCAAAGAAAGAATAAGAGCATCATGTAACACATCACCTACTACGTTTTCCTCTTTTCTCCCTTCTTGTTAATCTTTCCCGATATTAAAGACCAACAATCTTTCTTTGCATGTCTTGCTTTTCCACAATTCCAACATGCCATCATGCTTTTGGATTTAGATCTGCCCTTATTAGACCTTCCACGATGTTAATGACTCTTTTTTTTCCTTTTGTCTTCCCCTGTTCTCTACACTCAAAGAATTACCAAATGACTCACACGTGATTTTTCTTCTCATCTCTTCACTGAGAATCACACCAATAACATCATCAAACTTTAAAGTGTTTGAACTAGAAATAGAATTAGTCACAACCATAACCAAAGTATTCCAACTTTCAAGCAATGAGTACAAAATCAAAAGAGCCCTAACTTCATCATCAAAACTTACTCCTACAAATCTTAATTTATTAGTAACCATGTTGAATTCATTCAAATGATCATTTACTGAATCACCTTCTGAAATCTTCATATTAAAAAAACTTTTCATGAGAAATGCCTTATTAGAGGTTGAGGGTTTTTCATACAATTTACCCAATTTTTCCATTATATCTACTGTTGTCTTTTCCTTAGAAATATTGAAAGCTACCATTGCTGCTAGACACAACCATATGGTTCCAGTGCCTTCGATCAAGAACATCCCATTCTTCATCTTTCATAGCTAACGGATTCAAAGCTTTCCCTTTCAATGGTAGTCCTTGTAGTGCCCACTTCCCTTTGACACCTTTTTATTATTGTTTTTGATACTATCGACTACACTTATGGATATATTATAGCTTCTTTGATTTAGCATGCTAGTAGATATCTAGAGATACTGAACTATTATTGATTTGATTCTTATATGATGCATATGGACTACTAGGGACATTTGATGATGATATTGATATACTTTTGACATGGTTATTTATCTGTAATTCTGACATGTGATATATTTAGTCATATTGAGTAGATTTTGATAATTGGATTAATGTGATGATCGTGTTGACATGAATGAGATGTGGAATAGAAATGTGTTAGAAGATTGTAAGTGATATCGTATCTTGTATAGATGATATTAATTCATATATAGTTGATTTCAGATTTATATTGCATATTTAACATGAATGTTTTAATACGGCCAAGACCGAAGGAGGTATTATCTATTTTGCGGGTATATTATATTCACAACAACATCGGGGATTTGGAGACCAACCACATCAAAATTCGAGTAAAATTCAACTAGGATCACCATGGCAACATTTAATTTTGTGTGTGTTAGAATTATTTGGTTGGGAGAAAATTTTGACCTAGGGGTCATGTGTTGTTTTCTTTTAATTACCTTTTTTTTTTGACAATGTTAGGATGATTTTTCCTTTAGTAATGAAAATTAATTGTTTTATTATTTAGATTTTTGGATTTGTGTTTACCCCTTTATTATTCATGGGTTGTAGGGTCTTAATTTTAAGCTAATTTAAATGTGTTCTAAACTAATTAAAGATGTGACCAAAAAGGAGTTCATTTATTAAACTTGATTTACTCTTGGATTTTGTGTTGAGTGAAGTGTGTTTGAGTTTTGAGTGTAGCACACCCTACCCTTCAAAGGAAACTCGAATTTGGCCTCGAGAGGCTAAATTTGGAAGCTTATGGGACACGTCAAACTCATCCCACACCTCTTAAATGCCCATACCAACGCTACCTATGGGTTGGGGGGTCAAATTTAGGCTCTTTTAGGTGTTTTGAGAAGTTAAAAAGGTGAAATGTTAATTACACTTTCTTTCAAATATTTAATTTTGTCCTTTGGGGGAGTGGGTTTACATGGAGTATGTAAGGTTCTTGTCATTCCTCCAACCACTTATTAATGGTGCATTAGAATATGAGGTTGACTAAGTGATGTGGAGTGGAGAGGAAATGAGGTGGCATCCTACTTGGAGCCACATCATCCCTCCCTCTCCTTCCTCTATTTATTGAATTCTTGTTGCTTGTTTTGGGGTTGGATAATCATTTTTAGTCTCTTGAATTTTTTGAGAGTGAGAGGATTTTGAGAGAGTTGTGGATTTTGGAGCTTTGTGGATGCTTGCTTGATCTTTGGAGAGGCTTGGAACTTCATACTTGGAATAAGCTCTACCATGGAGAGGTAGGAGCTTCAACTTAGTTTAAATTATGTTATTTGTTTTATTGTATGTGTGTATATGTTGTGTTGCATGATGTTGTTTCTTTGAAATGCTTGTTGGGTATGGGTAGAATGCCTAAGTTTTGGAGTGGGAGGAGACTATGGGGAATTTTATGTAGGGAGGCATAAGAGTTTACCCTTTTGTGGAGGGAGTTTGGGTTGGGTGCCCCACCTTGTTTTGAGGGATGCTTGCATTTCCTTT
Source organism: Taxus wallichiana var. yunnanensis (assembly GCA_018340775.1). NCBI lineage: Eukaryota > Viridiplantae > Streptophyta > Pinopsida > Cupressales > Taxaceae > Taxus > Taxus wallichiana. The sequence continues at coordinate 289,994,838 of CM031240.1, forward strand.
TTTTTCTTGCTATGAGGGAGACATAAGAGATGTAGGGAGGCATAAGAGTTGTGGAGGTATAAGGGGTACTTGAGGGAGGCATAAGAGTTGTAAGGGAAATTGTGATTTGCATTGGAGGCTTTTTGGTGGGCACCCATTCCCATTGGGAGGCATAAGTGGCCTCCCCATAGGTCTTACTCTTTTGGATTTCTTGATAAGCCTTGTTATATTGTTGTTTTGTTTGATTTCTTCTTGTTGAGTTGTTGTTGTGTTTGTATGTAAATGGAATGAATGTGAAAGTTATTTGTTAAGTTTTTGTGGTAGTTGGTAGTTTCATGAGTTGAGATATTCTCCCATTGTAATGTGGTTGGGGCTTGGGGGCCAATGGGGAGGATGGCTTCTCCTCTCCATTGGGTATCTTAGTTGGGTGGAGAGCGTTGCAACTCCCCTAATTTGTTGTGAATCAAGCAATTTCTTAGAGGTGGTATCTTGTTGGTGTTGGAGCTTGGAGTCTTGTTGGTGACCATGTGAAACTACCTTGTATTTTTACCCACTTAGAGTGGAAGAAATTTTAATAATATATTTCATTCTTGTATTTACATTTTGTGTGACTTCCCACATCAAGTGGTGAACATTGTTTTAATCTTATGAAGAAACATATTGTATTTCATTGTGGCTATGGAAGTGTAATTTATATTGAAAAGAAAGAAGAAAATTTTGAGTGAATTAGTTTGAAATGGAAAAAGGAAGTCTTCTTCTTTGTGAATATTGTAGAGTTAGTGTTGCAAGTATAAAAGAAAGCATTTCCTTCTTGTTGAAACCTTGGATGCATTGTGAGAAAAATGGTGCTTGTGTTAAAAGATTAAGCTATTGTTCTGAATGGAAAAGAAAGTATATTTTCATTGCATTGTTACTGTATTGTAAACATGTATTAAGAGAAAAAGAAAGAAATTGTTAGAAGTTGAGTTGGTTAGTATAATAAATTTGAATGGAAAAATAAAGTTATTTTAGTTATTTTGAATATATGAATATTGTAGTAAAATGAAAGAGAGAACAAAATATAATATATTGCATTTAGAAATGTTGATTTTGTAGTAAGAAAATAACAAAGTAATGAAATTGATTTATTTTCCCTCTTGCTCTTGTAATGGAAAGAAAGAATCTAGTTAAGTAAATGAGA